>JALIGW010000003.1:15104635-15437895 GCA_023053685.1 Diadophis punctatus similis | reverse complement strand
GATGGTCACTAGCTTCCAGCATCAGAGTATGGATCTCCAAAATGTAAAATTGTATTAGCTCCAAGCTTCTAGTACCCTTTGCCTATTTACATTTAAATAGCTGTTTTTCCTTAGCTTTTCTTGAAAAAGTAATGTGTATTTATCGTCCTTAGATCTATTTGGCAGATTTCCAGCATGACCATTGCATACCTATTATAAATTTGATGTTCAAAGTGGATTTAGCATCCCATCAGGTGGATGTTCAGTTCACATTAACAGAGCTATGCATAAATAATACTCGAATATAATCAGTCTATTCCAGCTTCTCTAAGGAAATAAAGCTATTCCAGAAATTAGCATTCCCATGGCTTTAAATTAAAGCACTAATGAATGCAGTAAAGTTAATATGAGCCTTTTCCTTGAAGTCAGTAAAGTCAGAGACATCTGCAGCTAAGGAGATGGGGAGTTTTAAAAAGTCAAGATGGTGGCTTCCATTGTGTGGTTGTGGCAAATATCTTGGCATTTTTCACCCCCATTCATGGATTTCCTTGCGTAATGCTGTTTGGTTTCTAAAACTGCAACAACTATTTTGCCGTTGCATCTTGTTTTTTATTTTAAAAAAATCTGGGAAATTGAGTGAAATACTTCTCACCCTCATTCTGTGAATTTACACAGGCAGTCCATGATTTATGAATTTTGCTTGCTAAGCAGGGAGTCATGTGACTGTATTGCTTAGCAATTGCAATCCTGACAATCCCCGTTCCCTAAGCAAATTATACTGGTCATGTAAGAGAAGAGGCAGAGTCTGGGGGAGGAGTCAAGAGAGGAATCAGTCTGGAGTCATTACAATGCCACAAGCCCAGCCCCCCCCCCCCCCTTGAATTCCATTGACTGTTATCTAGGTCCAGTTTAGTGCTGATGATCCTTAGTTGAGTAGATTCTTGTGTATAAGCATGAGCAATAAATCTGCTTAACTGTGTGGTCCTGATTCTTCACACCTGACATTAGTTAGCCAAGGACCAACCCAAATCCAAGCTATTCCAGGCATGGTTCCTCCCAGTTCCAAGCCTTAGTAAGGTAAAGGATGCTCCAACTCCACCCACCTACCTATTTCTCCCCCATTCCTGTCCTTTTGGCCCTCTGCACCTGCCTTGTAAGGTAGCAACCAGCCCCAGAATTGTGCGACTCTGGGACTGTTTGCCATATCCTTGGAAGTCACAGCTGCCCCAGTCTAACTCCAGTCACCCTTACCACTCTGCACTTTTCTAACACAGTTTATCTTCTTTGACTTATTACTCTAAGGGCTGAAAAAAAAACCCAGGAGACTTCTTTCTTTCTTTCTTTCTTTCTTTCTTTCTTTCTTTCTTTCTTTCTTTCTTCTTTCTTTCTTTCTTTCTTTCTTTCTTTCTTTCTTTCTCTCTCTCTCTCTCTCTCTCTCTCTCTCTCTCTCTCTCTCTCTCTCTCTCTCTCTCTCTCTCTCCCCCTCCCTCCCTCCCTCCCTCCCTCCCTCCCTCCCTCCCTCCTTTCTCTTTCTCTTTCTCTTTCTCAGCAGCATGAGCAAGGACACAGTGAGAGTCACAGGGTGGCAAGGGCCAGAAAGGCATAGATGGGGGGAGAGATGGATGGGGGGAGTTGCCAAGTGCCCAAATTTTGATCACATGACCACAAGGGTGTTGCATTGGCCATAAATCTGGGCACAGTTTGTAAATTCCTTTGTTCACCACCATCGTAACTTCAAATGGTCATTGAACAAATCATCATAAATTGATGATTTTTTGTATTTTCTTTTCTCTTGCAAATTTATTCACTGGTTAGTACTTCTTTATAGAGTGTTCCCAGCCAATCGAAATTCAGATGTGCAAATTGTCTTTGCTTCCAGTAAGTATAATGTTTCTCAATAGGCAGCCACAAGTATGACTTTTCACATAAATCTCCCAATAGTTGTGGAAATGATGCAAATGTTCACAATACGTCTTTCTTTTACCCAAAATGTATAGTATTTCTGTTACACAGTTAAAGAACCATGCCTTTAGATGGAAGAAGCTGCAAATAAAATGTTCTTATACATGAAGCTCCCTGTATAGTAGGTTCAGTATTTTAGTCTGTCACCTCCATCAATTTTAAAAGTTTGTATTTGTATTTGTATTTGTTTATTTGTCAAGCATATATGATTATAAGCAAAGTACAAACAGTAAAACATGATTGAATATATATGTAATATTACAAGCATGAATAAGAGTAAAAGAGGTATGATTATATGGGTACATAGGACAGGAACGGTAGGCACGATTGTGTGCTTATGCACGCCCCTTACTGACCTCTTAGGAATGGGGTGAGGTCAATGGTAGATAATAAGAGGTTGAAGTTTTTGGGGTTTGGGGAAGAAACTACTGAGTCAGGTAAAGTGTTCCAGGCGTTGACAACTCTGTTGTTGAAGTCGAATTTTTTGCAATCAAGTCTGGAGCGGTTTACATTAAGTTTGTATCTATTGTGAGCTCGTGTATTATTACGGTTGAAGCTGAAATAGTCGTTAACAGGTAGGACATTGAGGCGGATAATTTTGTGAGCTACACTTAGGTCAGATCGAAGGCGGCGGAGTTCTAAATTTTGAAGTCCCAAAATTTCAAGTCTAGTTTCATAAGGAATTCTGTTGTGAACAGAGGAATGTAATACTCTTCTTGTGAAGTATCGCTGGACATTCTCAATTGTGTTAATGACTGATATGTGGTGTGGGTTCCAGACTGATGAGCTGTATTCAAGAATCGGTCTAGCAAATGTTTTGTATGCTCTGGTTAAGAGTACAATGTTACCAGAGAAGAAGCTGCGCAAGATTAGGTTAACCACTCTTAATGCCTTCTTTGCTGTGTAGTTGCAGTGGGCTCTGGCACTTAGATCGTTAGAGACCTACATACAAACACCCGCGAAAACCTCAGAAAACATATATATATATATATATATATATATATATATATATATATATATATATATATATATATATATATATATATATATATATATATATATATATATATATATATATATATATATATATATATATATATATATATATATATATATATATATATATATATATATATATAAAACTATATAACTATATATATATAAAACTATATATATATATAACTATATATATATATATATATATATATATATATATATATATATATATATATATATATATATATATATAACTATATAACTTATATAACTATATAACTATATAACTATATAACTATATAACTATATAACTATATAACTATATAACTATATATATATAACTATATATATATAACTATATATATATAACTATATAACTATATATATATATATATATATATATATATATATATATATATATATATATATATATATATATATATATATATATATACATATATACATACATATACATATGCATATGCATATACATATACATATACACATACACACAGTATATTCTAGGAGCAGGAAGCAGAAGACACCAGCCTGAAGATGATGAATGAGACTTCATCGAAACATCGCCAAGACACTTCCAATTCCACGCGGGAGAAAACCCGAATACCCAAAGACCTACATACAAACACCCGCGAAAACCTCAGAAAACATATATATATATATGTATGTATGTATGTATGTATGTATGTAGGATTTTTTTGCTGATAAATGAAAATAAAGGGAGACTAGACACGACAGAAAAACATATATATATATATATATATATATATATATATATATATATATATATATATATATATATATATATATATATATATATATATATATATAGTTATATATATAGTTATATATATAGTTATATATATAGTTATATATATAGTTATATATATAGTTATATATATAGTTATATATATATATATAGTTATATATATATATATAGTTATATAGTTATATAGTTATATAGTTATATAGTTATATAGTTATACAGTTATACAGTTATACAGTTATATATAGTTATATATAGTTATATATAGTTATATATAGTTATATATAGTTGAGGAAATGTATTTTGTTAAATGTGTTTTGCATAAGAACACATTAATGTATAGCATAGCTATTTTCATTCTGAAATTGGTAAAATTAAGCAATTAAGGCATACAGTATCTGTAAGTCCTGGTACAATTGGTACCAGGATTTCCATTGCTAAGCAAGGCAGTTGTTAAGTGAATCGCACCCGATTTTATGACCTTTTTTTACCATGGAGATTACATCGCCCCAGGACACTACAACTGTCTTAAATTCATGCCAGTTGCCAAGCACATGAATTTTGATTACATGACTGTGGGGCTGCTATGACAATAATAATCAGAGGATTGATTATAAGTCACTGTTATCAGTGCTATTGTAACTTCAAAGTCACTAAACGAATGGTTGTAAGTCAAAGATGCTGCGTCCAGGCTTCCCTCAGGTCCTCAATTGATGCTGGGTTGCTGCTGCAAGCTGATCGGTCGCAGCTGTTCTGGCACAACTATATAAGGAGCTGTCAAGGGTACTGACTTTGCCACTCTCTGTTAGCCTGAGCGTGCCGCGCTAAGCAGACAGGCTAGCGCTTTCATTGTTAGCATTTACCTTGAGCTGAATAAACTTGTTAGCCTTTTGAACGTGTCTGCCTCAGTTTGTATGTCTTCTAAAACATATCAAAAGACTACCTATATTTTGCTTTTTTAGAGGAATAAACTGGAGTAGCAGTGGAACAGCAAGCTGCAGAAATGGCTTTTCTGCTTTTTGAAGACTGTTGTTTTGTAGGCATATCATTTTAATGTGCCCAACAGTTCTTGGTCATTCTAGTTATCTCAATTAATTCCATTCTATTTGAACATGTTTTGCATTCGATGTTGACTTGTACTATTTTTGCCTATTAATAAATTCCAAATCAGAATGGGGCCAAAATCAATCCACCACTTTGCCTGGTGCTACTATGACCCCTGGAGCTCCAGCAGATGTTTCAGCCATGCATTTCCCTCCCATATTCAATAACTGGTGACAGTATCCAATTAAAAGACAATTTCAAATCAATGAACAGAAATTTCAAAAATAGTTTCTGAGTAGAAAATTAATTGATAATCCATTTAGCCAGAATTCAGCCTATTTCATATTATATCTCCTGTAATTAAAAAAAAGTCCCATCCCAGCCTAGAAATCAGATTCAGCTCCTCTAGATAATATTTTCCTCTTATTATCCCCTCTTATTAACACTGACAACCAGGATATTTTAATAATGGTTTAAATCCTGAAAAAAATTGTAGAAGAAAGAAGAATCAGCATAGGCAAAATACACAATCTGTAATTTTGTTTGCCTTAGTGATATAAATTACATAGGTGCTTGGCCAAACAAAATCATACAGCCATAAACAGAACATCACATTTCAAACATGCACAATGGTTAGGTAAGAATTGCCAGATGCAAGCCATATTTATACTATTCAATGTGTGGGAATTCTTCAAAACAGGAAAAGGTTCTCTAGTCGCTTTCAGCTCAATCAGCATGCCCAGGAATGATATTGTCAACCTAAAAATCTGGAAGTCTCCATTAGTCTCCTTTTCAAAAAAGGCTTATTTATTTATATTCCATCTTTATTTTTATAAATAATTCAAAAACGGCAAACATAACAAATACTCCGTCCTCCTCCCATTTTCCACAAAACAGCCCCACAACCTTGAAGTAAGTTGGGTAGCAAGACAATGATTGGCCCAAAGTCACCCAGTTGACTTTCAAGCCTAAAGCAGGGCTAGAACTCAGTGTCTTGGTTTCTAGTCTACTGCCTTAATTGTTGGAGCAAAATAGTTCTTATAATAAGCGGATGCAGACAAACACAATGTGATTTTTCTGTGAGTAGCCCAATTGAAACCTGTTTGATTTAGTCATCTCTGATTTAATTCCCATTGATTTTTTAAAAAAATCTGGAGTAGCAGATTTTTAAAAAATCAATGATCAAATCTTACTTAGAGTACTTAAAAACAAAGACTATCCAATATTTTCAATATGTTCTGTGACATAATGATTTTCTACTATTGGGGGGATGGGAGCTGAATGACTTATAATTTAGTGCAGCTTGACTTAGAGACTTACTTCCTCTCCATATGATTTCCCTCCTTTTCTTCAACTTGTCAACAGAGTGCAAGAACTATCCATAAATGGGCACAAATGTGCAAATCATCTCAAAATCCCAGATGGCTGTATATATAAAAAGAATTGCAGCCAATTGCTTTTTTATTTTCTTTGCTTCTCAATACATACCACAGAACTCTAGAAAACTTCAGAACTAGACTTGGATTCTCAAGATTGTGTCCAGTGTGTCAATATGCTTCCAGATAGTTTCCTTAGCTCCATCTGGCTGTTTTACATTAAAGAAATGGGGAGCTGGCATATTGTAAAACATCAAGCTAAAGTACCACCTTTATTTCCTGAATGTTCTGGACCCCCAAACCATGAAATATGATGAATTGGTGAAGTCCATTTCACTGATCCAGAATGCAGATCTGTAAAGGTTCACATCAGTTGAAATAACTAAAATAAGGAGTAAACACTGCTCAGCCTGCCCACCTCTTACTCCAGCATGCCAAGATTGCTACTCTATATAAGCTATTTGCAGAATGAAGGTCAGGGCAATGGCCTTTATCCACTACTAGAAAATTGTTGGCAGAGACAAAGAAAGCAGCAGGAGCCATGTCACAAGCAATGAGAAGAAAGCCAAATTATGCTCTTTCTTGGGAAAATGTGAAAGGATTCCAGCTGCAAATCATAACAAAAGCAAAAACAGCATCCACTGGAAAGAAATGAGAAGTCTCACTAGGTGAGTTTCTCTAGGAGAAAGAGTCGCCATCATTTTTCGTGGTAGGGAAGGACCCCTTGAAGAACAGAAGTACTGTATTCTTTGGAGTATAAGACGCACCCGAATATAAGACGCACCTTAGTTTTCGGGGAGGAAAATAGGGGGGGAAATCTGCCTACCAGGTATTCATCTGGCTAACATCCTTAGTCTGGTCAGCTTCAGCACATTATTTTATCCCCTGGTTAGGACTTAAAAAAACCTTCTTTGGAGAGAGTAACAATGAAAGAGCCTGCAAGCCAGTAAGAGCTGGGAAGATCATTAGCACCTGGTTAGGGCTAGAAAAAAACTTATTCTGAGCAAGTAGAGCAATGAAAAAAACCCTGCAAAGACTTAGGGCTGGAAAAACATTCTTCGGAGAGAGTAACAGTGAAAGCCTGCAAGGTAAGAGCTGGGAAGATCGTTAGCACCTAGTTAGGGCTGGGAAAAAAGCTCCGCAAAGCTACATTCAGAGTATAAGATGCACCCAAATTTTCAGCCACTTTTAGGGAGGAAAAAGGTGCGTCTTATACTCCAAAAAATACTGTAGGTCTTGCGGGTGGAAGAGGATGGATTCTACTAGAAAAAAGGCTATAAAACAGATTGCTATTGTAAATCAACTTTATAATACTCTGTTGTAAATAATAGACTACTGGTTAGTGTGAAAGCTTTGGGCCATTTTATTAAGAGCAAACGTGATACTAGAACTCTAAACCATCCAGCAGTTTTGGGAATCCCTGAATGAAATGTGTGTCTTGCAGTCAGACAAATAAAGATCTTCACTGGAAGCCTTTGATTTTATTATGGATTTCCTGCTTGAAAGCAGAGGCTCTTCTGTTATTTATCTTATTTTTAGACTAAAGGGAAATGATGAATCTTTCCCCAAAAGTATGGGAAATTTAGTCAGCGAGATGGCTTATTTTCACCAAAGATCCTAGTAACATGGGAAATATGTTGAGATCTATATCATGCACATAAAAAAAACACCTGAGTTTGCAGAGAGCAGAAATAAATGCGTAGGGGCAGGTGATTCCAGGCACTTTGACAGAGCTCTATCTCAAAAACTACAGATTGAAACATCTGCAATCCATAATTTTAGAAGGGGTTGTAAAATGATCAATGTCCAGATTAAAAGAGATTCTGTTTGGCAATCATATATGATGGAAGCTTTCAGGACATTTGTAAGATGAAACTTTTAGGAAAAATCAGATGATTTTTAGCTTTAGTCCCAATGCTGCATTCTATGATATCTACCATATTTGTGTTTTGTATCCAACAGTATCCAGTATCCAGAACAGATAGTACATTGCCTCAAGATTATGACTGAAAACAGAAGCCTATAGTCCATTCCTTCAAAAAGTCAGTCAGCCCAAGCTAAGAAATTTGGGTTTATACTTTGTATAACTTTATCTGTGCTTTTCAAACTAGCTGTTTACTTTGGAATCTTCCCAACTGTAGAGACCTGAAGTCATTGCTTGCTGTTATATATTCCAAAGAATATAAATTTGAACTAAGTACCACTGATATACTAGAGATCACATGATGTAATATAGCTTTCAAGTGAATGTGAATAAGATTATTATTATAATTGGTTGTACAGTTAGCAAGCTATTTAGACTGGATTGGGCATTTTTATTATTTCTTCCTAAGGTTTTCCTGTAAATGCAGATGTACTTTTTTTGTCTAATAACCCAGTGTTGATCCATTGGTTGTGAATGTGATAGGAGTTATTACTATTGCATTTTTATCCCACTTTTGTTATATATAACTTAAGGTGGCAAACATACCTAAAATGCCCACCTCCTATTTTCGCTTACAATAACAGACCTGTGGGGTGGGGTGGACTGAGAGAGAAAGAGAGAGAGATTAGCTCAAAGTCACCCAGCTGGATTTCATGTTTAAGGCAGAACTCACAATCTTCTGGTTTGTAAACCAGCACCTTAACCAAACTGCCATTGTTGTTGTTGTTGTTGTTGTTGTTGTTGGACATTTGCAAGTCTGTGGGCCCAGAAAGAAATTACTGTTAGTGCTCCTTTCCAGATTGCCAAAATGATAAGGTATTTCAATATTTTAATAAGTATAACTGATAAAAAACTTGTAGGTATTCAGTAGAAATCATTACTTTCAACCAAACTTCAGGCTCCGTTTGTAATTGGTCTATTTGACATACATAGCACATCACTATTTCTGGTTCAGAACTAGAGAATTTATGTAAAACAGTTGCCATCATATGCATCCAGCTTGCAAAGAGAAGATGAATAAAATTACAGGAATATGATGCAATTAGTATCCAGCTGAGACACAATAAATACTTTTAAAAATCCACAATAGCATCACAAAATGTAGAGGTCATGCAAAACTATCTGTTCAATTACCATCGCTAAGTCAAAATCGTAAAGCACTTTTAGCAACCAGGAATGTATTATTCTTATTGTTCTTCATATCATTTTTAGTCAAAAAGAAGTACTGATGGTTACACCATTGCCAAATAAATCACTGAAGATCATTAGAGCTAGTAATTGTAAAATTACAGGTCCCAATAACTTAGTTGTTACAGACTGTTTTTTCAGATATTTTCAGTTTTCAAATAGAGTAACGTTTATTGCCGCTAATTGCTTGGAAATGTAGAAAAGGGTTAGAGATGGCTAGTGCGATGAACTTATATATAACTAATGATCCTCAAGTCACAAGAAAACCTTTATTCATATTACAACCAGTTCTTCACCATCCACAAGATAATGGAAAAGTAGAAAGAGACACTGAAACTACACCTTGAAATTTACTACAGGAACATTGTTGTTTATGTTTATTAAGTTCTAGAGTGACTCCCATGTATGCCAAGCTGTAGCTTAGCATTAATGATGGGTTAATGGTCTTGGAAACAAACTTGAAGCTTCACTGATCTGATTTCCAAGATACCTGTGCATCAGATGCAAAATAGGCTACACAGTCCACTGAAACACATCATACAATGCAAGAGCCGAGGTGGCACAGTGGTTAGAGTGCAGCACTGCAAGCTACTTCAGCTGACTGCTAGCTGCAGTTCGGCGGTTCAAATCTCACCGGCTCAAGGTTGACTCAGCCTTCCATCCTTCTGAGGTGGGTAAAATGAGCACCCAGATTGTTGGGGGCAATAAGCTGACTCTGTAAACCGCTTAGAGAGGGCTGTAAAGCACTATGAAGCGGTATATAAGTCTAAGTGCTATTGCTATTGCTATTTCCTAGAACCACATATTAAATTAGGTATTCAGAAGGGATGTTCAACCAAATAGGAACAGCATTTGATACCCCAACCCTATATTATTAAACCACTGGTATACAGGTATTTGGATCTGAAGTGGAAAAGGCGTCTATGATCCAGTATTCATTCGTTGTTTAAGAAGCTGCACCCTTTCCTGGTCCAGCACACTAGCTGTGTGAGGCCAGGAAAATAGATGTTTGAGTTGCAGTGACCTTGAGGGCCCTATCAGCATCTCTTTTGCTGAAAAAGTACACTTTTTCCTGCCACTTTGGATCCAAATAACTTCACATCACAAATTAACAGAAACACTGTGAAGAAGAATGGATCATAGTTGGAATTCCAGAGATGTAGCAGTCCTTGCATTCTGAAAGAGAAAAAAAAAACCCCAAAACAAGGTCAAGCAAAATTAATTTGTCAAAATATCTAAACTGGAACTGAGTTAGTACCACCAAAGGAGTGTGATATTTAAACACTATTGCTGAATGTTTATACTGTTAGAGGTGCATCATATCAGGGTATGGAAATTAAAATGTTAGTCTTCTTTATTATCTTGTTGAGGATTCCTGTAGTTTATATGAAGGGGAAAATATAGTAGAATATGATCCTAATTAATGATTATGAAAAGGGATAGAACAGAAGCAGGAATTATTTTAGGAATTCTACTAGGAAGATCAGATTAAGGTTTCTGCTATGATTGAACAAAGTTAATGTTGTTCAACTAAACTTCTTAGGCTCTTTTATAAAGAAAAACAGAAGCACAGTTAATTTGAAAGCCATGGAATGTCTAAATAATGTTGCTCAGCTACTGAAGATTTAGATATGTGTTATTGAAAAAATACACACAGATATAACCAGATCATCACATGGGACATTACTTCATTTACTTCCAACACCTTGGAATATGTTATCTGCATCATATAAGCAGTGGCTGGGCTTTTCTATCAGTGTATTTTCTAATCTGGATTCTCAGAATTTTGGACATCAGTTTCCAGATTTCCCAACCTGTTTACACTTACCTGTTAAAATTAATAATATACTTTCAAATGCCTCCTCACATTCATAATAAACTAGACAGTAAGCAATTAACTAAGTGGTAAAACATATACTGACATGCAAAAGATTGCAGATTCAATCCTCGATATTTCCTGGGATAATCTCTATCCTGAAGAACTGGAGAACAAGTGTCAATGCAGAAGTATCAAATTAGATGACCTTAATTCTAATGAATGAAAAGGCAGCATCTTTCCAATGATTTTGTTTTAACAGCAAGGAAACCTGTCCCCTATCTTTAGAGCATGTCCTGTAAAAGCATCCGTAGTAGCCAACAGACACCATGGAAAGTCCTAGAAAGGCTCTATATGCCTAATTTCACTTGAGCCAGCAAGATACATACGTAATTTAATGTTTAAACTACTGCATGAAACTTAGAGAGTCATTTCAGAAGAGTTAGACTTATTCATGGAAATGTTCTTTGTCTCCATTTCTTCTGCAAGAATATCTATCACTTTCATCAGTGAGATATTTCCCTACTTCAACGAGGCTTTAGAACAGATATGGACATTTGAAGCCCATAGGTCCAATCTAGTCCAATTATTTCCATAAGGCCCCAAAGTAAGATAGAGAGGTTTCTTCTGTCTAGCTTTTCATCCCATAAATGCCTCTCTTCCTGATCCAGGAGAAAAGTTTCAAATAAAGAAAGGAGCTTCTCATTCCAGATCCTCATCTTCAAAAAAGCATGGACAACAATAAGTTTGTGTTGGTGAGAGTACAATGGACAGAGTGTAGCCAATGGATTGCACACAAGACTATTCCAAGAGAGGAATGTTCAGCAAGGGCTATTGACACCAAGTGAGAGATTTCATTGTACCACAACAAATTTTAGCCACAACTAATATTTGACACAGGTTAGCATTAAAATACAGCAATGAAAATATTACATCCAAATGCAGAAAAAATGATAATAGATCTTTAGCATGCTGATCAGATATTCCTAAAATGATCCACATTAGCGGTTTCTGCAACCAAAGACAGTGATTATGTGCCATGTTTACTTGGAAATATTACTTTTTTCTGGCTATTGGAGGGCAGCCATTGAGATCTTCTTGTTCTGTTACGTTGTGCTCTGAACTGTCATGAGAACAGTCTTTCATTGTGCTGTAGAAGACAGGGGTGTTAAGCTGTGTGGCAATTTCAGTTCTCTTCTGCTCGCATTTGCATAACTTTCTGAAGGCAGCTCTAAATTTTTGGGACATCAAGTTATAAATGACTGGATTGATAGCACTGTTCATGTAAATGGAGAGTCTACAGAAGAGGACAAACCAGCTGTTCAGGTAGGGAGGGTCCATGAAAGAGTTGACGACCACTAAGGTACGGTATGGCATCCACAGAAGGGCAAAGAGAATCACCACCACAGCCAGCATCTTGGTCACCTTTGAGTTATAAAGAGACAAAGAAAGCGATTTTACATCTTCGCTAGCAGTTTCAGGATTCTAATTATAGTGGAGGGGAAATACAACCACAGAAAAATGCACACATGAATATAACATTAACAAAGTAGCTACAATATTTAAACAAGACTAAAAATTGTGACTGAATAAACATTTGACTACCATTCTGGAGATTAGAGCTCTATTATCTAAAAAGGAGAAAACATTCTTTTCTTCCAAATTGTCATAACTGTTCTTTAGAACAGGGGTCTCCAACCTTGGCAACTGTAAGACTTGTGGACTTCAATTCCCAGAATTCCTCAGCCAGCAAAGCTGGCTGAGGAATTCTGGGAGTTGAAGTCCACAAGTCCTAAAGTTGCCAAGATTGGAGACCCCCGCTTTAGAAGAAGTAACGTTAGATTTACCCACCAAACCTAATAAAAACAGCATGTACAGAAGCAGGTGTGAAGCCTTCTATTTCACCTGCTGAACAAGGGCATACATGTTCTTGCATAGATGGGCACTAAATTTTTCCTCCAATAATTTGAAGATCAGTGTACTGGGTCTTGGCAATGGGGAAAGCCCATCTATGAGATGGACATTAGCAAAAACTGGCATTGGAGAATAGTTTTCCAGTCAAGCAGTCAAAAGGATTTGTGCTCAGATTGCTCTTGAGATCATTATCAAAGATCTGTTGCTTCAGTTCCGGTGAGGTCTCCTTGAGGATCAGCGTGGTTAAATATTGAACTGATTTTATATTTGAAACTATACTATGCTAATATGTAATTATGCTGCAAGGTCAGGAAAGCTAGGAAGCTATTAACAAAGACTAATTTGTCCAAAATTGGGGTGGCTGAGTTACAAGACTTGGTAGAACTTATTCCAGTCTGCAAGTACAATAAAGTATTGGAAAGACACCTAGAGACTCACAACAAAATTCTTAAAAATGTAGAGTGCATTACTGCTAGAAAGATTGATTCACGGGAATTATGAATCTGCATTGTGTTTAGCAGATGGCTAATTACATTTCAACTAAAGATATTCATTGCAGCCAGTGTATAATTGCTACCATTAAAATTTCAAAATGGAATTTGCAAATCTGTGGGCTCTGAGATAAATTATTCTTAGTGTTTCTTTCCACATTGTCAGCCACTGAAATGAAATGCTCACATATTTCAATATCTTAATATATTTACTAGAAAACCCATTAATGGATATAACTAGTTGAGTGACGCTTTTAGATGCTTTTTTGAGAAAACTGCTCCTTTTGTTTTATTTTAATTAATAATTAGTCATTTCTCTCTACAATAAAAGGAAAAGGCTTGGGGGCTCGATCAGATGTTTGTTTGTGTTATAGGCAGAATAACTGCATCAATAGAAAAAAACCAAAACAAGTTGAGTAAATTGCGAGGGCACTAAAATCAGGGATAAAACTCAAGAAATTGTTTCTTCCCAACACCTTTTGGTACTTTATGGAAGATCTTAAGGAGAATTGAAGTAATTTCTACAGAGATTACTCCAAGCTTGTATGTGGCTCTGTCACCTCAATTTTTGACAAACATCAATAGCGGCCTTTGGATGGGAATTCAAACAGGAACAGATTAGTAGTGTCACCAACAAATGTGCATTAAAACATTGCTGAATAACATCATGAGCAAGAAAAGAAGGCAGTGATCAATGGAGAAGGTAGTGACACTCATCAACATTGTCTGATGAATAACACCAACCTCTCATAGGCATCTGTAGGAGGGCAAAGACCAAATGTGCCTAGTGACATTAATTCCACCCATTAATGTACTTTTGTGTGATGATGTAATATAAGTATAAAATAAAATAATGCAAGTAGAACTTGAATCATGATTCACAACACATCCACTTTGGTATCAATTTGGTTACGAATGGATGCATATATCCCTCCCTCATGTGATTGGTCAGGACTCATTGCAAAGAGAATAAGTGTTTTCTGAATCCGCTTAATGATAAACAGATGTTAGATTGAACATTATTTCTGTCGTCTTGTGTTCACCACTTCCACATCATATGAAGCAGTGATGAAGATTGCACACAAACATGTTTTAGAGTAGATGAAAGGCTTCTTTATCTACTCTAAAACATACTTGTGTGCAATCTTCATCGCTACTTCATATGAAGTGGAAGGTAGCGAACACAAAACCACAGTAGTTTCCTCACAGTCAGGGAAAAGGCACAATTGGCACATCAGAAGAAGCTGTGCAAAGGCCTTCCTGATCACAACTGTCACCTGAGCATTGAATAGGAGTTGTGAGCCCTGGGAAAAAACCCAAATTGCACACCACTCTTAAAAGGAGAAGTGCAAATTCAGAGATGGAACGTTCCCAAATCTAGATAGCCCAAACACCCACAGTCATTTGGTTTTGGTAGGATTGAGTAAGAGATGATTACTCCCATCCAAACTTGCACAGCTCCCAGGCATTGGGATAGAACTTCAACAGGCTCTCTTGTCTGGCCGAGGTGGCGCAGTGGTTAGAGTGCAGCACTGCAGGCTACTTCAGCTGATTGCTAGTTCAGCAGTTCAGCTGTTCAAATCTCACCAGGCTCAAGGTTGACTCAGCCTTCCATCCTTCCGAGGTCGGTAAAATGAGGACCCAGATTGTTGGGGGCAATATGCTGAACTCTGTAAACCGCTTAGAGAGGGCTGTAAAGCACTATGAAGCCGTATATAAGTCTAAGTGCTATTGCTATTGCTATTGGCCCAGAATAAAAATATATACTTAGTTGTCATTAGTTTACTGATGATACTGGCAGATATCCTCACCCAGTGTTTTCATGTAGATGCTGAAAAGGAGGGGGGAGAGAGAGTAGAACCCTAAAGCAACCCACAGAGGAGAGTCTGAGGGAATGACTTATCCCCCCAACCTTGACTGGAATGAGCTACAGAGAAAGGAAGAGAACCACCACAGAACAGGGCCCCTAAACTCCATCCCTCAGAGCTGACTCAGAAGGATACCATGGACCAGTGATGGGTTCCTATCAGTGCGGTCCACTCTATAGCATCGGTAGCGGCCCGCTGGTGACGTCACAGTACCGGTGCGGTCGTTTGCCAATGCCTGGGCGCCGCCATTTAAATTTTTTTTTTTATTTTTAAAAAAAGTTTTCTTCTGCACATGCCCAGAAGCCGAGCTTCCGGCACTGCGCATGCGCTGCCTTCCTACCCCACAGTGAGTCCAAGCAGGGGAGGATGGCTGAGGGAGCGTGTGAGACACTGAAAGAATGGGTGGCAGGAGCTATCTCCATTCCCCTCCCTTCAGCAGTCCGAGGAGCCACAAACGTGCGGTGATGATCCTAGGCATTTTCGCACATTCGAGGCTTCTCAAGCTGCTGAGGGGAGGGGGAACGGGTGGCAGGAGCCTAGGATCATCGAATGGGGAGAAGCATTCAGGCCGGAAGGAGCATCCTAGAAGATCCACTGCCGTGGTCTTGCTGCTCCCGCTGCGGGGGGCTGTGTTGTGGGTGGGCAATGCCCCCCTGCTTCTCCGGCCGCTGCCAAGCTCCCGAGGCCCACGCTCACCTGGTCACATGGCTGGCAAGCCACACCCACAAAATAAGCCATGCCCACAGAGTGGTAGTAAAAAAATTAGGAACCTCCCCTGCCATGGACAATGGTATCAAAAGGCACTGAGAGATCAAGGACCACAAGGATGGATTACCCCTTATCTCCCAGCTCTGACAAAAGTCATCTACAACCAAGCACAGCACAACGAAAGCTGCCTCAGCTTGAAGCTGCCTGGCCTGAAACCCAACTGAAATGGGGCTAGATAATCCTTCAGGATTCTCAAGTATTGTGGACTTCTCAACAACCTTTCCCAGAAACAGAAAACTGGAGACTGGCCAATAGCTATTGAAAACTGTTCATGGAGGGCCTCTTGAAGCAAGGACATACCACTATCTCTTTTAAGGCAGGAGGTAGCTGCCTCTCCTTTAGTGAGCCTGAAATCAATACACCAATAAAATAAAATATAAACTGATATATTTTCATTGAGATATACTACAGCTAGTAAAAGTTAAAGCCATTGTTTAAAGTAAAACCAGATCAAATCAGACTTGTTCCTCTCTGAATATCACATTATAAGAGAGGTATATTTAAACAGTACTAATAACACAATAACACAGATTAAATATATTTAAGTCCTGATAATAGAATTTCTTATTGTTTCTACTTCTTAGTTTTATAGTTTCAAAATGATTCTAAGACTGGGAGAGAACTTGGAAAGTAAACTGTAAGATAACAAAATCAGTAACATATAAGGAGAATTATTATAAAATGTTTTACAGATTTGCACTTAGCTCCATCACGATTGGCCAAAATCTACCCAAATGCTAATTCGACCTGTTGGAAATGCAACAAAGAGTTAGGCACCTTTTTTCATATGTGGTGGACATGTTCAAAAGCGAAATACTTTTGGGGAAAAGTCCACAGATGGTTACATGAAAACATGGAAAAAAATGTCGAATTTACAACAGAATTTTTTCTACTGGGGATAATGAACAAACAGTATCCCAGAAGTCTTCAGTACCTAGCTCTACATATCATAACAGCTGCGAGGATAGCCTACGCTCAGTGCTGGAAAAAGAACCATATACCTTCAGATAACTTATTGTTAGATAAAATATACAGATGCGCTGAAATGGACAAACTCACTATTGAACTCAAAGGACAAAATAATTCAGAATACTATAAGATTTGGACTAAATGGTACGACTGGACTAAGAAGATAAAACTAAAAGAAAAAGAAGAAAAAGACTGTGATAAAGGATGAAGATATGTAAACATAATAAATAATGTACAATATTTAATACTAATAGGGTAAAAATAACGAGTATGGACTTGTGTCAAAATATGGTGATGTATGAAAATAAATAAAACAATAAAGAAATTTAAAAAAACGAAACAAAATGATTCTAAGAAATTCTACAGTTTTTCTTTATCAAATCGGGTTTGCTATAAACCAAACTATATTTCATGGTTTTAATTGGCCATCCTAATAATGAGGAATTAGTGTTTTATCATCACCACTTCAAAGTAGACTTTCACTATGATTTATTGTCTATCAGACATTTCAGTGAACTAAAGGTGCCTGCCATTTTTCAGTTGAAGGCCAATAAGATTGTTTTATGCAACTCTTCCAAGCAACCCTTTCTAATCCAGAGTTGGCTCAGTTCCAGATTCTAATAGGTCTTACCATCCAGTACTCTTGATCTAACAAAATTACCTAAGCTTTAATTTCTTTATTAATGCTTCCAATTAGCAATTCTGGTTTTAACACATCAAATTCCAGTATTAGTCTTCTTGTAATCCAATTTTTTTTTCAATCATTTGCTCCAACAGTATGTTTTTCTTCATCCAGCCTTATTCACTCTTTTGCTCTCTTTGTATAGAGCGGGTGTCGGCAACCCGTGGCTCCGGAGCCACTTGTGGCTCTTTGGGCCCTCTGCTGTGGCTCCCTGTCCCATCACTGGCTGGCCCCTCCCCATTACTCCTCGCCTGGCCTGAGAAGGTAAGGGCGACGGCGGGGGATGGAGAAGTGGCCGGGGCTGATTCTCCGGTGCCTCACTCTTGCTGAAGCTTCTTCCGGCCCTTGTTGGTGCTGGACATGCCTTGGTCACTTGGGGAGATGCCCAACCTGCTTTCTCCCTGAGACACTGACCCAACCTGGCCGCGACCTACGTCTCACTAACATGAGGGCTGGCAGAGTGGGAATGGGATCCGGGAGGATGGGATGACAGAAACGGGGACAGGCCCACAGTGCCCAACCGAAGCTTTAAGAAACTCAGGGCAGTGGTAAAAGGGGGCTGGCCCCGCTGAACCTCACATGCCTACCCCAGGGGCCAGGAAAGGCGAGGCTGGGCCAAGCTGGTGAGCTCTCCTTGGGGCTCTTCACTACTCCTTTTCTTTCTTCTTTTTGGAAATCTGGGCTGGCTGAAGAACGAGTGCAAACCACAGCAGAGGCTTCCCTTCAGGTGACCCTCATCCTCCTCCTCCTCTTGCGACCTCCTGGCCGGCTGTGGCGGGGCCAGGAGGGTGCATATGAATGGGGAGACCCTCCTCAAGTGAGCGGGCGGGCTCGGCCAAAGCATAGCAAAGGCACGCTTGTGCGCAACCTCCTAGCCCCGCCACAGCCGGCCAGGGGGTCGCAAGAGGAGAAGGAGAAGGAAGGTCACCCGAAGGGAAGCCTCTGCTGTGTTCACACTCGTTCCTCAGCCAGCCCGGATTTCCAAAAAGAAGAAAGAAAAGGAGTAGCAAAGAGCCCCAAGGAGAGCTCACTGGGCTTTCCGAGAGAGTGAGAAGAGACACAGACAAAAACACAGACACAGATACAAAGAGAGAGATACAGAGATACAGAGAGAGAGAGAGAGAGAGACAGACAGACAGACAGACAGACAGACAGACAGACAGAGGGGGAGATAGAGACCGGAGAGAGACAGAGAGAAAGATACAGAGGGGAGAGGGGGAGAGAGAGGGAGAGGTGGAGAGAGAGAGACAGAGGGGGAGAGAGGTGAGAGAGAGAGACCCAGAGATACAGAGAGGGGGGGAGAGGGGGGGAAGAGAGAGATACAGAGAGAGAGATATACAGAGAGAGGGAGAGAGTGGGGGGAGATAGAGAGGGAGGGGGGAGAGAGAGACAGAGAGATACAAAGAGAGAGGGGGAGAGAGGGGAAGATAGAGAGGGAAAGGGGGAGAGAGAGATACAGAGAGAGATATATAGGAAGAGGGGGAGAAAGAGAGACAGAGAGAGATACAGAGAGAGGGGGAGAGAGAGGGGGGAAGATAGAGAAGGAGATGGGAGAGAGATACAAAGAGAGAGGGGGAGAGAGGGGAAGATAGAGAGGGAGAGGGGGAGAGAGAGATACAGAGAGAGAGATATAGGAAGAGGGGGAGAAAGAGAGACAGAGAGATACAGAGAGGGGGAGAGAGGGGGAGAGAGGGGAAGGGAGGGAGAGGGAGAGAGATACAGACAGAAATATACAGAGAGAGGGGGAGAGAGGGGGGAGAGGGAAAGGGAGAGAGAGAGACAGAGAGATGGGGGAGAGGGGAAGATAGAGGGGGGAGGGGGGGAAGAGACATAGATACAGAAAGAGGGGGGAGGGAGGGAGGGAGAGAGAGGGGGGGTTGGTTCCTGGTTCTCTGCCCTAATGACCAGCTGGGTAGGCGTGGCTAGGGGGGGTCATGTGACTGGGAGTGAGTAACGTCGAGTTGGCCACGCCCACCCAGGTTTTGTGGCTCCCAGTGCTGTTGTTTTTCTATGGAAAACGGGTCCAAATGACTCTTTGAGTGTTTAAGGTTGCAGACCCCTGGTATGGAGAGAACAGCAAATCTACTTCCGCTTTTGCCATCTATTTTAATACTTCATTTCCCCTCTTCTTTTTCTGACCTTGCTGTCAGGGAGAGGTAATGTTTCAGCATCCAACTTAGGAAGGTCATACAACTGTATTAGGGAATCACTTGTGCTCAGCTTCCACTGCTGCTTGTCCTTCAGGAGTGTCTGTAGGGAGGGAGGGGGGTCAAAAGATGGTAGCTAACATTATATAACCCCTTTCTTTAAAAAACATGCACAGACATATACTGTAAATATAAAGGGACAAGATTCTGTCTGATATCCTAATTTTTTTACACCTCTGTTATCCCCACCACTACCCCCCCACAAACAAAAGCACATCAAATGTATTTTCTAAAAATCATGAATAATATCAGATGTAGTTTAGCCTTCAGCCATACAAGACGACAAAGTATAACAGACTGTCCTGCATGGGCAAAGAAAATGTGGTTATTCTGTTGCAATCATCAACCAGGAATCTATTTTAAAACCCTTTATTTGTTTGTAAAGATTGAAAGTATTGCAATGGTGAGGCTTTGAAATAGCTTCTTGAAAATCTCATCCTCCTCTAGATATTGAGTAATTTTCTTTTTTTGAGCATTTGGAAAATATTAGACAACCCATGACATATTGGGTCATCCTTTCAGACATAGCCGCCCAGAGTCTCTGTATAGCAACTAATAAATAAATAAAATTTCCTGATCAGATTTCTCAATGCTTTCAACAATGACTGAACTTCTGCCTTCACTGGATGCATTGTTGGGATACTTTCAGAGATTTATCTGCCTTGGAAAAAAAAGCTTATGTTGAATGAAATAGCACAGTCAAACATCAGCACAGGAAATGTTTTATGACATTTTTTATTATGTTATAAACTGTCCCAAAGGTGCTTTTTCAAAAGGCAACTGGACTTTCTGGTTTTTCTTTGAAGATGTTTTGCTTCTCATCCAGAGCTGAAGAAGCTTCTTGGATGAGAAGTGAAATGTCTTCATAGAAAAACAATAAAATCCAGTTGCCTCTTGAAAAAGCATCTTTGGGACAACCATGACCTTGATGGCAGAGAGTCTCCATAGACACATGTTATAAACTGTTTTATGATCATTTTATGTCATAATAAGTTTTATAAAATTTGCCAAATTTTAATTCCGTGGGCATCATGATTGCCAGATTTTGGACACTTTCTGTACGTTAACTCCTTGGTTCAAAAACTGGTGCCCTATGACATCCCTTTTCGCCCAGTTAAAGATTAAGAAACAAGAATTATAGTACTATATTGAGTCCTCTTTCCCTACTGAACTGATTGCAGGAGTCAGTTTCATTTTGTTGCTTATCGCTAACTGACAACATTGCTTCTCATTTCTTTGACAATGCTAAGAAGTTGAATGAGGTTAGGGAAATGACACAGCAATCAAATGAAAACTGCAAGAAGAAGAAGAAGAAGAAGAAGAAGAAGAAGAAGAAGAAGAAGAAGAAGAAGAAGAAGAAGAAGAAGAAGAAGAAGAAGAAGAAGAAGAAGAAGAAGAAGAAGAAGAAGAAGAAGAACATCATACTTTTAGAGTGAGCTGTTTGAACTGATTCTCCCAACTTTCAATATTTATTTATTATTTATTTATTTATGTTGTCAAGCATATATAAGATTACAGTAAAGGTATAAACATGTATACATGAGACGATTTTGAGTACATGGGAACATTAGGACAGGGACGGTAGGCACTTTGGTACGCTTATGCACCCCCTAACAGACCTCTTAGGAATGGGGTGAGGTCAACAGTAGACAGTCTAAGGTTAAAGTTTTGGGGATTTGGGGAAAAAACCACAGAGTCTGATAGTGTATTCCAGGCATTGACCACTCTGTTGCTGAAGTTGTATTTTCTGCAATCGAGTTTGGAACGGTTTACCTTAAGTTTGTATCTATTATGTGCTTGTGTATTGTTGCAGTTGAAGCTGAAGTAGTCATTGACGGGTAGGACATTGTAACAGATAATTTTATGTGCTACACTTAGGTCAGACCTAAGCGGCGTAGTTCTAAATTGTCTAAGCCTAAAATTTCAAGTCTGGTGGCATAAGGTATTCCGTTGCGAATAGAGGAGTGGACAACTCTTCTCGTGAAATATCTCAACATTTTCAATTGTATTAATGTCCAATATGTAGTGCAGGGTCCAGACAGATGAGCTGTATTCAAGAATTGGTCTAGCAAATGTTTTGTATGCTCTAGTTAAAAGTACAATATTACCAGAGAAGAAGCTACACAAGATTAGGTTAACAGCTCTTTATGCTTTTTGGCAATGCTGTTACAGTGGGCTCTGGTACTTAGATCATTAGAGATGAGTATTCCAAGGTCTTTAACAGAGTGAGGGTCGTCTACAAGGTCGTGTCCATCCAGTTTGTATTTTGTGTTCTGATTTTTTTTGCCAATGTGTAAGACAGAGCATTTGTTTGTTGAGATTTGAAGTTGCCACTTGTTTAACCATTCTGACACATAGTCAAGGTCTTTTTGAAGGGTAGCAGCATTGTCGGTAGTGTTGAATAGTTTTACATCATCAGCGAAGAGAACACAGTTGCTTATAATATGATCGCAAAGGTCATTTATGTAAAGTATAAAAAGTGTTGGCCCTAAAACACTGCCTTGGGGGACACTGCTGTTAACAGGTACAAGATTTGATATAGCTTTCGATATTTTGACCACTTGTTGCCTGTTTGACAGGAACACAGTTATCCATTTATGCATGGGGGCAGAAATGCCATAAGATTTCAGTTTTAGAAGTAGTTTGTCATGCACCACTGAATCAAAGGCTTTACAGAAGACTATGTCAATTGTGTCTATTGTTTTGCCTTGATCAAGTTGTGTAGTCCATATGTTTTTGCAGTGTAGGAGTTGCAGATTACAGGATTTATTTATTTATTTATTTATTTATGGTTTCTTATATGCCGCCCAACTCCCGAGGGACTCAGAGCGGCTTACAAAACAGGAAAAAAATACAAGATAATTGTATTTTTGTACAACACAAGAAAAAAATACAAGGATAATTTTTTTCTGAAACCAAATTGTTTGTTAGAGAGTAGGTTGTTTGTTTCTAAGTGGAGGGTAATAGATTGGTTAATGATTGATTCCATAATTTGCAGGTGACGCAACATAAAGAGATTGGTCTATATTTTTCGACTAAGCTGGGGTCTTCTTTTTTGAATATAGGGATGACCGTGGCTAGTGACCATAGGTTGGGCAGGGAGCCGGTCTTGAAAGATATTTCAAAGATTATGCTTAGAGGTTCTGCTAAGGAAGAGGAAAGCTTTTTTTAAGAAGTAGGCACATAGTCCATCAGGTCCAATAGATAGAGATGGTTTTAGGCTGCGTAGTGCTTTTTCAATGTATATAGTATATTCAGAAGTAAAACAGAATAAAGCCAGTTCAGCTTTTGAGAGGAAGGTACACAATACTTTCTAATAAGAATGAAAGCAGTTTCAAAGAGGGAGAATTTCCTAAGGGATACACCAACTAGTGTCTTCCAAATATAATATATTGGAACAATTATTCTCAGAAATTCTGTTGTTCAGCTTGCTGTTTGGGAGGTCTGGGAATTGCAGCCAAATACATCTGCAGGGTAGCAGGTTGCCAATAGTTGAAGTATACACTTTTTTGTCCAGTGCCATCTCAAACAGGGGTGTTGGCAAAATATCATCAAAAAACTCATGTTGCAGTCAAAGCTCTTCCTCTTTTAACAATGGGAGAAGTTTTGATCAAACCACAGTGGTCATTATCTTGCTTGTTTATTTGCCTGTCTTTTAAAAAATGTCCTAAACTTCATAGATGAAAGAATATCTAAGTATCAAAATGACATTGATTGCTCAATAAAGGGGATCAGAAAAAGGGGAGAAAGAACTTTTACACTGAAATTGGCAATTTTCAAAAGAAGGTTCAAAGAATGCCTCAAGCACTTAATCTTACATGAAATGACAGCAATGTCTGCCACAAACTTTCTTGGATTCTCCTTTGAAAATTACAGTCGTCTTTTTAAATTGCTGCAAAATGACAGATCTATATTTTAAGGCTTAGTAGAGGACAATCCCCTGTTAGAACCACCTCCCTTTGCATAACAGTTTATTCCAAGAATAGTCCAAAGCAGATAGCAGGTGGGGTTCAGCTTCCAAAATTCCCCAGACCGCACTGGATTGAGAAACACTGATCTAAAGCAGCAGTGGGTTGCTCCCAGTTCGGACTGGTTCTTAGAACCGATAGCAGCAGCAGCGGGAGGCTCCACCCACCCACCCAGGACGCTTCTGCACATGCACAGAAGTGTTGCGCACGCACACGAGCGTGCACGCGAAGCAGTGGCAATCTAATTTAGAACCCACCACTGGTCTAAAGATCAAGAATTGTTCAAGGAGAGGATAGATATCCATCTACAGACTTAGGACCAGAATTGAGCCCAAAATTTCTGTTGCTAAGCGAGATAATTGTTAAGTGAATTGTGCCTCATTTTACGACCTTTCTTGCCACAGTTGTTAAGTGAATCACTGCAGTTGTTCAGTTAGTAACACAGTTAGTAAATGAATCTGCCTTCCACATTGACTTTGATTGTCAGAAGTTGCAAAAAGTGATCACATGACCTCGGGACACTGCACTGCCAAGCATCTGAATTTTGATCATGTGACTATGGGATGCTGAAATGCTCATGAGAAAAACAGTCATAAGTCACTTTTTTTCAGTGGTGTCGTAACTTAGAAACGGTCGCTAATCAAATGATTGTAAGTCAAGGACTAGCTGTATACCGCCTGGCCAGCAGACTGAGAAGCTACTCAAGCCATTTGGTCAAATTCTTCTTCATGAAAATATGAAGGATAGATCTTTTCTTGAAATAAAAAGAGTACCACCTATTTTTGGTAATTTGTCCTTTAGCATAGATAGGATATTCTGGGTGAGAAATTCCTCACTCCAGTTAAGCATATTCCATACTAATTCCTCCCCACCCACCAAATAGACCGAGATGTCTATTTAAATGTGGAAATGAAAAATTGGAAGGAGGTCTACAAAACATGAATATCAGAACAAAGGATGGACCTTGGCAGTATTAGAAACAACTTGCAAATCTTCATGCGTTATATGAAAGGCTTGGCGTCACTAGCACAGGTACTTTATATTCATTTCTGATCTAGCCTTATTACGCTGTCATCAGTCATTGCTAAGAACTGCTTCATTCTTTCATTGGTACCAGTTACTGAGCTGAACAATCTTCTGCCCTTTTTGGTGTGTCTTTTGGATGATATATTGTTAAATAAGCTCTGTCCTTTAATGAGAGAGAGATTGTTTTCTTCCATCTCATCATTCACGTCTTCAGACTTTCCCCTCAGAGTTAACCTCAAAGCAGCATCCAGAAGCAGGAATAAGAGATCAGTTTCTAAAATGGAAGGAAATATTCCCTAGAGTCTGTTTGCACAGTATTCCAAGCAGGCTTTGCCTGGCTTTAGGAAAAATGAGAAAATGTTTGCCTTCACTAACCCTCATGAACATTATAGTCATTCTGGTATATCCTGGAAATATAAGCAGATCTGTCATTGTTGGAATAAGAAGCCATCGTCTTGCTTTATAATGTAGATCAAAGAGAGTAGAGGGTTGAAGGAAAGAGATTGTACAACTGGTTTGAGAAATGGGGGTAGACTAAGTCTCTCCACATATGAAGATTGGGCTCTGAAGGATGGATTGAGCTGGAAGTTGTCTAAGCAATTACTATATGTCAACTTCCTACTGTCCTACTAAGAATTTTAAAAGCTTAATTATATTGCCATCTTAAAAATGGAAGATTCTACATAGCAATAGCACTTAGACTTATATACCGCTTCATAGTGCTTTATAGCACTCTCTAAGCGGTTTACAGAGTTCAGCATATTGCCCCCAACAATCTGGGTCCTCATTTTACCCACCTCAGAAGGATGGAAGGATGGAAGGCTCACCTTGAGCTGGTGAGATTTGAACAGCTGAACTGCTGAACTAGCAGTAGCTTGCAGTGCTGCATTTAACCACTGCGCCACCTTGTACATAGAACAATAAACAATGTGAAATATTTAATGCAAATATTTTATATATTTTTAACTGTCAGGCTAAAAATATAAATCAAAGATAGTGACAGTTCACACAGTTCATCAATATTTTAGTCCCCTGACTCAGTCCTTGATTTTAAAGAACAAATCCTATGTGTGTACCTCAAAGATTACTATATTGCACACAGGAAATTAGTTTATTGGATTTTGGTATTTTTTTTAGTTGTATGAAGCTGTAATTTTCCTTGTATAGTTCGAAGAAAAGAACACAATAGACCTTTATAAAATGATGCTTTTACTAGTAGAAGAATTAATCATGTTAAAATGACTGGAACCCTTCCCTTTGCTTTTACCCAAACAGAAGATTTGATTTGATTTGATTTGATTTGATTTGATTTGATTTGATTTGATTTGATTTGATTTGATTTGATTTGATTTGATTTGATTTCTATAGCCATTCATCCCAACAAGTGACTCTAGGCGGCATACATAATCAAACATAAAAACAATAAAAATTAAATTAAAAGAACATGCTTTACTTTCTACAAGTTTACCTAATCCATTAATAATGCAAGGGTGAGGTATAAGAGTGGAAAATTAAGATCCATAATCACGATATTAAGAAAAAGTGGGAGGCCTCCCTCTACTGGATAAAAATGCCATTGATTTCACTCTCATTCATAAGTTCTACTAAATAAAAATAGGAGTTGTTTTCCATGAATAAAATGAGTCTCTACCAATTTTTCTTATTATATTTCTATATAATACAATTATAACAGCATCACATTCCTTCTATATAGACATTTCGATGATGATGATGATGATGATGATGATGATGATGATGATGTAGTAGTAGTAATAATGTTTGCATTAGGCATGTGAGATATAATCCACAAAAGAATGTTGTAATGTATGTTTTAATTCTTGTACTAAGTTGTGTCTTTTGGCTTACCTGTCTTGCTTGTGCTGCCAGAAGCATATCAACAACCACTGCAAGAGGCAAATATTTTTTGTAAGATATGCTTTTACCTAGTTAAAAAAGGGCATGATTATTTTGGTCTTGTATATGTTGTATTTATATACGGTATCTTTTTCCCCTTCTGATTGATTTTGGATTTGACTACAGTCGAATTATTACGGAAACTTTAACTATATAAAAGTTTACTGATCTGATGTGTGTATGTTGTATATACAATTACACACACACACAAATACACATTGACATATTTTTTTACTTTTGCCTCCTTTCTGCCATACTCATAGGACTAATGCATTACACATTGGTTTGATTAAGAGATTCTGTAGCTGGATAGATTAAACCTTATCAAGCAATTAACTCTAATCCATTTCCACAAATTAGATATCAACATTTACCAATCACAAGTTTATGTAACATGGTTTCTCTGAAATCCAAAAATCTAATCCTAGAGCAGTGATGGCAAACCTTTTCGGCACCAAGTGACGCATGCCGGAAACCGGAAGAGCAGCCACCCAGTGCGCATGCCCGCGCCTGGTCTTCCGGTTTCTGGCATGCATGTGCGCGTGAAGACGAGCTGGCCAGTGCGGATATGAGCACCGGAAACTGCACACTGGGTGGCTGCTCTTCCGGTTTCTGGCTCTTCCGCATGCATGAAGATCAGCTGGCCGGCACGCCGCAACCCAGAAGAGCAACAGGCAATGGCTCGCGTGCCCGGAGAGATGGGTCTGCGTGCCACTTCTGGCATGCGTGTCATAGGTTCGCCATCATGGTCCTAGAGGTTCCACATCTCAGAAGCTCCTATGGGTATGGTGATTTACATTGATATAATTTCTACCTGTAGGTGTCACACTTAATGCCCAGCCTAATTGCATACCTTTTAAGACAGGATCATCAGCATAGCTTCACTAACCCTTGACTAAAAGAACCATATAATAGAGAGGGCCACTATCAATTATATTTTTGTTTATAGATCCTTTGGACTCATTGTAGAAAAATGGCATATAAAACAGTGAATTTAAAAACAGTGAATTTAGTGTTTTTATTTTAAACTTTCTAAATCCTAAATGTTTTCCTTTTGGCTGATCAGCAAACATAATAATGAAACTATTTCTTTTGAGAAAGATTTGAGGACCTCCTACAAGGAATATATCTACTGTACAATGCATTCATAATCAGAAAGACGTTTGAAGAATACAGCTGGTAACTGCATTCTATATTTCATTGACTATGCTTTTGTGCAGATACATATACATCTTTACAATAATTCTGAATTAGACAAATTAATAAAACTTCATGTAAGCGAGAGCTATTTTATAAGAGGTGGCAGCATAACGTTCTCCATACCTGGATATAACAGTTGGCAATTACAGAGTAACAGACTTCTTTTTGCTAACAACTTCCTTTTTTTCTTTCTTGTTTTGTGGGAAAAGCAATTTTCCTCTTTAATCTTGAACATGGAGAAAATCAATTTACTCTCTAAGGAAAGCTAGGCTTTTATAAGGCAGTCTGTTTGTGCAAATCTTTGCTAGAAAGGTGGGAGGAATACATACCGTGTGTGACTTGGATATCATTTCCTTCATTGCTTTGGATTTGTATAAGAGATAGAAAAAGAAACACAGTCCTAGTAGGAAAGCATTCTGCATAAGGTGCAAATGGGGAAGAAAGGGAGAAATGCAGTGGTGGGTTCCTACCGGTGCTGTCCACTCTGTTGTTCTGGTACTGGCCAGCAGATGGCACTATTTGCACGCAACTGCTCTGGTGCCGTCTTCGGCGGTCCGTCGCACGTGTCACCATCTTTTTAAAAGAATTTTTGGGCTTTTTTGCTTCTGCGCATGTGTGGAAGCAAAATCTCACCGAAATCGCACGTGCGCATCCCCTCATAAGATTTTGGCGAGATTGTGCTTCCGCGCATGCACGAAAGCAAAATTGTATGAGGGGGCACACGCGCGTAGCGAGCGCACATGCGCACAAAACGTGGAGATGCGCGCGCAGCGCACCGGTATCGGTAAGTGAGCAACCCGCCCCCGGAGAAATGGTAGGAGAGAAGTCAGGAAGCTGGGGTGGCACAGAAAGGAAGGATTGGGTGGCAGAGAAAGGAGAAATTCAGCAGTGTGCATTGTTGTAAGCACACACCTAATTTCCCAATCTGGGCATGACACTAAACAATGACCACTGATTTGCCCTTTGCTGCTTCTGATCAGGAGTGCCAGGAGGGCTTGTAAAGCAGGTTGGCTAACACAACTCTTGTGGTCATAGTATGCCTTCATCATTAGAAGAATTCAGGAAAACCAGAGTTCTTGCTTGCTAACATACATTCCACGTTTATTAGGGAAATAGTAGAAGCAGTTTGGCATGGTAGTTACAGAGATAGACAGATCACAGAGGAAAGTAACATTTGGAGCCTTACCACTCTGCAGTTTTTCTTAAGAAAAGCATATACTTAGATATTCCTGTTCATAATTTCTCAGTGACCTGATGAATAGTAAAAAAAAAAAAAAACCTGGTGGGTATGCTTCCTCCTGCACTGCACTTCATAAATCTTTCTCATTATCATCTCTTACATTGTTTCAGACAGAATTCTCCCTAATAAGTTCTCAAGAATGCTAAACACATTTCCTCTGTAGTTTTTACAGTCATTCTTGCTACCTTTCCCTGAGATAAGGCAACAATAAGAGTATTTTTTTAATCATTAGGCACAGATCCGTTCCTCACTCAAATTACATATCTACCCTGCTACAACCAAACCACATTACTAGCTGAACATGTATTCAATTACACCATCTATAACTATGGTCTCATCATCTGCCGTATTCTCAGAACAATTCTATCCATTTTTGTCTTGGTCACTAGTATTTATAGCATCAGGAGTGCAAGTTGTTCTGCAGCGTGTATTATATCTCCTAGATTCTGGAATGCAGGCAACAATTTGATTGGCAAGTAGACTCTACATAATAAATCCTAGTTTGAATAGTATTTAATAACAACATAACTTTTAGGGATAAAAGTGAACATTGGTTGTGTTTGTGGCATAGTGTCAAAAATGTTCCCACACTGCCAGGTCCCATTAGTAGGAAAAGCTCTGTATGGCATGGGTATGACTAAGGCTAGTAACTATGTCTATTCCTTCCCTATATTACTGTACATCTCCATGCCGTGCTGAAAATTTCCAGAATATTGTCTTTTACAAAAGAGCTTCTTAGACTGCTTATAATTTCAGGATAAGGTGCCAGACACAGAAGTCTTCTCCAGAACAGGCCTGCCATCAATTCCCACCCTGCTGATGAAAGCCCAGACATGCTGGGCATGCCATGTTGCAAGGATGCCAGACCATCGCATTCCTAAACAGCTCCTCTATGGTGAGCTGTCTAAAGGAAAGCAATCGCACGGGGGACAAAGGAAGTGTACAAAGACTCGTTGAAAGCCTCCTTCAAGTCCCTCGATATCTACACCACCTCCTGGGAAACCCTGGCACAAGATCGCTCAACATGGCGCATGCTGATCCACCAAGGCTGCCAAATATCTGAGGACAGACGAACAGCCATAGCAGAAGAAAAGCGAGTACTCCACAAAGCCAGAGCTGCAAATGCTGCGACAATGGCGCCCACACATGTCTTCCCAACATGTGGCAGAACATTTCGTGCCCATATAGGCCTTACCAGCCACCTGCGGACACATCGCAAACAGCCCACAACCTGATAGATGTCAAGGTCCTCTTCGAACACGATGGACAAACAACAACATAATTTCATTGAAAAATTGTTTACATGGTGGGTTTTGAGCTCACACTTTACTGCAAGGTTGTAAAGCACATTGGAGCATTTTACACTTAGTTGTTCTTCTTGCTACATCTCTTCAGCATCCTGTAGCCTCTCTGCTTATTCATCTTCATGATCTACAAAATCCCCAGTGGGGGAATTCTCTCCTACATTTGGATTTAATTGGAATATGTGGAAATCCAGGGAGGTTTCACAACATTGACAGAATGGCTATTTGAAAGATGAAAGGCAAGACCAATCGCAACTCCCTACACCTTGTTACCTGCCTGATAAGATCAGGCAAACACCCTATGTGCAATCTTATGGAATTTCACTGTTTTTATTTCATCTTTGGAATGTTTTTTTTCCAATAAAATTAATGCAAATTATTTTTACGGCTGAAAAAAAATCAGGAAACTTTTATCCATTGCATTTTCCCTTTTGTATATGATGCACAGTTTGCCATTAAATTATTACAGGTGACGATGAAGATACAAATAGTAACAGCTCTTGGAAGGTTTGAGAACTGGGCCCCTTCTCTGTTTATCGAACAGATGTACGTAGGTTATCTGAAGACCTCAGCCTGGAGTACCCTTAACATTCATCATTAATTGTAATTTTCCTAGTCCAATCAACTCAGGAAGCCTGATTTGCAAGGAAGTGTGTATAAAATTATAATCTCAGAAATTAATTATAGTCACATGATTCTGACATCCATCACACCACAAACAATGGACTGTTGACCCTTATTAAATAGGGTTAGGATCACAACCTTCAATGTAAAATGATTAAATAGAACATCAGAGTTTTGGATCATGGGAAGTGTTGAATTTGGAACCTGGACAGGAAACATTTTTAGACCTAGAAATAGGGTTGTTGTTTTTTTTTACTGTAATGTCTTCATAGTAGGAAAGATGCAGAGAACTGAATATAACTGTAATGCATTCTATTTTTTGCTTATCTCCAGTAAGATGGGACATATCTGAGATATTTGTTGAACATTTTGGCAATGTCATTGGAGCAGGGGGCAGGCTCCAAGGGTTGCAAAAAATGGGAGTTGCATACCTCACTTGGGCTGAACATTCATTCTCATTTGTTTGATTCTTATTCCCCTTCTATCTCCCTGGTCTCCACATTTGCTGGGTGAGTGATTAGTAACTCTTGTCACGAATCTAGGCAGGGGTGGGATTCAAACATTTTAGCAACCAGTTCTCTGCCCGGTTGCTGGGTGGGTGTGGCCATGGTGGGCATGGCCTACTCAGCCTCCTGCACCATGGTGGGGGGAGGCGTTTTCATCCTCCCCAAGTTCTGGAGGCTTTGTTTGAGCCTCCGGGAGGGCAAAAACGGCCTCTCCCAGGCTCTGGATGCCCTCCGGAGGCTGGAAACAGGCCCATTTCCGGACTTCCAGAACTTCCGGAGGCCCATTTTTTGCCATCCCAGAGCCTCCTCATGGGCCCTGCACTTACCTGGCATCCAAAATGGGCTGCGTGGAGACTCCTGGGAGGGGCGGGATGGGGTGGGCAGGGCCAGCCAGTCCTTGCAACTACCGATTCAGCGAACCAGATATAAAATTAGCATCCGGTTCGCCTGAACTGGTCCGAATTGGCTGAATCCCACCCCTGATCTAGAGGCTCCCCTAGGCTGCTCCCATTCACTTCCATCTCCTTTCCTCCTTTGAGACTTCTTCCCCCTGCATATAATTTGGAAGAAGACTGCAAGCTGTCCTTCTGATTTTCATCCTGGCTTTTCTCCCAGCATTTTGGTGTAGTTAAGTTCTAAGGGTTTTCTTTTTCTTGAATTGCTTATTTTTAACTGATGCTGCCAAGAGTTATATGGATAGAGTTGGGTGGCCTTGTAAACACTTGAAATAAATAAATAAAATAAAATAAAAGATTGTTCTTGTAGGGACCATATTAACCATTATACAGCATTTGTTGTAAGATGTTCAGAGTTATTTGACATTGAGATGGGTAGCCTATAAATTTAATAACTAATAAATAAATAAATATTCAATAATAACATGGCTGAGAAGTGAATGCTTTGAAACTAGTAACAAGGAAAAAAATATTATGTTGTCCAAAGCCTCAGAGCAGAGGCTTAGCATCTCAAGGTCCAGAAGAACAACAGCCAATGAATAAATAGGAAAAAGGTACTCCATTTTGCAGCTGAAACTGGAATTCAATTCTACATTTAGTAACTCATGCCTACAACTAACTTGGCACAACCTAGGGACTGCCCTCTAGAGCAGAGGTCTCCAACCTTGGCAACTTTATGAGGTGTGGACTTCAACTCCCAGAATTCCTCAGCCAGCATGGCTGGCTGAGGAATTTTGGGATTTGAAGTCCACACCTCATAAAGTTGCCAAGGTTGGAGACCTCTGCTCTAGAGTATTTTCAAATAATTTTGCTTTGACTCCACTCTTCCAGATGCCAAGATGTTCATATTAATAGGCCTTTGGAACTCTACTTTTTCTTCCCTAATTTGTAGATTGGAGAGAGAGAAAAATAAAAGATCTGTTCTTGTTCACATTCGAAAACATTCGAAAACATCTAATGCAAAGTACATCATCCAAGATGCTTTGAACAATGTCTCACGCCAGCCCCATCCAATATGACAAATGGTTGGGATTGATGGGAATAGTAATCGAGCACATCTAAAAGAATCCAGGCTGGAGAAGCTGCTGTCATACAGATGCCCATCTCAATTTAAAACCACTCTTTCCAATTTGCCATTCCACCATCCCCAGGAAAACCAAACTGATATTAGCTTTCTGGTGTCAGATACATCTCTAAAATATACAAGCTTGATGAATAAGTTAAGCCCATTTATCTGTAATGGTTCATTTCTTTTAATATGAGAGATATTAAATATAATATAGTGCGTTACAGTAATAATCCTTGAATATGTTATGGAAAATACTGGTCCAGTGTGTTCTACCAGTTAATGGCAGAGTAATGCTGGGAAAATCCATTTACAAAATCTCTTTTCACTGGGTGACTCTGAATCTGTTATTCTTACATTCAGCCTAGCCTACCATGCAGATATGTTGGGACGATTAAACTGGGGGAAAGAAAAGAATTATCCTTGTCTGCTTGAGTTTCTTGTATGATATAAAATTATTTGAAAAGAATAGAAGGATGACATAAATTAAGTTATATCTCCAAGAGATTCTAGAATGAAATGAAGGATATAACTTAACTCGTATAGTTAAATAGCTGCATAATGCTCATTCGGTCTGACAGTGTTTATCTTCACTTCAAATATCTAGGACAGGGGTGTCAAACTCAAGACGTGGGGGCAGGATCCGGCCTGCGGGGTACTTAGATCTGGAAACAGTGAAGGACCGTGGAAACAGTGAAGGACTGGCCCGCGGTGCTTCTGCCAGTGAAAACAGACTCCTGCGCTCCGTTTTCACTGGCAGAGGGTTGAAGGAGGCCGTAGCAACCGAAAACGGAGCTCAGGAGCCTGTTTTCGCTGGCAGAGCGCTCGGGCCACCATAGGCTCCCCGAACAGGAGTGATATCGAGCTGGCCACGCCAACCCTGGCCACCCCCACCCCAGCCCCCTGAGGTCAAATACAACCCTGATGCGGTCCTCAATGAAATCGAGTTTGACACCCCTGATCTAGAACCTCTAAATACGCCATATTTGTTCTTGTTTTTTCTTTCCCATCATGTATTATTCCTCTTTCCTCCTTATTTCAATAGCAGCATCCACAAATAATGTTTATATTCTGCCTATATCTTAATTAAATGCTCCATAATTTGCCTATCTTTCACCAAAGGTAAACTCAATAGCAGAGCCAATGAAAAGTTCCAAGTTTCATTGTTGGTGACCCCCAATTAAAAGATCCAGATGATGGAGAAGACCTTTTTTTGTCTCAGACACTCAAGAAAGATTGGGAGACCAAAGGAGATAAGCAAAGTGTCAGGCCGAAGCCATTTTATTTGGGATCTAAGGCCTGCCACACTTTATACTATTTCACTATGCATTTTCTACGTTGGAAAATGGGAGGGGGGATTTTATGAGGTTGTTAGTAAATTCTTACTAGAAAGCCAAGGTATCCTTTGTCTCTGCACCTCTGCACCTGCACGGAAGGAGATGGGTGGACTCTGCCAGCATGGCAGTTGAAGATTGGACAACGTGATGGATTTGTGGGTGTGGGGGCAAGGGCTTGAACTTTCAACTGGGTGGTGAAACCTGGGGGACTTCAGATTTGGGTTTCACCCAGATGTGCCAACATGGCTCTATTAATAAATTGGAACTTTGAGGAATACTTTGCCTTGGACTCTGATTTAATTTTGGATGCTATTTGGAACCCTGACACAAAGAGCTTTTTCTAATAAAATGTAGATTCTTGGTGTCAAACAAATACTTATTTCTTTATTGTTATACTCAGAACAAGTTCAGAAAACACTAGACACCAGTTGGTGTCCTGAAATGAAGAGTGGTTTATAGATTACAGGGCGTTCACTACATTTCTATAGTGAAAGAAATGGATGTGAATCAATACATTTGTATGTTAATACTTCCTTTAATATTGCTATTGGTCAATATTCACAGCTAGAGCACAGCACAACATATTTTATAGCAGCTTTCCTTCTCCTTCTCCTTTTCACTAGGCAGCAACATATGTCATCAAGGTGAAGCTGCATTTATGGAAATATAGGTAGTCCTTGTTAAGATATTCATGAACTGGGAGAGCCAATGGTAACAAGGTCAGCCAATGAATAGGCATAGCAACTAAGTCAGCCAATGGGAGCTAAACACATCTGAGTCTGTGCAGAGAATCAAAATTGAAACTAGAAGGCTGGGCGTGACTCAGCCCACTCTCTGCTCTTGTCTGCTCTGAACTCTGAACTAGAAGTTGCTTGTGTTTTACTTGTAACTGTTGCTACATTGAAGAAGAACTCTGCTAATGGTATTGTATATATATATTATTATGTTTATAAAGAAGTTAATGAATCCAGCTGAATCAGTTATCTGTGTGTGCTTATGGATTTAATTTTATGCAACAAACTCTAATAGTCCTCGACTTACAACAGTTCATTTACCGTAGTGACTATTCGAAGTTACAATGGCATAAGTGAAATAAGTGATTTATGACCATTTTTCACACTAGCACTCATTGCAGTATCCCTGTGGTCATGTAATCAAAATTCAGACAGTTGGCAACTGACTCATATTTATGACAGCTGCAGTGTCCCGAGGTCATGTGATCATCTTTTGCAACCTTCTGACAATGCCAATGGGGAAGTCAGATTCAAAATAACTGCGGGACTAACTTAAACACTGCAGCAATTCACTTAACAATTGTGGCAAGAAAGGTTGTAAAATGGGGCAAAACTCACTTAACAAATGTCTCACTTAGCAACAGAAATTTTGGGCTCATTTGTGGTTGTAAGTCGAGGACTACCTGTATTAAACAGCACCAAATGATCAATTATTGGTACCTGGGGTGAATCCCCTCAGCTTCCCAACCTTTGAGAAAAATAGTCATGATGTTAGGGTTAGGGTTAGGGTTAGGGTTAGGGTTAGGGTTAGGGTTAGGGTTGCATGTCCATCCGCAGGTTGCCACTACCAGTTCGCCCGAACCGGCATAATACCACCTCTGTTTACAATCATATCATAGCAATAACAATAGCACTTAGACTTATATACCATTTCATAGTGCTTTTGCAGCCCTCTCTAAGCAGTTTACAGAGTCAGCATATTTATTTATTTATAATTTAATTATAAATTATAATTATAATTTATAATATATTGCCCCCAACAATCTGAGTCTTCATTTTACCGACCTAAGAATGTTGGAAGGCTGAGTCAACCTTGAGCCAGTGAGATTTGAACAGTTGAACTGCAGCTAGCAGCCAGCTGAAGTAGCCTGCAGTACTGCACTCTAACCACTGGGCTACCTCGGCTTTTCATCATCGTCATTATCATCACATGAAAGATTCATATGAATTGTGTTAATTGCTCTATCTAAAATCCTAGAGAGAGGTGTTCATAAGGGGAGGAAAAAACCCAACTAGTTGGGCAAAGGCTTCCTAATCTCCATTGCATCTACACACCTGATATGCATCCTGACCTAAAAATAAGCAAAAAGAGGAACCTGTTTCCTGGAGCTCAAAGCACCCTTGTTTCCTCGGCAAGAGAGCTTCATGGAGCTGGAGGTAGTGATGGAGCTGCTGCGTTTGCTCATCCGGCTTGTATGCTGCGGGGTGGCAGGCAGTGGATTCATGAAGAGGATGCGGGCAATGAGACCGTACAGAACAGTGGCCAAGCCCAGGGGGATGACATAGAATATGGTGAAGTCTAAGAAGTAGATGGGCATGTAGAGGTTCCTGGAGACACGGTAGCCACAGCTGACTTGAGTGCCATCAGCAAACATGGCTTTTGAGGTGTCCACCAAAAAGAACCACATGAGACAGTAGAGTGAAGTGCAGAGCCATAGGACAGCGATGATGCGTTTGGCCCGGGCTACGGTGCAAAGCAGCTGTGCCTTTATGGAGTGGCAGATGGCAATGTAGCGCTCCACCGTGAAGGCTGTGATGGAGCATGCTGAGATGTTGATGCCCAAGTACTGCAGGTAAGTAATGCAGAGGCAACCAGCATAGCCATACACCCAGGAAGCCACCACCTCAGAGATGTTGGGCAGCCCTGCCGCCAGTAGCACAATCAAGTCAGCTATAGCCAGGCTCACCAGGTAGCAGTTGGTGGGAGTCACCATGTGCTTGGTGCGAAGAACCACCAGGACTACCATAATATTGCCTGCAATGCCTACCCCACAGATCAGAAGGACCAGCAAGATAGTGACCACCTGGACCTCCAGGGGCAACTGAGGCATCTTGTTCAGAAGAGTCTGGTTGGTGCTGATATTGCCCATGAGGGCTTCAAAGAAGTCCCAAGATTTATTCTCCATTTGAAGAACGTAGATTGTTCTTCCTTGATACTGATGATTTCCAAGCCAAGAACTATTTCAACAGGTATCCTAAACCAGAGGAAGAAATAGAGAATTCAGATTGTTAGATTAAAGCCCACATGACTTGATTTTCAAGAATGCCGCTGTTGAGCAGGGACTCAAACCTTGGATTCAAATCTTAGGCAAGTTATTATTTCACAATCCTACTACTATATTGGAATTACAGCTATCTATCTTTGAGGATTGCTAAATATATTATTAGATGATTTGTATAAATCTCTTTGATTCTATTTACATAACTAATTTAACCTGGATACAGAATTAAACTTTTTTCATTTGAACAATATATTGAACTATAAACTAATTAAATGGTGTAAATGCATGTGACACACTAAGACTTGGGCCCTTTCTTCACTTCTAATTTACGTAGCTCCAGGACTACTTGGTAACATCAATGCAGATCACACAATGTTGGTCTTACCTTATCCCATCTTACACCAGGCTTCTGCTGTTTCTTTATATTCTGGATTAAGTTTTCCTTGTTTAAATTGGCAACTATAGCCATAGCTATGGGCAAAAAACCCTAGCATTTCACCATACCTCTTCAGATGATATGTGGTGGAGTTTGGCTTTTGGCATGTGGAAAGATATGGTTGTACCTCCCTATTTACATAATTTAATAGTAAGATATGCTAGTAGGACATACCAGCCCGAATAGAGTTAATATGCTAGTAGGACATACCAATCCCGAATAGAGTTTGACTTGATCACTGACCTGAAAATATTGACATGCAATCCCTAAGTCTATTGAAACATAGATAGAAAGTCACAATTCAATTTATGGTAGCAATTCTTTTAATGACACTGCGTAGTGTGGATGGCACATTTAACCACAAGGAGAAAACACAGTTATTTATAATTCTCATTTCTAAAGTTCTAGAGGCAAGGACCTTTGCAGACGCTGCAACTAGAGATTAGGCTCATCCAAGAGTTGGAATCCAGATATCAATGGAATATTTGTTACAGGATAAATGTAGCTTACCCAAATGCAAAATAACATATTCCGTATGAAAGTGGGCGATACACTGAATTATCTCTTAATATCTACTGGTACTGGTCAGCAGGACTGTTCAAAAACACCAAGAACTTATTTGATTCAAGGGTAGTTTGATCGAATCACCCCACTGCAACAGGTATACTAAGCATCGTGGTTCTTCCTTGTCTTAGATCAGAGCAATTGAACCAATTAAGCAATTACAATTTCTCCAGCCCTTCAATGGTCTCCTGTGCATGCAAAGCAAAGCAAGTGGTTGAGGCAGATCCTTGGTGTGGTGAAAAATGCAATCTCTGACACTTCATATTAACCACGGGAATAATCAGTGTTGCCTTCAAACCTGGATCATGCTTGCTTTGTACAAGCCATTGGGGTACAATTGCCTCTCCCAATCCAGGGTTCTCCAAATTGGTTGAGACTCTAATGCCTTGAAATTTCACCCAACAGGATGATCGTGGCTGGGGAATTATAGGAACTGATGTTTAAATCTCCCTGGGAGACTACAGCCTGCAGAAGGTTCCCGAGGAAATGATAGCAGCCACATTACCCCAGACTGCCCCAAACTATCCTTGCAACTGAACCCCCTCTTTCTGAGCCAGCCTTTGCTCTTCTGCAAAGGCTGAGCAGATTTAAAACTACTTGTCACACCTTCAAAAGGTGCGTTGGGCAAAGCCCTCAAGCGCCAGGGCGTCGCTCTGGAGGAGGTTTTCGGTCTCCTCGCATCAGATGCTGAGGCGCAAAATGCGGTCGAAAGCCTTCCTTAATACAGTAAGTAGAAGGACCAGGCGGAGAAGCACAGCGCCGGTTTAGCAGGCAGGAGGATCATCTCCGACCGGCACCTGCTGGAGTGGACACGAACCAGGCCAGGTACGCTGGGCTTCGGGAGACAGCGGGCTGACCTCACTCACCGGACCCTTAGAAGCTCAGGGCACCGGCTGATCCTCAGCCCCAAATTGCTGCCGGTCTGGAATCAGAGCCGTGGCGGGGATTTTCGCGCACACACTCCCCCCTTTCCCACCCTGCCCGCCGCTGCTTCTTTGATCTCTCCAGAAATTCCCTTTGGAAGGCGGCGTCTGGATGCCGGCTGCGGGAGGCAACCGGGTGGGGTTGAAAGGTAAAGAAGGGAAGCCCCGGAGAAGGACGGAGTCTCGGGAAAGGATGCAGAGGGTTCGCCAACGGAGGGGACCAAACGGGACGGGGAGTCGAAGCGGAGAAAGAAGGGAGAAAGTTTACCATCGCAAAGCCGAGCGGAACGCGGAGAGCCGGCTAGTTCTCCACCCAGCCTGATGGGCCGCCTGCCAGCTGCCTTTCCCTCTCGTCGGGGATTTATTTCAGGGAGCCGGCGTTGCTGCAGTCTGTCCCGCCTCCGCTTACCGTCCACGGGTAGGTAAACCGGCAACAGCGGGGTCCTAGCGCTCCCCACCGCCTTGCTAAAGGGAAGGGGGCTTGGGAAGGGGGAAAGGGGCAGCGATGACGCCAGCCTAAGATCCTCGGGACTCCCTGGGCTGCTCCCCCCCCCACCCGTTCCCTCGCCAGGACTTCGTGCTCGAGTGGGGTGAGATCCTATGCTCTAAGTTTACGCTGCCACCAAATGAGCTTGTAAGATGCCGCCGTTCAGTTCGTGATGGTTTTTAATTAATTCTCCTTAAAGAAGTCACAGGTCTCCTCCTACCGTAATGAATCTTAAATAAATTAAGCCTTTCAAGGTGCGACAAGACTCTGGCAGGATGACAGCTGGATGGCTCTAGAATGCAAATGGCCTTTGGAATAAAATTGTTTAATGTTTACACGCCCCCCCCCCCCCCCCCAGTCGACTAATCTGATTAGCTTCGGGGCATCTCTTCTCTGGCAAGACTCTAACAACCACCTGCCAAGCAGACAGGCAAAACTGAGTGGCGAGGGACAGCTCCCTTCCCTTCCCACATGCTGTGGCTTCTTGCCAGCAATAGCATCACCTGTTGAATGTATGCCTATCTCCCAGCATACAAAGATATAACTGTCCTAATGCCCGCAATAGAGAGCTCAGTTTCAGGCTGCATATGGAACCATGTAGCATGGTGGACTGGCTGAGAGGGAGACTGTGATCTGATGGGAAACAAACTCCAGCTTCAACTACTGAGAGGAGAAATGTGATAATAGAATAGAATAGAATTCTTTATTGGCCAAGTGTGATTGGATACACGAGGAATTTGTCTTTGGTGCATATGCTCTCAGTGTACATAAAAGAAAAGATACGTTTGTCAAGAATGGTTGTCATAGGGTTCAAGTAAGCAATCAGGAAACAATCAATATGAATATAAATCATAAGGATATAAGCAACAAGTTACAGTCATACAGTCATAAGTGGGAGGAGATGGGTGATAGGAACGATGAGAAAAACTAATAGTAATAGTAATGCAGCCTAGTGAATAGTTTGACAGTGGTGAGGGAATTATTTGTTTAGCAGAGTGATGGCGTTCGGGAAAAAACTGTTCTTGTGTCTAGTTGTCTTGGTGTGCAGTGCTCTATAGCGTCGTTTTGAGGGTAGGAGTTGAAGCAATTTATGTCCAGGATGTGAGGGGTCAGTAAATATTTTCACAGCCCTCTTTTTGACTCGTGCAGTATACAGGTCCTCAATGGAAGGCAGGTTGGCAGTAATTGTTTTTGAGAGCATTTCACCGAGGCAGCCTTCGACGGCGCCATCTTGATGAATAATTATTTCAGTGCTAAAATGATTGTGTTGCTTCTTTGTATTATTAAATTGTTTTGGTACTACAGAGTGTTTGGAGCATCTTTATAAGAAATATATATATATATATATATATATATATATATATATATATATATATATATATATATATATATATATATATATATATATATATATATATATATATATATATATATATATATATATATATATATATATATATATATATATATATATAAACTAATGTATGGATCCAGGCACTTGTAACTGGAACAGAAATATGAGATGCATGAACCAGAGAAGAAGGGAATGCATGAACCAAAGAAGAAGGGGATGAAGCTAAGAGAAACCCACAAAGGAGATGTAAACAACTCTGGCTCTTCAGACATGAGAGAAGTCAGACCCCCTAGTACAGTGGTTCCCAACCTTCCTAATGCCGTGACCCACACCCCGCCCACGCGCCCCCACCGTGACCCACCCCACCACTGCCATTTGGGTTCTTTTACCCTCTGCGCATGCGCAAAGCGTGCTGCGCATGCGCAGACAGTAAAATAACCTAAATGGCGGCAGCGGGGTGGAGCGCGGTGGGGGCACGGGTTGTGGGGCGCGATATGGCCAGGCTTGTGGCAGTGGGGGGGAGCTGAGGATGCTGGGGCAACCCTTGGGAAATGGTCGTTCGACCCCCCAAAGGGGTCCCGACCCCCAGGTTTGGAACCGCTGCCCTAGTATAAGAAATCAAAATCCAGAATCACATCTAGAAGAAAGCAATGGAAACTCACTTTGGTATTGTTATGAAGAAAAATCTATTGATGTGCCTGAAACATTTAACAGTTTGGGTACCAAATGATGAGTTAGCTCACCCCCCTTCAAGTCAGAAGCATTCCTCTTGTTCTTGGAGAAGAACACTGAGCTAGGCCATGAGGGACTCTGTTTATTGACAGATTGAGGCACTTGTAACTGGAACAGAAATATGAGATGCATGAACCAAAGAAGCTTGAAAATGTCAAAAATAATTGAAGCATTCTGCATTGGATGCTTCAGGAAAAAGTTAACTTAGGTGGACCAGAATTGGCCTCTAAATCAGATTGTTACTTAACACTTTGTTTGGGGCATAACCATATAATGGAATGGAGTGGCAATGGTATGCAGACATAGCAAAATATGTGTTCAGAAATAATCCTCAAATTAGTTCCACTCTATTAGAATTAACAAGAACTGAAAGAAGCCATACAAGATCAGAAAATGTGGTGAGAGCTGGTCAATAAAATTGCTGAAAACCAGATGGATATTCAATTGTCATTAGATTTAGTTGATTGTCACATAGATTTGATGGACATCCATTGATTTTAGACATGTTTATGCAACTACCACAGATGGAATAAGGGATGATATTGAGTTATTCTGTGGTAAATTGATGCCACGGTGCTAAATGATGCATTGAGAATGGAGGCATGACTATTAATTGGATAATTGGGATGCAAAAATTGGAAAAATTGAGGAACCTGCAATTTCAGGAGGATTTAGAATAGAATAACAGAGTTGGAAGGGACCTTGGAGGACTTCTAGTCCAACCCCCTGCTTAGGCAAGAAACCCTACACCACTTTACCATTTGAACTGGATGAATACAACAAAGTAAGTGGAAAACAAGTTAACAGTTTTGCAAACAGAATTCTTTGATAATTGTCAATAACAATTTGTCTGAATTTGTCTGAAATGGTATAGGGTTTCCTGCCTAAGCAGGGGGTTGGACTAGAAGACCTCCAAGTTCCCTTCCAATGCTGTTATTCTATTCTATTCTGTTTGAACAATTTCAGGCTATATAAATGCAAACACCATACTGTACATGGATAGCACTGGGTGTAAAATCAGAATTCAGTTGAATATATAGAAAAAACCCAGGAGATACAGAATGCAGTCCAAGAAAATTCCAAGTGCAGATTCCATGTAAAACTTTAGCAACTTAAGAGTAGGTGTACGATACCACTAAGATTTGACTTGGCCACAATAGAAGGAATAAATTCAGTATCCTTAATTTATGCGAAACAGAACATTATAATTACAGAAAGAGATAAGAGACATTGTGATGACTTAATATTCAAAATTAGAGGAGGAAAGGGTCCATTATCGTTTTGAGAACATGTAAAGAAGATGAAAGATGGAAGTCTTGGGCAGTAAGAAGGAAACAAAATGCTTGAACACACTTCCAGATAAACTTAAGTAAAAAAGTAGAAGGAAAGATTTCAGTCAAGAATGTTAAAAATAGAGAAAAATGTGGTATGTTTCTATTAAGATTATCATATCTAGGCTACAAAAATTACATGGAAGCAATGACTATGCTTTCAGTATCTCACCACTACCTAGTGGTGACTTGGACTTGGACTTTTTCAACCCATTTGCAGAATGGCAGCCCTATCTTTAAGAAGATCTGAGAAGTTACAGGAAAATGCACAGCTAAGGTAGGAATAGAGTGAAAAATGAAGGAAGATGAAAATGTTATATTAAAGCATTTACAAATAGGATTTCAAAATGACAGAAATAATTGCAGAATATGTTCAGAAATCACGTTTACTAAAAAGTGAGGTTTAACAGGCAATAAAGGGAAAGGTGATTTCCGAACATATTCTGCAATTATTTCTGTCATTTTGAAATCCTAATTCTAAATGCTTCAATATAACATTTTCATCTTCCTTTATCTTTTGCTGTATTCCAGGGTATTGACAATTCCAGGTACAAATGAAATACTCTTTGAACCATTTAAAACTATGAAACAAGAGAAATTTTATTTATTTATTTATTTATTTATTTTATTTGTTTGTCAAATATGTACAAGACAGCACATAAACATAAGTAAAGTAAGTACAGATAAATGAGGACAATAGGACAGTAAGACAGAGATGGTAGGCACAATGGTGCACTTATGCATGCTACTTACAGACCTCTTAGGAATGGGGTGAGGTCGACAGTAGTTAGTCTAAGGTTAAAGTTTTGGGGGTTTGTGGAAGAAACCACAGAGTCAGGTAGTGCATCCCAGGCATTGATCACTCTGTTGCTGAAGTCGTATTTTCTGCAATCAAGTTTGGAGCGGTTTACATTAAGTTTGTATCTATTGTGTGCTCGTGTATTGTTGCGGTTGAAGCTGAAGTAGTCATTGACAGGTAGGACATTGTGGCAGATGATTTTATGAACTACATTTAGATCAAATCTAAGGTGACGTAGTTCTAAATTGTCTAAGCCCAATATTTCGAGTCTGGTGGAATAAGGTATTCTGTTGCGAGCAGAGGAGTGGAAGACTCTTCTTGTGAAATATTTATGGACTCTCTCGATTGTATTAATGTCTGATATGCAGTGCGGGTTCCAGATAGGTGAGCTGTATTCGAGAATTGGCGAATGTTTTGTATGCTTTGGTTAGCAGTGTAATATTGCCAGAGAAGAAGCTACACAAGATTAGATTAACAACTCTTAGTGCCTTTTTGGCAATGTTGCTACAGTGGGCTCTGGCACTTAGGTCATTAGATATGAGTACTCCAAGATCCTTGACAGAATGAGGGTTGTCTACAAGGTAATGTCCTCCAAGCTTGTATTTTGTGTTCTGATTGTTTTTGCCAATGTGTAAGACAGAGCATTTGTTGGTTGAGATTTGAAGTTGCCAGTTGTTTGACCATTCTGATACATGGTCAAGGTCTTTTTGAAGGGTAGTAGCATTGTCAGTGGTGTTAAATAGTTTAACATCGTCGGTGAAGAGAACGCAGTTGCTTATAATATGATCACAAAGGTTGTTTATGTAAAGGACGAAGAATGTTGGTCCTAGAACACTGCCTTGAGGGACACCACTGTTGACAGGTACAGGATTTGATAGGGCACTCCCTATTTTAACCACTTGTTGTCTGTTTGATAGGAACGCAGTTATCCAATCATGTAGGGGCCCAGAGATGCCATAAGATTTTAGTTTCAGAATTAGTTTGTTGTGTACCACTAAATCAAAGGCTTTACAAAAGTCTATGTAAATTGCGTCTATTGTTTTACCCTGATCAAGTTGTGTAGTCCATATGCTTTTGCAGTGTAGGAGTTGCAGATTACAGGATAATTTTTTTTCTGAAACCAAATTGTTTGTTAGAGAGTAGGTTGTTAGTTTCTAAGTGGAGGGTAATAGATTGGTTTATGATTGATTCCATGACTTTGCAGGTGACGCAACATAAAGAGATTGGTTTGTAATTTTTAATGTTACTTGGATCTCCTTTTTTGAAGATAGGGATGACTGTGGCTAGTGACCATAAGTTGGGTAAGGAGCTAGTCCTGAAGGATTTTTCAAAAATTATGCTTAGAGGTTCAGCTATGGTTGTGGAGAGCTTTTTTAAGAAGTATGCACATAGTCCATCTGGTCCAATAGATAGAGATGGTTTTAGGTTGCATAATGCCTTTTCAATGTTATCTTCTGTAAAATTGATTTGTGTTAGATCGTTGTAGTTTTTTGTGGTATGACTAGGAAATATTGGGCATGTGCCATTGCTGTTTACAAAGACTGAGCCGAAGAATGTGTTAAAGAGGTTGGCTTTAACGGCTTTATCATTATAGTCTTTACCATTTGGTCCTTTAAGAGGTGGGATGGATCTCGAGTCTTTGAGTTGGTTGTTTACAAAGTTATAGTGTGGATTTTGTGCGCAGGAGGTTTTCTTCTTGATTGGTGTGATAATTGGTGCACTCAGTTTTTATTTGGTGGCATAGATTTTTGTAGCGGCTTTTAAAGTTAGCAACATAGTCAGTTTTGTTTTTTCACCAAAGAGATCTTTTTTTGGATTGGAGCTTCCTTATTTTTATGGGTAATTTGTTTTTTGTTTTTGTTTTGGTGATTATTAGTGGTACATATAGTTTAATGACTCTTTGGATTTTGAGCAAAAAGATATTGTAGTAGTCTTCGGCAGTATTACAGCCAGAGAATAATTTTTGCCAATCAAGAGATGAGAGGTCAGCGTCTATGATATCATAGTTGGCTTTTTAAAAGTTGTAATTGGTTATCCCATCATTATCGTGGTTTTGGAAGGACGTATATTGAGACAAAAGTCAATCATGCTGTGGTCACTGCTGGAAAAGGGTTCTTTTATTTTTAGTCCATAAATTGAGTGTAAACTGTTGCAGAAGATGAGATTGAGACAATTGCTGAGTCTAGTATTGTTTGTTACTAGTTGATCTAGCCCTAGATTGGTAATAGCGTTGCAAAGGGTTGAATGTATGGGTTCAGTTGCACAGTCATTTAGGGTCCAGTTAATATGAGGTAGGTTGAGGTCACCAAGAAAAATAAGAGGGTGTAGGTAGGAGGCTGCCCACGTTAATAGTGAGGTTAACTTGTTTGCATGTGTGATGTCGTAATCAGGGGCTCTATAACATAGTAGGAAGTGAAGTGTGGTATTTAAGGTCAGTTCACAGATTATGGTTTCTGGAAGATCGAGTTCATGTGTAACTTGCATATTTTTTAGGTTTAGTGATTTTTTATAGAAGATGGCAACTCTACCTCCTCTACGGGTTTCGCGATCAGACCAGTGATTATTGCGATAATGGAGTCAGGGAGGGATGCATTCAGCCACGTTCCACAGACAAATATAATGTCAAATTTAGCAGTTTTTAGTAAGAGGAGGAGTTTGGGTGTTTTCTTTATGATGCTTCTTGCATTCATTAGTTTGCATTTAAGATCAGCAGTGGTTGATATTGAGGAAGTAAGGTTACTTAAAGGGGTAACAGCTCATTGTCAAAAATATATGGCACAAAATATGGAAAATATGGGCTGCTATCACCTGGAGACTGGAAAAGATCAGCATATAGATCTGTACTGAAGTTGGGAAATGTAAGAGCAATGCCAAAGGAACAAATAGATTTCAGAGATGGGAAAGAAATGCCAGCAGCTAAAATAAGATAAGTAATTGAAACAGCAAGAGCATTTGAGAAATATTACATCAGTTTTATTGAGGGCAATACAGTTTTTGACTACATAACTCAGGCTCAAATGTGGAATATATTAAGGCTATCAGAGATGTCAAAACACTTTATTTTCATCTAAGGAATATTTACAATGAGCAAACAGCTCAGAGAAAGCCTGGAGTTTAGAGAAAAAAGAATGGTTCAGACTAGGAAAGAGAATGTGACAAGAATGTATATTGTCCCCCTACCCTTTTAACTTATATGCATTACAGGAATAACTGAATTGGAAAAGATGACAGCTGAAATCAGAAGAAGAGACCAAAACACAATAGAATAGAATAGACTCCCCCCCTCTCTCTCTCTGTGTAACATTTTTTGCTGATAAATGAAAATAAAGGGAGACTATTATAGATCTATTTCAAGCTATTTTGCTCTCATCAGATAGCCATACCCTTAGTGGGAATTGAACCTGGGCAGTCTGCTTGTAAGGCAGAAGTTTAACCTCTAGGCCACAAGGTTCTCTTCCCTATTAGCTCTTCACCAGGAAAGGGTTATATATGCTTATTCTGTCGAGTCATCCTGGTGTATGGAAGGAAACACCACAGCTTCCTTTTGCCTATATACTGTATATAAAAGCAAAAACCACTCACGCCATGATCACGAAATCTCCAGAACCGTAAAGCCTACAAACTTGAAATTTGGCACATATGTTCCTCTTGGCTTCTAGGTGCTCACTAAGAAAGTTCTCCACAGAAAGTGACAGTGACAGTTTTTCATTCAAATTTATTTGGGTGTGTTTGCCTTCAAATCACTTTTGACTATTGGAGACTATTTGGACAAGTATCTGCAGTTTTCTTGGCAGCATATTTCAAAAGTGATTTCCATTGCCTGCTTCTTGGGTTTGAGACAGAGTGACTAAGCCAAGGACACCCAGTTGGCTGCATGTCTAGTGCATAACTATAACACACAGTCTCCCAGTTTTTAGCCTGGTGCCTTAACTCCTAGACCAAATTGCCTGTAGCTTTCAGAGAACCAAAAAAGCTGGACCTAGGAGAAAAAAATAGATGTGTCTCTATAAACTTTCACCTAATTATTTTGCAGATTATATGCAACTATGTGTCCTTTTCGGGGTGATGTATTAACTCAGGGGTGTCAAACTCGCAGCGTCACGTTGTTGCGATTTTTCCACGTATCGTGACTTTTTTCCCCTTTGCTAAAATGGAGTGTGGGTGTGGCCAGTGCGTGACGCATCCGGCCCACGGGCTGCGAGTTTGACACCCGTGCATTAAATGAACATCTCCAAGAAATATCTAACTTTTAGCTTTTTTTTACTCCTCTTCTGGTGTTTGTGTATGCGTGTGTGTGTTCTCTCTCTCTCTCTCTCTCTGTGTCTGTGCATAGAGAGAGTCACCAAATATTAATTATGCCTTCTGAAATCAGGTCCCTAACACTTTGCTAGAGAGTGCAAAAGCCAGTCATTTCATAATAGAGGAAAATTTTGGAAAGAATTATCTTAGCCATTGCTTTCCATGCTGCGGTTCCTTATGGCAACTTGCTGCTTATAGTAACACTCTGAACTGAATAAGAGTGAAGAGATAAGGAATATCACAGAAGACAACTTTGTATTTTTACCTCAGAACAATTTTTTTCAGGCACATGTTGTGTTTAAAAAAGGACTCTATTAAGATCCTATCAGAAACAGGAAAAGGAGTGAAACTAGACTGGTTTCTGTGATATGTTTGAAAGGAATTATTTGAGTGGTTATATAACTACTGAAATATTAATTATGTTTGCAGTTTCAATACTATGGCTTAGAAATGGCAAGATTATTTTATTAAGGCAAAGGCGGAAAGAGTTGCCAACATTAAATGACTGCAAATCTATGCATTTGGAATTAATCATACTGAATGGAGACAAATTTTAGAGCAAATGTTCATAGGATTAACTGCATGTGAGTTTATTTAGCAGTTATTTCATTATTAAGTATCATCAAGATGTTTTCAAAATATAGGTGGCAAATAGTTGTTTCAAAACCAGATGGTAAATAGCAGGAGTTGGCTGGATGTTTGTGCTACCATTTAGTGGACATCTGCCTTTTGCAGCCAAGATTTGGTAGTTATATTTTGAAAGAAAAGAGACTTGGGATCTAATCCGATCTGAAAAGTTAACTGATCAGAATTTTGTTCAGGATGGAAATGGTGATGACAAGTATGCAAGAAATAGCATGTATTTGTAGTAAGAGCATGATGGACTTGGAGGAGTTTTGTGGACCATCTAGTCCATCTTGCTCTTCCAGTTTAAGCTTCCAACAACATAAAAAGGTGCAGGATATGCAAACAACAAACAATGCAATTCAATTATCAATTTCCTTCACTATAGAACTGATGGAGAAAATGTGGCCAATAAACAGTCCATAGGTCAAGCTGTACAGAGGAGTTACTTTCTGAAGAAGAGTATAATCTCAGCAATAGCAACATTCAGTTCTCCAAGAAGTCAATAACAAGTTGCAGGTTCAGGGCTCAAAGGATGTAAGGAAAGCTTACTGTTACAACTGTTTCAGGGATTTACTCATCATAAACAAGGTTCTTATCAAGAAACAGCTTCATTGCTTCCAACCATGTATAGTGATAAATAGATCTTGAATCAACACGCAGAGTTACTTAGGACAAATTAACTGGTTCTTACTTTCACAGTTCATTCCTTGAAGTCTGGCAATCTACCAGTTCTTAGACACTCGACTTGATGCAGCTAACATTTTTGCCAGATGTGTAGACTTGCCAGGATTGTAGTCGAAATCCACTTCACGGGTGGCAAGAGTTGGTCCTGCCATGAGTTCTATGCAAGAGCCTGACTTTCAGGATTGGACTCAGTAAGCTTCTCGTCACATTGCTTCTTCTCTTCAAATGAAGATTTGCCATGACAGTTCGGGTAAACTGCAGAGCTAGAATAACCTCCACAAATAGCTGGCCACCTCTGTTTGTAGACTTTCTGCAAGGGAGAAGAGAGAGGACTTATTTTTCTTCCTGAATGTTTATTATTATATTATAACGCCTTTTCCCAACATTTCTAGTACTTTAAAAAAAAAATCCAGGTATTATTTCTTAGTTGCTTTTTGCAGGGTATATATAGATGCCAAAGGCCAACACTTTGATTGCAATTCCATGATCACTACCTTGTCTGTTTGTATCACCAGCACCATCTCACAATTTCTGCTATGCAATAGAAAAACATATTCCTCTAAACTCATCCAAACTTGAACTTGATAAGAATACCAGACTGAACTCTTAGCTTGTAAATGCAAATAAGGGAACTAAAAAAGTTCCTCAGAACAAGCTACTTGAGCCCAGGTAAGAAATACATTGATATGACATCCTGTATATATAATCATTGGTTGGGTTCAAATAAGACATTTAGGTATGGTTGTGCAATAGTTACTAAGCCATAAATGGCTAGATTTATACTCTCTAAGCCGCAAATAGGCAATATATATCATGGTTTAGTGTCATGTCAGCTCAGCCATTGCCTGGGAAGGAGTTCAAATGAAATAATTACATGTTTTTTCAAGAGCTCTTTAGAAATTAGTTCCAATGGGGACAAGGCCACTTACACTTACATATCGTATTTTTCGGAGTATAAGTATAAAACGCACCTTAGTTTTGGGGGAGGAAAATAGGGGGGGAAATTTACCTATCAGGTATTCATCTGGCTAGCGTCCTTAGTCTAGTCAGCTTCAGCACATTATTTTATCCTCTGTTAGGGCTGAAAAAGCCTTTTTCAGAGGGAGTAGAAATGAAAACAAGCCTGCTAAGGGCAGGAAAAACTGCTTCGGAGGGAGTAGGAATAAAAATAAATGCTGCAAGCCAGGAAGATCGTTAGCATCGCGTTAGGGCTGAAAAGCACCGCTTTTTCAGAGGGAGTAGGAATGAAAACAAGCCTGCAAAGACTTAGGGCTGGAAAAAAACCTTCTTCGGAGGGAATAGGAAGCCGGGAAGATCGTCAGCACCTAGTTAGGGCTGGAAAAAAAAGCTTCGAAAAAGCTACATTCGAAGTATAAGACGCACCCAAATTTTCAGCCTCTTTTAGGGAGGAAAAAGGTGCGTCTTATACTCTGAAAAATACGGTAAGAGATTTGTGTATAAGAACCAGGTTCCTTTGTCTTTTATTTCATCAGATAAAACAAGCTTCAAAAGGCTTTTTGCCTGAGAATATAACCTGGCCATTCAGCTCTTGTTTGTATTTGCTTGGAATGATCCTTATTACATTTACTTTGTTAAATGTTCCTGTGACTAAGACTGTCATTACTAGTGGACCAGGCTTTCTAATCATAGAGATGCTAATATTCTTTAATATCTGTTTGCTAAATGAGGCAAATAATGTAAACTTTAGGTTTTCGGAATAGATTTGTGTTTGTTTTCCTGCAGCAGCAATAGCCAGGCATATGAATGAAGCAGTCGAATTGGACAGACACCAGGCAAGACTGAAATAGACCAAGCAGCCAGCAATCTTGACCAGCTGGACTCTTCCCAATGGTTCAGACAACATTCCTGATCGTCCTGCACCAGGATGGGTGGTGTCTCTGGAAGATCCTGCCTTGTTAAGAGACTTTCCCCACAGGGAGGTGTGGGAAGACTGTATACATATGCAAGGGATAGCAATAGCACTTAGACTTATATACCGCTTCATAGTGCTTTACAGCCCTCTCTAAGTGGTTTACAGAGTTCAGCATATTGCCCCCAACAATCTGGGTCCTCATTTTACCGACCTCAGAAGGATGGAAGGCTGAGTCAACCTTGAGCTGGTGAGATTTGAACAGCTGAACTGCTGAACTAGCAGTAGCCTGCAGTGCTGCATTTAACCACTGCACCATCTCGGCTCTTTCTCAGATGTCCTTAAGGTATGGTCAAAAGATCAAGATGGCAGCCACAACAGAGTGGTCAAAGTGCCCCTTATTTTTTATGTGCACCATGTGTCTAAACTTATGCTCTTGACAATTACTCTTAACTAATACCTAAGGTTTATCCTGCATTTCTTGCCTAAATCCTCCTTCGGATTCTATAGGTACTTCCTGTAAAATCGCTGACATACAGTACTATTAAAATGAAGGAGCGACTGAAGTTATGTTCGCTTCCCCCACCCTCCAAGGTCACTTTAATAGCAATGTAATATTGCAGAGCATTATTTAATAGTATGGTCATACAAACTAAGAATTCATTACTGTAGGAACATCCTCAACAGCCACATCTTCGCCCCTGCAAAGTCCCTTTCTGAATATTCCCGGTCAGGGTTTGTTTTCCCAAAGGACAGCCACAATGATTAAAGCAGGAAATGAGAAGCAAAACTTTTAGCCGCTACCGCAGGCAAACACCCTACTGGTATCTATAGAGATTCTCAGCCATCTAGGTCATGGTTGTCCGAAAGGTGTTTTTTCAAGAGGCAACTGGGTTTTCTTGGTTTTCTTTGAAGATGTTTCGCTTCTCATCCAAGAAGATGAAGGAGAAAGTCCAGTTGCCTCTTGAAAAAGCACCTTCAGGCCCTACTGGTCTCACTCAACTTCTTGTGCTTAGCTGCAGGACAAAAGAGGGAGAACAGCCCCCACTTCAATCTTGGAGAGGGGGCTTCCTCCCCACCAACTTCTGCCTCAGAGGCTCAGAGGCCGGCCAAGGGACTGCCTCTGGCTCAAATGACTCAGCAGTGGTTTGAGGAGCCCTGAAGAGGCTCCAGGTTTCAGTGGGCAGCTGCCACCCCCCCCCCCATGCAATCACTCCAGATTCCCAGGGGATCTGAAACTCGGTCACGCTAGACAGCTGTCCCAAGGAGAACCTAACAGGCCTCCCTGGAGGGGAGGCATAGCAGGAGAGGCCCTGCCTTACGACCCACCCCCTTCCTCCTCCTGGAAAGCCAAATCTGGCCCTAGGTTCTGCCTCAGTTTACCTTCCCAAAAAGCAACTGAATCGGAAGATCATTTAAAAGCAGTTTATTAGAATACCCTGATAAAATGGGATCTCTCAGTGAAAAAGGAAGGGCGAGCCTCGAGCCCCATGTTTTCCTCCTTTTTATTTATTTATATATTTATTTTGGTATTCTTATATGCCGCCCAACTCCCGAAGGACTCAGGGCGGCGTACAACAGAGAAAAATACAAGAATAAACCAAATATTAAATATTAATTAAAAACAAATATAAAAATTTAAAACACAGTATAAAAAAACATCGAACAACCATTCAACAACCATACATACTTGGGGGTGAGCTCAAGTGGATTAAGCTCTACCCCCAGCCTGCAGGAAAAGCCATGTCTTAACGGCTTTTCGGAAGGCCAGCAGAGTGGGGATAGTTCGGGTCTCTGGGGGAAGTTGGTTCCAGAGCGCGGGGCCGGCCACAGAGAAGGCTCTCCCCCTAGGGCCCGCCAGACGGCATTGCTTGGCCGACGGGACCTGGAGGAGGCCAACTCTGTGGGCCCTAACCGGACGGAGGGAAATATGAGGCAGAATGCGGTCCCGGAGATAACCTGGTCCTAAGCCATGAAGGGCTTTAAAGATGGTGATCAACACCTTGAATTGGACCCGGAGACCGATGGGCAACCAATGCAGCTGGCGGAGTATAGGTGTCACGTGGGTGTACATTGGCATACCCACCACAGCACGCGCAGCCGCATTTTGCACCAACTGAAGTCTCCGGATACTCTTCAAGGGTAGCCCCATGTAGAGCGCATTGCAGTAGTCCAAACGGGAGGTGACAAGGGCATGAGTGACCATGAGTAGAGCCTCCTTCTCCAAGTATGGCCGCAACTGGTGCACCAGGCGAACCTGTGCAAAGGCCCCCTAGCCACAGCAGAAAGATGATGATCCAATTTTAGCTGTGGATCTAGGAGGACCCCCAAGTTGAGGGCCTGATCCGAGGGAGTCAGTTTCGCTCCCTCGAAGACCAAGGAGGGACAGTTGTCATGGTCCTTAGGAGGCAGTATCCACAGCCACTCAGTCTTGTCGGGATTAAGTCTGAGTCTGTTCCTCCCCATCCAGATCTTAACGTCGTCCAGGCACCGGCACATTACATCAACTGCCTCACTGAAGTCAGATGGGGTGGTGATGTACAGCTGGGTGTCATCAGCGTACTGATGGAAACACACCCCATGTCTGCGAATGATCTCCCCCAGCGGTTTCATGTAAACGTTAAACAGGATGGGCGAGAGAACCAACCCCTGAGGCACCCCACATGATAGGGGCCTAGGGGACGATCTATGCCCTCCTGCTAACATCGACTGCATCATATCGGCGAGATAAGAGGAGAACCACCGCAAAACGGTGCCTCCCATTCCCAACTCGCCGAGACGATGCAGAAGGATACCATGGTTGATGGTATCGAAAGCCGCTGAGAGGTCAAGTAGCACCAGGATGGAGGAGTTCCCCCCATCCTGGGCCTGCCAGAGATCATCCATCAGAGCGACCAAGGCAGTTTCTGTACTGTAGCCGCGCCTGAAACCCGACTGATAAGGATCTCAGATTCGGTCAAATTTGGACTCCGGCATGGCAGAGTCCATAGAGTTGACGGGGGCGAGTCTTAGTCCACCATTATGGGAAGAGTTTGGGCCTGTTTCTCCCGAGGATGTGGACAGGGCTATGGGAGCGATGGGTACCTCCACCTGTTTATTGGACCCGTGCCCCTCCTGGCTGGTTTCGGCCAGCAGGGAGGTGGCACGCGGCTGGATCCAGGCGGTGATCATCGCTTCTTTGCGAGAGGGATCCGTACCGCAGTCATTAAAAGCTGCGGTGGTGCGACCCCTCCTGAAGAAGCCTTCCCTGGATCCAGCCGATTTGAAAAACTACCGTCCAGTCTCCAACTTACCTTTTCTAGGTAAAGTTGTAGAGAAGGTGGTGGTGACCCAGCTTCTGCAGCTCCTGGATGAAACAGATCATCTAGATCCTTATCAGTCGGGTTTCAGGCGCGGCTACAGTACAGAAACTGCCTTGGTCGCTCTGATGGATGATCTCTGGCGGGCCCGGGATGGGGGGAACTCCTCCATCCTGGTGCTACTTGACCTCTCAGCGGCTTTCGATACCATCGACCATGGTATCCTTCTGCATCGGCTCGGCGAGTTGGGAGTGGGAGGCACCGTTTTGCGGTGGTTCTCCTCTTATCTCGCCGATCGGATGCAGTCGGTGTTGGCAGGAGGGCAGAGATCGTCCCCCAGGCCCCTACTATGTGGGGTGCCCCAGGGGTCGGTTCTCTCGCCCATCCTGTTTAACATCTACATGAAACCGTTGGGTGAGATCATCCGCAGGCATGGGGTGTGTTTCCATCAGTACGCTGACGACACCCAGCTGTACATTACCACCCCGTCTGACTTCAGGGAGGCAGTTGATGTAATGTGCCGATGCCTGGACGACGTTAAGATCTGGATGGGGAGGAACAGACTCAGACTTAATCCCGACAAGACCGAGTGGCTGTGGATAATGCCTCCTAAGGACCATGATAACTGTCCCTCCTTGGTCTTCGAGGGTGCGAAACTGACTCCCTCAGACCAGGTCCGCAACTTGGGGGTCCTCCTAGATCCACAGCTAAAATTAGATCATCACCTTTCTGCTGTGGCTAGGGGGGCCTTTGCACAGGTTCGCCTGGTGCACCAGCTGCGGCCATATCTGGAGAAGGAGGCTTTACTCACGGTCACTCATGCCCTTGTCACCTCGCGTTTGGACTACTGCAATGCGCTCTACATGGGGCTACCCTTGAAGAGTATCCGGAGACTTCAGTTGGTGCAAAATGCGGCTGCGCGTGCTGTGGTGGGTGTGCCGAGGTACACCCACGTGACACCGATTTTCCGCCAGCTGCATTGGTTGCCCATCGGTCTCCGGGTCCAATTCAAGGTGTTGATCACCATCTTTAAAGCCCTTCATGGCTTAGGACCAGGATATCTCCGGGACCGCATTCTGCCGCATACTTCCCTCCGACCGGTTAGGGCCCACAGAGTTGGCCTCCTCCGGGTCCCGTCGGCCAAGCAATGCCGGCTGGCGGGCCCCAGGGGGAGGGCCTTCTCTGTGGCTGGCCCCGTGCTCTGGAACCAACTCCCCCCAGAGACCCGGACCATCCCCACTCTGCTGGCCTTCCGAAAGGCCGTTAAGACATGGCTCTTCCTGCAGGTGGGGGGGACAGCTTAACCATTTGAGCTTACCCCCCAAGTATGTATGTGGTTGAATGGATGGATGTTGTTGTTGCTTTTATACTGCCTTTTTAAATTTTGTACCGTTTTTAATTGTTGAAATTTTGTTCATTCTTGTATCTCTTATGTTGTACGCCGCCCTGAGTCCTTCGGGAGTTGGGCGGCATATAAGAATAACAAAAAATAAATAAATAAAATAAATAATCTAGATGATCTGTTTCATCCAGGAGCTGCAGAAGCTGAGTCACCACCACCTTCTCCACAACTTTCCCTAAAAAAGGTAAATTGGAGACCGGACGATAGTTCTTCAAGTCAGCTGGATCCAGGGAAGGCTTCTTCAGGAGGGGTCGTACCACCGCAGCTTTTAACGACTGCGGTACGGATCCCTCCCTCAAAGAAGCGGTGACCACTACCTGGATCCAGCCGCGTGCCACCTCCCTGCTGGCCGAGACCAGCCAGGAGGGGCACGGGTCCAATAAACAGGTGGAGGTACCCATCGCTCCCACAGCCCTGTCCACATCCTCGGGAGAAACAATAGTTAATTTATAGTTAACACAACAAAGAAAATGCAAGAGGAAAGTTGATTGGACAGGGGAAAAGTAACCTCCCCTTTGCATAGGCAATCTGTTATATGTAATCAAACACTTTACATATTTTCATCCCATAATATCACACATGTTCATTAAAATGAGGTCTGACGTCAGAAAGGGCGTAATTGTAAGGGAAAAAGTTGTTTGGAGTTCACGAAAGAGATAAACCAGACACCAATTGGTACTAACAAACTTTTTCGCATTTGGAGCTACTCTTCAGCTTGTTTATCAGTTTAGGAATGTTAAAAGCTAATAAACCTGAACATCATTTTAAAAGAGAGAAAATAAATCAAATTACAATACAAAGTAACTATGTTAGTTAACAAATTACAAAACCCATGTCATTTCTTCTGAGGGATTCTTGCCTGCAGTAGTATACCTGATGGTCATCTGAATTAAATTCACCCATTCCTGTCCATTTTAGTTCACTGATTCCTAAGATGTCGATGTTCAGTCTTGTCATCTCTTGTTTGACCATTCCAGCTTGCCTTGATTCATGGAACTTACATTCCAGGTTCCTATGGAGAAAAGATCTTTAGAGCATCTGACTTTTCTTTCACCACCAGATACATCCACAGCTGAGCGTCCTTTCGGCTTTGGCCCAGTCATTTCACTCTTTCTGGTGCTACTAGTACTAGCCCTCTGCTCTTCCCCAGTAGCATATTGGACACCTTCTAACCTGAGGGGCTCATCTTCCAGAGTCATATCTTTTTGCCTTTTGGTACTGTCCATGGGGTTTTCATGACAAAGATATTGGAGTGGGTTGCCATTTCCTTCTCCAGTGGATCACATTTTGTCAGAGCTCTCTGCTATGACCTATCCATCTTGGGTGGCCCTGCACGGCTTAGCTCATAGCTTCATTGAACTATGCAAGCCCCTTCATCACAACAAGGCAGTAATCCATGAAGTTTTTCATAAGCATGGGTTTTAATTCTGCAAAGAGCTGATGCAGGGCTGTTCCTCATTGTGACTGCCACCTTCTTCTAACTGTGTTCCAAGGGTTTGGATTTAACCCGAATTTTATAGCGCCCCTCCCCTAAAAAAGCTGATAGGAGGGGGAGGGTAGACTCCTCCCTCACTAGGGCTGGATCCCGCAGGTCTACTCCATGAAGCAGATGCCCGGCGGGTCCTTGCAGCCCTCTTGCAAATGCAAAATGTATTAGCGGTCAAAGGGAGACCAAGGGCCTGAGAGGAGGTGGTGCTGGCAGCATCTCAAGCAGTCAGTTGGGGCTGGGTGCTCCCTCCCACCCATCCACTCCAACACAGTGAATGCTGTGGGTTGTGTCCAGGGAAGACGTTGTCATAGAAAGGTGTGGGCCTAGGAGACAACAATGGCAGGAGGATGAGTCCTTTCAAAAGAGCAAGTATTTGCGCTGTGGTTAAGGAGTTGGGAGAATAAATTACCACACCCACCACCTTCAATGGCACTCTTCAGGTATGACATGAATCACAATTTCATAAAATGATTCATTTGAACCAATGATTCAAACTCAAACGGGAAAGGAGATTTGGGGCACAGCTGGATGCATCCATCACACTGTCAACCATTTCTTAAAGACGCTGTGTCTTTTCTGGTTTCCCCTGGTGAAAATATAGGACAGTAGGACACAGAAAATATAGGGATGGTAGGCACAGTGGTGCACTTATGCACGCCCCTTACAGACCTCTTAGAAATGGGGAGAGGTCTACTGTTTTGGGGATTTGGGGAAGAAACCACAGAGTCAGGTAGTGCATTCCAGGCATTGATCACTCTTGCTGAAGTCGTATTTTCTGCAGGCGAGTTTGGAGCGGTTTACATTAAGTTTGAATCTATTATGTGCTCGTGTATTGTTGCGGTTGAAGCTGAAGTAATCATTGACAGGAAGGACTTTTTGATATATCATTTTATGAACTACATTTAGATCAGATCGGAGGCGACGTAGTTGTAAATTGTCTAATCCCAATATTTCAAGTCTGGTGGAATAAGGTATTTTATTGCGAGCAGAGGAGTGGAGGACTCTTCTTGTGAAATATTTCTGGACTCTCTAAATTGTATTAATGTCTGATATGCAGTGTGGGTTCCAGACAGGTGAACTGTATTCCAGAATTAGTTTAACAAATGTTTTGTATGCTCTGGTTAGCAGTGTAATATTGCCAGAGAAGAAGCTATGCAAGATTAGATTAACAACTCTTAGAGCCTTTTTGGTAATGTTGTTACAGTGGGCTCTAGCACTTAGGTCGTTGGATATGAGTACTCCAAGGTCTTTGACAGATTGAAGGTCGTCTACAAGTTCATTTCCTCCAAGTTTGTATTTTGTATTCTGATTCTTTTATGTTTGATATGTTTGATTTAAGGATGACTCCCCAAACCACTTTTTCCGCCTATCAAATCCATATGATCTGGATGATTGAAAATCACCATAAATCAAGAGATGGGTTAGAAATTCTCTTGGGAGGGATATTTTAGCCCCTTAGTGGCTCAAGACTCTATTACACCAGACTAAAGGTGCACCACAAGAGATGAGTTGTCCATAACCTCCTATGGAAATCTTGTTGTAGAGGAGGGATCTCAAAATGTTCCATCAGTACGGTAATTTCCAAGTCAATAGTCACTAACTACTACTGAGACAAATAGATTGGAGAAGATTGAATGCAAATCTTGTGAATCTACATTCAGCCTGTATTTATGTGCAAATAAACTATTATCACAATAATGCCAAAAATCTGTGGTAATTCATTCCAAGGAAATCAAAAGTTGAAATAACATCTGAATAAAAGTCGGAGTTTTCATGCTTGCAGAGCCAAGAAAGGGCTGTGCATAATATTGCAAATCAGAGCTCAGTCAGTCAGATTAAGAAAGAAAGAAAATGCTTCCTTAACCGAAATAAAAGATTTCAGTCAATTTATCAAGCCTGAAAGGATTATCTCTTTTGAGTCTTGCAATTTCTAATTCATTCACTTGCTTTTGTGGATTTTCCTCTTATCCATAATTTGTTTTGACCTTAATGGAGGATGTGAAATCGGGAACTGATAATACATCTCACAATAAACACAGAAACACCCTACAACTCCAAAACAATGTGCTCTATAAGATAGCACAGTAATCCATACAATAATGGGCCAGGTAATATTTAAGACAGAAATTTATTATTATGCTTTTTCAGCAGTGGGCATGTAGAATGAAGTTTTGTTGCAGCTGGGCAATAAACATAATTAACCTGCCGGTGCCTGCTGCTATTAAAGACATAGGAGTGGGTTCAGCTGAGATATTGGCAGCCCTAGAGGTGTTCACTTTACTGTTCCATTGAAAGAGCAGCATCTGGTCAATTGCATGGTTGGAGAGGGGGGAGTTCACCACTGCAATATCTCAGAAGTCAGAAACGAAGCAGAGTCAGGTTTGGTTAGGATATGGATGGGAGACTAATGGGGAATCATCTGTGGGCTTGGAAATATATAGGAAAAATTGGGAAAAAAGTATTTCAGAAGACAAGGATAGACAACAACAACAACAACAACAACAACAGAGTTGGAAGGGACCTTGGAGGTCTTCTAGTCCAACCCCCTGCTTAGGCAGGAAACCCTACATCACTTCAGACAAATGGTTATCCAACATCTTCTTAAAAACTTCCAGTGTTGGAGCATTCACAACTTCTGGAGGCAAGCTGTTCCACTCTTTAATTGTTCTAACTGTCAGGAAATTTCTCCTTAGTTCTAAGTTGCTTCTCTCCTTGAATTGTTTCCACCCATTGCTTCTTGTCCTACCCTCAGGTGCTTTGGAGAATAGCTTGACTCCCTCTTCTTTGTGGCAACCCCTGAGATATTGGAACACTGCTATCATGTCTCCCCTAGTCCTTCTTTTCATTAAACCAGACATACCCAGTTCCTGCAACCGTTCTTCATATGTTTTAGCCTCCAGTCCCCTAATCATATTTGTTGCTCTTCTCTGCACTCTTTCTAGAGTCTCAACATCCTTTTTACATCGTGGTGACCAAAACTGAATGCAGTATTCCAAGTATGGCCTTACCAAGGTATTATAAAGTGGTATTAACACTTCACGTGATCTTGATTCTATCCCTCTGTTAATGCAGCCTAGAACTGTGTTGGCTTTTTTGGCAGCTGCTGCACACTGCTGGCTCATATTTAAATGGTTGTCCACTAGGACTCCAAGATCCCTCTCACAGTTACTTCTGTTGAGCAAGGTACCACATATACTGTACCTGTGTATTTTGTTTTTCTTGCCTAGATGTAGAACCTTACTTTTTTCACCATTGAATTTCATTTTGTTAGATAGCGCCATGTTGATGTTGTTGCTAAGATAACTGCATCAATGCATCTGTATAGACATCAGGTGGCTCAAGGGCATCAATTTAGTATTCTTGAGTCCCCAAAACATCACCCACCATTTCTATGATAGGTCAACTATCTTTCTCCCCTATGCTTCTTCATTCAGTCAGGAGATGAAACTAATCTTCCTACTTTGGCTCAGGTGAGGATATAAGCCGTGATGTATGAAGCAGCTGTATCTGCTTCTGAACTTTCTAAATGTCAAATATTGAGGATGTCAGTATTGGGATCAAGGAGAGTCAATTTTTATTCTGTCACAACAGTGCCTGAAATGATGAATAATTAATTTTAAGAAGCATACTCAGAGTTAGTCATTGCTTCTTTCCTGAACTTACATCTGACACATACTGTGTTGTAAAAGAAGTACTTACAGAAGCTCAAATGTTTTGTGAGACTGACTGAAAGAAATGTTAAAAGGCAATGTGTGAAAGGAAAAAAACAATAAATTATTTCTCAGATATAAGCGGTACAGACAGTGGACATGGCAAATTACTTGTCCTAACATATCCCAAAGGTGCCTCTTTTTCAAGAGGCAACTGGACTTCCTGGTTTTTCTTTAAAGACGTTTTGCTTCTCATCCAAGAAGCTTCTTCAACTCTGACTGGATGGTGTACAGGTAGTCCTCAAGTTACGACCTCAATTCAGCCCAAAATTTCTGTTGCTAAGTGAAACAGTTGTTAAGTGAATTTTGCCCCATTTTACAAACTTTCATGAAACAGTTACTAAGTGAATCGCTGTAGTTGTTAAGTTAGTTACATGGCTGTTAAGTGAATCTGGTTTCCTCATTGACTTTGCTTGTCAGAAGGTTGCGAAAGGTTTTTCAGCGCCGCTGTAACTTTGAACAGTCACTAAATGAACTGTTGTAAGTTGAGGACTACCTGTACTCATAAAAATTTGCTGGACTTTCTCTTTGATTTTATTGTTGCTGAAATCATTGTTTTAATTTCAGCAAGCTTTTCATGTGTTTGTATTACTTTTCTGAATTATTGAACTGTTAAAAAAACTACGGTATTTGCTATTTTGTTTGCTCTAAAATTCTGTTCTAATTATTTGTTTTTAACACTATGAATTTAAAGTCTAGTATTATCCTGTAAGCCATCACAATATTTGAGATTGCTATGGTGCATAGATTAAAATATAATGATTAAAAATGACATATTTATTTGTTACCCAACTCTTATCACCAATGAATTTATACATGGGGAAGGAAGGTTCATACAAATTTATTTACCATTTTAGGAAGTCAAAGTACCACAAAGTTTGAGAATTATTATTGTGTTTCATTTGGTCCAATGTTCAAGATGTTGAGATCATTTTTAAGTGTATTGTTGTCATCTAAGATATTAGCTAATCCTCCTAGCTTGATATCATCTGCAAATATTATCTCTTCATTTGCATCTTGTAGGTCCTTTTTAAAGATCCAAAATAGGATTGGACTAAGGTCAGAGCCCCTTGGGAGAGTTTTCTTGATACATGCCTCAAAAACCACAAATAACCATTTAGAAGCACAAATCCATAGATCACAGCATTGTCTAGTCTATCTTTATCCATTTTTGTCCTCTATTAGTCTAGTCACTTTAACACCAAAAAGTCATGATTTTTTTCTTGAAAATCCATGCTAAATATAGTCATACTATTTGATAAACTGTTTTTGTGTCTTGCCTGGTGTGAACACTAACCTGAGTGGGCTCATTGGGTCCTCCCAATATTTTAATACTGGGTTTATATTTGCTCTTCTTCAGCTTTCTGTCTTCTCACCACTTTTCCAGGAATTTTTAGATTGCACTCAACAATTCTGAGACCATTTCTGCCAGCATCATCAATACCACGGGATTTTAATTTGCTAATTCCATAGAAAATGTTAATTTTCTATGGATAGAACACAAGTGGATAGAACACAAGCTAGATACATTTTTTGCAATTATTTTTACAATTGTATCAACTGACATAATTTACTACACGCATTTCATTACCACAGCTTCATGTGTAACTTGTTTAGTAGAGGAACATGTGCAGAACTATTAATCTAGTTGATTCAGTCTGATTGATATAATTCAGATTTCTTTCTATTTTATATCTCATCTTCTGAAATTCTGCATTAAAGTGAATAAAATAATGCTAAGCCTTTGTTGAGTACTGTTTACTCTCGTGTCTGTTACCATTATCTGATCTGGGTGTGAATAATCTTCATCCCCATGAAAGATTGATAAAGCATAAGAAAATTGGAGATACAAAAATCTAATGGGCAGTAGGAATCAGTTTGAGGAACAGGAGGAAGAGCTGCAACCAAGGCAACAGTCAGATAAAAGAAATTTTAACCTGAGGCAAAAATGTAACTTCAGAGAGTGTCTCAGACTGGAAGTTCTCTAGTTCTCAAAAATAAAGGAAGGCAGAATGGAAGCATATCCAGATTTGCAAGATTCTGTTACAGTAACCATCTACTAAAACTTATATTAGTCCTCAGGGAGTAGGGCGGCATTGAAGAGCATCTAAATAAATAAATAAATAAATAAATAAATAAATAAATAAATAAATAAATAAATAAATAAATAAATAAATAAATAAATAAATAAATAAATATTAGCATTCATAACTTTGGCTTTCCAGTCTAGTCTACTTTAAAGGGCTGATGCTATGCTAATTCCTGTGAAACACTCTATGGAATTTTATTACTGGATTGCTGGATACTAGAATGATGTAGGTAATCCAGTAATCAAGCACTTGCAAGATGCTTTCTTAAGTTGCAAAATGTATAGGAAAATAAATTCTAATCTTCGTATAGAATGTGAACATAATATGCAAGTATAACTGCAATGGAAAAAATATGTGTGTCTGATGGTATAGAGATGAAAGAAAAACAACGAAGCAGCCATTGTATAAGAAAATAAAATAATATCATGACTGTCAGAGTCACAATAAAATTGAATTGTTATTAGAACCTGTTGAGTCAACAAAGGAACTTCCTAAGTTGATAGAAGGCTTAAATTGTAATGAAGTATCAAAACTGTTTATATTTTCAATATTCTATGTAATTTAGTAAAAAGGACTTAACCAGATTCTGACATTAGTCACAAGATAGGATTCCATAAAACTACAGAGTGGACTATGGCATATCATTGGCATTCTTATTTTATGACATGTAATATAATTCATCATATTCAGGGGTGGGTTCCAACTTACCTCGCTGCCGGTTCGCTCCCTGCTGCGCCTGGTGGGCGCGTGCGTGCATGCACAGTAACAAAAAATCCAGGGGAAAAAAACCAAAGCAAAAAAAAAGATGGTGACCGCATGCACAGTGCCAGAACTTGGCTTCTGTGCATGTTCAGAAGGGGAAAAAATTCAAAAAATTCAAAAAAAATTCAAAAAAAAATCAAAAAAAAGATGGCGGCGCCCACGGACCAGCACCGACCAATCCAGTTCGGTGACATCATTGTGACATCACCAGCAGCTCACTACTGGTTCGGGTGAACTGGTCCAAACCGGAAGGAACCCGTCCCTGATCATATTGCATAAAAACTAATGGAAGTATTTAGCATATGAAATAATAAAAGCAGAAATACTTCTAAATATATTACTGGATTTCATTCAGAGACATACATGGACAGGTAGGGAATAAAGAAGGCTTGACAGGGATGTGAGAAAGAACTTCTCTTTCAGGTTTCCCACAATTATTTGAACCATTTTCTGTAATGCACAATGATGTGCTCATAGCCATCATGACTTTGTTATTAATATCAAAGTCACTGAGATATTAATCTCAGTGATGTACAACAAATCAGTGCAAGCAGTATTTGAATGGTCATTATTTTGATTATTCTTTCTTACTTCTAAATTGATTGCATTTGGCTGTAATGGCACCAGTACAATACTGGGTTCATATTACTCAGAAGTACCCCAGCCTGTTGCATGGCATTGGTTGAGTCATTTGATGTATTGGACAAGGCATTCACAATATAAAATACGTTAATCACTTTCAGACAATTTTAGACAAACTATCATTCAAATAAAACGGAAGGGAAACTTAACAGAATCATAGGTGATCTAAATATTCAAACAAGATACAACTGGCAGTGTGGGGTCTTGATTGGGCTGTTTGCAGTTTGCATGCTGCCCAAAGAGTGTGGAAATTTTATATTGCTTTGTACCAGCATTTCAAAAGGCTAAATGAGAGTAAAGAACCTAAGAAAAGACTGCAATCAATCAAGTTTATCAGATTTGGCATTACTGATTGATATTCTTCAAGAGCTTGCCCATTTAAGGACACATACAGGATTGCTGTCTGCCTTTAGCAACAGGAAATTGTTACATAAAGAATAAAAAGGTGTATTTAGAGCCCTGTAAATGATCAAATCATCAAAAATGTTAATACAAACTGAAAGGTTCTACTGTCCTTCAGTTTGTGGTCTGCAAGCTCTTCCGTTTTTCAGAAGACAGGAAAATTAAGACTTTGCCACTTTCACAAGGTGGATGGACTTGATTACAGTGGTGATGAGTTCATCATTGGAAGGCTTTAAGAGTCAAGTTGGGGACAGATTGTCACAGAGAAAAACAATCTACTGTATGTGATTGCTAAGAGTTGACACCAGCTTGATGCTACCCAATCCATCAAAACCACAGCTATACCAGAGTGTCATTGACCAAATGACTACTCAGCTTCTGTCAATAGTTACTAGTTACTAAAGAGGAAAATATGTTACTAGTTACTAAATATGTTCCTAGTTACTAAAGAGGAAAATATGAAATGAAAGACAAATTGTATGATTGCTACATTCTACTTGAATGTACATTTGTGATACATTTTATGCTCTCTAGAGAAAACCTAAGTTTTTTTACATATATATATATATAAACATCCTCATTATTAATTATTTTATATCTTCTTTTAAAGAGCAAAGTTGTGCCTAACTTAAATAGAAATCCTAAGTACGTGTGCTCTATCAAAATGCTATCATGTTTTGTTTACATATCATAATAGGAGCTGAGGTGGCGCAGTGGTTAAAAGCAGCACTGCAAGTTCAGCTGACTGCTAGTTCAGCAGTTCAGCTGTTCAAATCTCACCAGGCTCAAGGTTGACTCAGCCTTCCATCCTTCCGAGGTCGGTAAAATGAGGACCCAGATTGTTGGGGGCAATATGCTGAACTCTGTAAACCGCTTAGAGAGGGCTGTAAAGCACTATGAAGCGGTATATAAATCTAAATGCTATTGCTATTGCTATTGCTATAATGTTATTCTATTTTATCCAGCAGTTTAAGGCCCATGAATTAACTCACTCTCTACCTTTATAGATATGTTACTGTGTCCAAAATCTCATAATTTCCACTCCTGTGAGGTAAAGAAAATTGAGCAGAGAGATGCAGCTTACTATGGGCCATTATCAGCATTGTTTTATGCTGAAGAGACTGGGAGTTGGGTGCGCCACCTTTCCTCTTCCCCATCACTTCAAGTTTCTACTGAGCAAACCATTTGCTTGGCAGGCTGTACCTATCTGCCTTCTGTATAATCCTATACAAGTCTTCTCCAGTATAAGCTATATTGTTCCTCTCTGGAAGAGTTCCTCTCTTGCAGATATGGGGGAATACCCTGTTAAACAGAAGTATTACATCACAGAAAAACCTATAGTAATTTTTGACTTTGTTTATAGATAAGAGATGGGATATGGGAAGAAGAGATCATTTGTATTTCAAGAGAAGGTGATAAGTTGAACTAAAATTGTTCGTACTGGTGATTAAAGGTAATTTATTTATATATTTCTTTGCTTTTTCTTTACTATATTCTTATTTTTTCTTTCTATTTTTCTTTTTTTAATTTTCTATACTTTTTCTTGTTTAGTTTGTATCTGTTTTTATCCTTTAAACTGTCATTTTTAATTAAAAAAAAAGAATCCTTCCTTATTTCCCCTGCAAGCTATCTTCTTATCATTTTTCAAACCAGTTGTTCATTGTTTATTTGCTCAATTAACTTTCTGTTGAATTATATTAGGAAAAAGCATTTATTCCACTGCTTTGAGCAGTGGAATGCATTTATACTTCTTTCTCTCTTTCTGAGTCTCTTTCATCCTCGCACATGTTCAAAAATACAGCCAGGTGTTGAGCAGATTACGGCAGACAGCTCAATGCCATGGATGAATGCTTCCTCGAGATATAAAAATCATGAATAAGGAGGGCAACCAAATATTTTGTGTTGCTCCAATCAAGCATTATGCAGACACAATCCAGTGCACAATCTAAAGTGAGAATGATGGGGCTGGAGAGGAACTCTTATAAAGTGCCACCATTTCTGTAGAAAAATTGAGACAGGTGTCTTCAAGAGTACTACTTGGGGGGGGGGAGAACACATCAGAAGAAATGGAGAGTGCAATCTTTTCTCCTTAAAATAAAATTCTTATATGTAACTTCAGTAAACAGCAAAGTTGCCAAGAAATGTTATTTTGGAACTGATGGAAACCCGTTAGGTTAGAAAACAAAACAAAACTTTGGATCAAATTGCATTCATTTTCTTTCCTTAGCGTGCTTCTGTTTAGTGCAGTGGTTCCCAACCTTGGCAAGTTTGAATAGCATGGCAAATGGGGAATTCTGGGAGTTGCTGATGATGAGAAACAGTGCTATAGTCTGTTAAGGCGAGGCAGTCCTAAGTGGGACCGTGGATATATTCTCCCATTTTGAAGCTACTTTTGGAATATGCTTGATAGGACTGTCTGGCACTTTGCAGTAAAAAGGCAAAAAGAGGGATTGGACACCCAGGAGGCATGCACACCACCTATCTCCAATTCCTAAAGATGCTTTTTCAAGAGGCAATTGAACTTTCTGGTTTTTCTTTGATGTTTCGCTTCTCGGATGAGAAGCGAAACATCTTCAAAGAAAAACCAGAAAGTCCAATTGCCTCTTGAAAAAGCACCTTTGGGAGAACCATGACCTGGTTGCCTGAGAGTTTCCATAGACATTTATCTCCAATTCCTTAAAGCAGCTGCTGATTCCTTTCAGAGGATCATGAAGCTGTTCCATGTGATTCCAGGAAAATATGTCTTTGGTTGAAGAATCTGCAAACTAGTGCTACATGTAAGTTCCCACATGCTCTGAAGCTCCGTTTTGCCTTGAATCAAAAGCACTGCATAGTCCTCAACCTATGGGGCGAAAGAACACTTTGCTTTGCAAGGTTACTCTAGAATACTCTTAAGTTTTGTAAGATTAGAGAGGCCTCAAAAAAGTTAAACACATGTGTTTGACGGACCCTTGCCCGTCCAGTGCATAGAAAAAGATTTTGAGCTTCAGTTGCACAACTGCCAATCTTGACTCTTTTGCCCCATTCCCTACAAACAGCCAAGATGCCTTTCCAGGATCATTATGGAGAAACAGAGAGAAAAGGTGTTTCTCACAAACAGGTCAAACCTCTTTTAGTACTGATCGTAAGGAGAGTTCTGTGTTTCAAATGTTGAAACAAACTCTGTGCGCAGATTATTTATTTAATGATGCTGGCTTGCCAAAGTGAGATTGGCTCAATAAATCTGTTATACTTCCTCTGGTTACGCCCATCCAAGCTCAGTGGCTTGCATTAGAATTTCAGAAGTCTCTGCCACTTACATCAGTGTTGACAGTAGATGTGAGCTAAATCAGTGCTTGTGTGATTAGGAAATCACAAGTATTTGGCCCTAAGTCAGAGCGTGTTGCATGAAATAATGTCTATAGCAGTGTTTAAATCATCACTCTCTTTTTCTCTCAACACCATTCCCTTTGAGTGTCATAAAAAATAAAATAAAACCTGCTCTCCAATCCCAGATCACTCTTTCTGAAGCCTCCTTCTTCAGGGACTACCATGGAAAGCCCTGCCTCTATTTTCTCAATGCTGCAACATTCGCTACTATCTACTGTCACCATCTGCTGTGGCTCTATCCTCAAATGTCATTTGACAATCATTTCTCTTCCCTTTCTGAGCTAAGCACAGCGGGGGCCAAAAAAATGTACATGTACAGAAATCCAGATAAAAACTCTAATGGAAAAATGCAACTCCCTATAGATATGGTCCAAATACGAAAAGGCTCTCTTTTGGAAATTAAGTCTAGGTGAAAAGAGAAGCATGACTATGTAAAGCAAATTTTTTCCCTTCCATATATTTATGTAAACCTGAAAGCAATTCTGGAGACTAAGTTATGGTTGGGTTTTTGATGTTGTCTGAGACAACCATCACTGCAGCTGTTGAGTTCCCACAGAAGAGGCAAGGTTGTGACTTCAGCTCTTTATTTGGTCAGTACATGCTTCAGCAAAGCAAAGGGTTTTGGCAGGGGTTTAAATAGAGCCGGCAAACCTGGAGCCGTTAGGAGATTGGCTAGCAGGCAGCCAATCAGGTTACGCTGGCAAACCTGGCAGCCAATAGGAGCTTGGCTAGCAGGCAGCCAATCAGGTTACGCTTATGCAAATCCCTGGTCGGACTGGAGTGAGAACTTCTCCAGTCTTTCAATACATTACAGCAGCCATCCACTGATCTGGGTTTTATGGAAAAGTGGCTAGATGGAAGCCTCTCCTCAGTGCAAAACACATGAAAACGCACTTAGAGTTTGCAAAAAAAAAAAGCATCTGAAGGACTCTCAGACTGTGAGGAACAAACTCTGAGTGGGCTTTCATGTGTTTTGCACTGAGGAGAGGCTTCCATAAAGCGCAGATTGGTGAATGGCTGCAGTGATGGTTGTTCTTATGGAACTCTGTCCCATCTCCACACAGGATCTCTGGAGCTCAATCAGAGTGACCATCAGGTTCTTGTCTTACTAAGGTCCTTCTCCCCTGATTGCTCAGTTTGACTGGGCAACCAGCTCTTGGAAGAGTCCCAGTTGCGCCAAACTTCTTCCATCTGAGAATTATGGAGGACACTGTGCTATTAGGAACCTTCAGTGCAGCAGAAATTTTATTGTAGCCTTCCCCAGATCTGTGCCTTGCAATAATCCTTTCCCTGAGCTCTGCAGGCAGTTCCTTTGACCTCATGGCTTTTGCTCTGCTACAGTATGCATTGTCAGCTGTGACACCTTCTATAGAGAGGTATATGCTTTTCCAAATCACGTCCAACCAATTTAATTTACCACAGGTTGACTCCATTCAAGGTGTAGAAACATGTCAGCAACAATCAAGAGAAATGGGAGGCACCTTGGCTAAATTTCAAGTGTTGTTGCAAAGGGTCTGAATATTTATGCCAGTGTGATATTTCAGGTTTTTTTTCTTTATAATAAATTTACAGACATTTGCTAAATTCTGTTTTCACTTTGTCATTATGGATTACTGAATGTAGATTAATGAGAAACAAAATGAATTTCAACAACTGTAGAATCAAACTGCAGCACAATAAAATTGACAAAAGTGAAGGGGGTCTGAATAGTTTCTGAATGCACTGTATATTCTCCATTATTGCAATAAGATTTCAGACAAGGAAATGAAGGACATATATCCTTCAGTATTACACAATATAAATACTGACACCTGTGAATTTGTAATGGTTACCTTTATTATTTCTGAGGTCTAAATTAGGTAAAACATTTCAGCACTACTATTATATCAATAAGCCTTCCTCATCATTTTAACGGATTAACAGAGTTGGGAGGGACCTTGCAGGTCATCTAGTCCAACCCCCTGACCAAGCAGGAGACCCTACATCTGCCTCTACCTAGGATCGAATTCACAACCTTCTGATTGTGAGGCAAGAGCTCCACCTCTAGGCCACAGCAGAGGGGTTTGAGTGCAGATGAGATGCTGCCACCTGCTCTCATTTGAATAGAAACTCAAATATTAGCAGGGAGGCTAAGACCAGATCATATATGTGCATGTTCTTCTCTTTGCACCTCAAGCACTATTTCATGTCCCTCTTCCAGGGGTGGGTTCCTCCAGGTTCGGACTGGTTCACCCGAACTGGTAGCGGCCCGCTGGTGACATCACGATGATGTCACCAAACCAGATCGGTCAGTGCCGGTCTGTGGGCGCCGCCATCTTATTTTTATTTTTTTCCCTTTCTAAGCATGCGCAGAAGCTGGCACTGTGCATGCGGTCGCCATCTTTTTTTCGGCTTTGTTTTTGTTTTTTGTTTATTTTTAGTTACTGCACATGCCCACGAGGCACTCCCACGTGGCGCGGGAGGGAGTGAACTGGCAGCGAGGTAAGTTGGAACCCACCCCTGCCCTCTTCCCCTTATATTCATTGATCTGTGGCATGGGTTTTTAGACTATGGGCTATGCTATAAGATACATGACAATTCTGTACTTACTGTATACTTCCTTTTTTTAAATTTTTTTTTATTATTTTTCTTCATTTAACATCTAAACATTTTGATACAGATCTACACCCGTTTTTACAACATTGTTATATCTCGATTATGCACATTAAATCATAAATTTACAGTCTCTTCTGTCTTCGTTTTCTTCTCACGTTGTCACACAGTCTTTCCTCTTTTTTTTAGTCCAGTTGTACCATCTAGTCCATGTTTTGTAGTATTCTGAGTTGCATTGTCCTTTGAGTTGAATAGTCAGCATGTCCATTTCAGCGCATCTACTGTATACTTCCTAACTGTGATACTTTCCACTTTAGTTCACACCCAACACAATTTCTATATTCCACTATTCTGTACCATAAAGAAACAGTTAGATGGACCTTAGTGATTATATCCAACACTTGCTAATCTAAGAAGTAAAGAAAATAAACCTACCACTGCATTCCCCTTCTGCATTGTAATTATTTTGCCCAAACAATAAAATGTCCATTATAAAAGAGAAAGTTAATACTTTGAGAATAAGTGGGGTTTGCTAATTCTGCTCAAAAGTAAAAAGAGAGAAAGAGAGAGAGAGAGAGAGAGAGAGAGAGAGAGAGAGAGAGAGAGAGAGAGAGAGAGAGAGAGAGAGAGAGAGAGAGAGACATTTCAAGCCAAAATATTCACTGTGGGATACTTCACAATTTACATCATGCTGATATGAACTGGAAGTACACAAGAATCACACCACTTTTTTACATATATAAAGTGTGAATAGCAGGCACATTTTAAACAACTACTTGATACAGCTGTTATGAATTTCAGCTTTTAAAGGATTCTATCAGTTGCGTGCATACCAAAGTTTTAAAAATGTATTTATAGTATCTATCTATCTATCTATCTATCTATCTATCTATCTATCTATCTATCTATCTATCTATCTATCTATCTATCCATCCATCCATCCATCCATCCATCCATCCATCCATCTATCATCTATCTATGCTACTGTATTTCACTAAGATACCCAGCAGTTAACAACATAATGTATAAATTAATTAATTTCAAATACCCACAGTCATAATACCTAAGGAATCATTAAATCCATTCATAAAACTGGAATATTAGCTAATTGGCTATCCTAAGTGCTTTAGAAGGACTCTGTGTTTATTGGTTTTCTGGCAGAAGTCAGTACTGCAAACTCTAATTCTCAGAGGAGATGATTCCACAATACCAGGGCCATAGCAAAGGAAGAAGGCCCTCAAGTTTCTATCCTCTTATCTTATAAAAGTGGGGGATTACCAAGATATTTCTTTTCAGGTTGAGTGTATTGTTTGGAAAAGGCAATCTTGCAAGTATCTTTCTGCTAAGCCATATAAGATTTTATAAATTTAAACCTGAGCTTTGAATTGTACTAGGAAACTTCTTGACCACAGCTACTGTTACAGGTGTTATGTCTGCCTTGTATGCAGCTTTGTTCATCTCCTTTGTTTTGTGATGCATTTCCTGACTTTCTAGGATTTAACAGGGGTGGGATTTAAAATTTTTAGCAACTAGTTCTCTGCCTGGTTGCTGGGTGGGTGTGGCCATGGGGGTGTGGCCTACTTGGCCTCCTGCACCACAGGGGGGGCGTTTCCTTGAGCCTCCCCCGGGCTCCAGAGGCCCTCGAGAGGCCGGAAATTGGCCCGTTTCTGACTTCTGGTACTTCCGGTAGGCCCATTTTTCGCCCTCCCCAGGCTCCGGAGGCTTTCCTCAAGCCTCTGGGAGGGCGAAAATGGCCTCCCCTGGCCTCCAGAGGCCCTCCAGAGTCTGGAAATGGGCCCATTTCTGGACTTCCGATACTTCCAGTAGGCCCATTTTTCGCCTTCCCAGAGCCTCCGCGTGGGCCCTGCACTTACCTGGCATCCAAAATGGGCCGTGTAGAGACTCCTGGGAGGAGCGGGGTGGGGTGGGCGGGATCAACCAATCCTTGCAACTACCACCCCTGGATTTACCTCTATCTGCTCCTGTGGGGCACTTCCTGTTCCTGGTGTGTGTGTGTGTGTGTGTGTGTGTGTGTGTGTGTGTGTGTGTGTGTGCGCGCGCACGCACGCACGCACACACACACACACACACACACACACACACATATATATTCTCAATGATGGCTTGCATAGCGTGTTTTCACTGCATTTTTTATTAAACTACTTGAAACAGCTACAAGAGAGAATTAATCTGTTCCTGGTAACTAAGCCACTCCATTGTGTACCAACTTTTCAGTTTCAGAACTGTCTTCAAAGGTAGCACCATGTAGAATGCATCACAGTAGCCTCACAGCCTCACAATGCATCATAGTAGCCCAGTCAAGTAGTGATGAAGAGCTGAGTTAGTCTTGTGTTATCCTTCTGTTTCATCTTCATCTCCGACTGGTGTATCAACAGGACTTGGTTAAAGGACTTCCTGGCCTCAATCTGTATCTGCATATCCAGCAGTATCCAGGAGTCCATGACGACTCCTAAGTTATAGATATGTTCCTTCAAGGGGTGCTTCCCCATCCCCCAAAAATATAGCACTGAAGTGAACAGAGAAGCTACTTCACTGGATTCGACTTCAGTGTGTTTTGTCCCATCCAGAGAGCCCAACAGTTTTCAAACATTTGGGCAAGCAGCATTACTGGCTCAGCCTAAATAGTGACGTTCAACTGGGTATCATTGGCATGCTTAGGGTAACTTGCTCCAAGCTAATGAATGACCTCTCCAAAGAAAGAGGTCTGACTTGTGTAACACCCCTCAGGTGAACAGCCATTAAGCCAATCTTTTCTTTCCCCATCTGCACCAACTAAAACCTCCACTATTGTAGAGACAAAACACTATGAAATAATGTCTCGAAACCTTGCAGATGGTCCAGAAAGATAGAATGGTTAATGGTATCAAGACCAGGCCAAGTGTTTAGTACATGTTTAGCCCCACTAGGAATTCTGGAAAGTAAAAAAGGTGAAGATGGGCTATCTATATAATTTGAATTAGGTTAAAGACAAGGCTAACTCAGTAGTTCCTAATAAATTTTATCTCTTTGATGTCTTGAAAACTTCCAAATAAATTGTAGGTTTTTAAAATTCCCAAACATGCTTATTCCTTGCTTGATCTATGGGATATTTCATAATCCATTGAGAAGAATTTTTTTTATTTGATTTCTTTTAAACGCAGTACAGACATTTAAGTCATATATTTTTAAAGCTTGTGAGCATATGGAGAATGAGATAAAAATGTGACTAGAATATACTAGAATACAGTGATTATTCTTGTGTTCTAGAACTGTATAAGACTATGCAGCATTACCATGATAGCAATTTCCCATCTCCAAAACATACTTTTTCCATAGCCATTACAATCCAGGAAACAAAAAAATTAGCAGCAAATCTGTACAGCATATTTATATATAGGGCTGATGGAAAGGAAAGCAACAGTTGCATGTTACACTTAATTGCATGGTGATTATAGAACCAGAAGTTATTTTGGAGGGAAATGTAGAACATTCTGAATGAATCAAATCCAGGAAAAAAGTTGTTCTATCAATGACTGGGTGGAAGTGAGACATGAGTAAAGAAAAAGTTATTGAACTATTCAAAGATCCAAGAGAACTGTGATTGTTTGGCTCCTTGTACATAATCAGTTTCAATACATAGTTAAGTGTATCATGATTATGTATAGTAAAGGGATTAATATAAATCTAAAAGCATGATTTGATTATTTCTGTGAAAGATTGAAAATGATTGTGAACAATAGGTGGTGATAGGTTCTGGGAACATTATTCGATAGTGTCAACAATGTAGGGGGAAGGAGTAATTAACGTGGAAGAAAACTATAAGAAACAAGTTTGAAGACAGTATTTAGATGAAGAGAAATGATAAGTCTATATGAAAACATATTGAAAGATACATGAATGGAATTGGCTATAAGTTGCTGTGAAGCCTGCTTGGAACAGAGTTAAAACTATATCACAACAGATCACAGAATTGTGTGGGGTTGTACCAATATGAAATTGGAAATTGGAGCTGTTAATGATTTCCAGGGTAGAAATGGCAGACTGAAGATGGTTCCATGAAAAGTAGAGCCATCAACTATGGTGAAACAAAGAGCCAATGAGTGAACCAGCTCTTGGGTAATTCTTCTCCAGACAAGGAAAGGATTTGAAACTGCCCTCAAGTTCTCCAGACTGTTACTCCTCATTTGAAGAATGAAATGACTCTTAGTCTTCTTAAATTTCTCTTTCAAAGCATTCAGAACTAAACATCTAGCTTTCCACTTCAGGCACTAGGGCAGGGGTGTCAAACTCGATTTCATTGAGGGCCGCATCAGGGTTGTGTTTGACCTCGGGGGGGGGGGCTGGGTGGGTGTTACTGGGGTGGGTCTGGCCAGTTCAGTGTTACTCCTGCAGCTCTCTGCCACTGTGTGGCTCCTCTGGGCTCCGTTTTCAGCCGTGATGGCCTCCTGAAACCCTCTGGCAGTGGCCCCACAGCTCTGTTTTCACTGGCAGAGGGCTGCAGGAGGCCATCACAGCCGAAAATGGAGCTTGGGGGAGCTGCACCCTGGCATGAGGCCCTCCTGAGCTCCTTTTTTGCTGGCAGAGACACCGCGGGCCAATCCTTTCCTATTTCCAGGACGGCCTCACGGGCCAGATCTAAGCATCTCGCTTAGATCTGGCCCACGGGCCCTTGAGTTTGACACCCCTGCTCTAGGGAGAAAAAGTTACTTATGCGATTGACACAAGACAGAAACTCAATTGTATCCACTGTGGAAGACCTGAGAGGTAATATGATAATATGGTACAAGCTATAGAAGTGAGCTCTTCCAATTAGGAAGCCTTATTAGGAGCTTAGGGGCCTGAGATAGCGCAGTGGTTAAAAGCAGCATTGCGACCTTCAGCTGATTGCTAGTTCAGCTGTTCAAATCTCACCAGGCTCAAGGTTGACTCAGCCTTCCATCCTTCCAAGGTGGGTAAAATGAGGACCCAGATTGTTGGGGGCAATATGCTGAACTCTGTAAACCGCTTAGAGAGTGCTGTAAAGCACTATGAAGCGGTATATAAGTAAAGTGCTATTGCTATTACCCTGAATTATAGCTTTAATGGTACTCTGAAAATAGCAGCATCTTCATGCAGGAAATTTACTGTGAATAATTTGCAGTTTAGTCTACCTTCAGCTCACTCCCAGTCCATCTCTATATCCACATCACAACAAATACATACACACCTGTACATACCTCTCAATTCACCTAGCAAAGAGGAGCCTGATGTTTATTTATTAAGCATCAGCAAACATCAAAAAGATATCACTGACAAAATTTGGATAAAAGGCAGGCAAAATCAGGAAGGAAAGGCATGAGCAATAAACAATACCATGTGATTCCTCCTCTATTTTGAACCTTGAAGGAAAAAGTTTGGTAGCTGTGGATTATGTTCCCAATATTTCAAAGGCTGAATTCTATATTTATATAATGGAAAATATTAGTTATTTACCAAACAGAATGGTTGTAAGGGCAAGAGATTTAAAGTATTGTAAAGCAGCCTGGTACAATTAAAACAATATAAAAACATGGATTCAAATAAAGTAAGATCACAGGGTTCACATACGGGGTTGGGTTATAGCACTGTTTTGATTATATCAAATTCGCAGTCTTGAAATCTGAATGTGGGAACACAATTAGAATGCAACAACCTATGGCAGATAGAAGAACTTCCTGAAAACAGATCTCTGCAAGGTGAACTGTGACAGCAAATGTTCCTGAGGAGATAATGATAGAGATGAAGCAGATAGGAGACACAAAGATCAGGTGCTTTCTTAGGAAAACAGAGATCCCTGGGAGAAAAAAGCAGTTGTAATTATAGTTAAGTTCAACGCCTATATCTGTCAACTTTTTGGCACCACAATTACAAATGCTTCAGCTTTTGTTATTGTGCAATTTTTGTAATTATGTAATTTTTGTAAAAAGTCAGGACATAGTGCTGATTTATTACAACCCTCTGGGAATGTGGAAGTGTAGTCATTATTTTTCCATTTGGGCTTATATTAAAATGTACAAAATTGTTTAAAGTCTCTTTGTGACACTGCTAATGAGAGCTCACCATTGAATCTAAACGAAACTGCAAAGAATGGCTGTTATTTAGTGATCTATGCACAGGAAGGGGCTGTCTCATTCTTCAACTTCTCTTGCTGTTGAGATTCTTTTATTCTGCTGCATAATAACATCTTGCTGGATCAGACAAAAGTTATATCTGGACTGCAAAAGTCTGGATGAACACTTAATGTCAGCAAAGAGTTAATGTTTTCTTTATCTATCTAGGTACTCTTATGGTGAACTTAGTCCTCATCCAAATTTTTAGAGCCCAAGCTTGTGAACCCCAATTCATCATCATTATAGCCATTGTCTATCTACTGCAGGATGAAGGCTTCTTCTACATGATTCCAACCTATACAGTCCTGAGCTTTAGCACCTTCTGCCTTCGGGGAGGTCTCCCCGCTGCTGAAGGTAGTTGCTGTAGGGCCTCCGGGGAATGAGGGCCATTTTTGAGGTTGTATTGGCATGTGGAAGGAATAGACAGTAATCTGCCATGCTGGTCCAATGCAGGTTAGCAGATGTGATTGGTGTTAGTCTGGGGTATCCATCATGGCCTGTTCACCTTGGGAGACCCTTCATATACATGTCCAACAACTTAGTCCACAATTTCATTTACTCACACAAGAAGTTGCCCTCAAGGGCCCAGTCATAGAAGGAGGAATTCCAATTATAACAGATAAGTTGGTTCTTGTTTGAGAGGTGATTCCTATACAATGGGCATCTCTGCAGGATATGGTCAAAAAAGTCAAGATGACATGAGGTGCATTAAAAGAAAAAGTGATCACACTTGCCCACCAGTGAGTTTTGAACATCAAACAAATCTGGCAAATATTTTGTGTGTTACACTCCAACATGAGTTGAGAATATCACCAGTGACTTTTGCCAGTTGCTTTGCCATGTTAAAAGTTGTGAATAGCATCTTCTACTATTGCTGGAATTATGTCAGAAAGCCCAGTATTCAAATAGTTGGAGGTGTTCAGTTGTTATGCATTGTCAACATATAATTCATAGTAGAAGTGTTTGATGTATTCTAAGCTATCTTGCTGATTTCTTGTGATTGAGTGTTTCATTTTTTGTTCTTGAAGAGTTATTTCTACACACTATTACTTCTTCAGACAGCTGTACTTTCTAATATCTTTTTCAAATAATCTAGTTGACTGTTGATATTCTACTGTCATCTCTATATCATTTGCTTAGTCTTCTGAAAAATTGCTTTTTTAATTGTGTTTCTTGGTATCATTGATTACATTGACTGTTGATGCCAGTTTCAGTTATCTATCAGGTGGCTTCAGCTAACTTCCCATAGTTCAATTCAGAATATACTGTATCCTTGGGTTTCTTCAGTATCTGATAGTTGATGCAAAATGTTACATTTTGCAGATTTTCTCTTCCCTTGCTTGATGATATTAAGGTTGTAATATAGGTAATGTAAAGTAATGAGGTCAAACATCACAAAAATATTGAATTTGATAAGAACTGAACAATCCTTCAGACTGTATTTTTCTTGAAATACAAATTTATACTGAAAATATAGTTGTTTTGGTGAATTCTATTCTCACATGCACTGGTTCTTTCAATTATGCTTCATCCTGAATGAATCCAATATTTAAAGTTCTTATGGTTAAAGTCTGTTGGCAGTTTATCAAACTTGATCTTCAAACCAATCTGCTGCTATAGGAAATAGCCTACATCTTGTGGTGGACTGGTTCAGACTGAAATATATATATATATCTCCCTCCCCCTCCCCCTCCCCCTCCCCCCTCCTATACTATAGGGCAGCAGCCCCCAACCTTTTTGGCACCAGGGACCGGGTTCTCTGGAGGGAGACTTTTCAATGGACCGGAGGGGGCGTGGTTTTGCCTGCTGCCTGCATTCCTTGGATGGGGCTTCACCTGTTTGCACGGACCGGTTTCTGGCATGCCGCGGCCCGGTGCCGGTCCATGGACCGAGGGTTGAGGACCACTGCTATAGGGGACGCAACAATGATGAAGAGAATGGGAATAAACTGGCATTAAACTATCAGTTAAAACATAATGTACAAAATGCGACAATTGAAAACTAATATGAAACTATATAAAATGATACAATAGCACTGTAATAATAGCTGCAACACATACAAGATGAAATCACGATAAGAACTATAACAAAATAGTGAAATTCTAAAAGTACAAAATGGTTCTTAAACTTCCTAGAAATATAAAAGAATAAATAAAAGCTCATTTACTAGCAGGATATCTGATTTTTCTCCTGTAGGTAAGACATTGGGTAAAGCAGGTGCTCCAAGATTTGCAGGACCCATGTGGATCTATGATAAGTCTATTTTGCTCAAAAACAGTAGGACAAACTCTATAGTTCTCTGAGAAGGGAGAGACCATAGGGGCCAATGCCCATCTGCCCAGTAGCTCCTTTTAATCCAGAGAATTGATTCTGCCTTGTGCAAGAGTGAGGAAAATCCTCAGGGACGACTCACACCCTGGTCAGCACTTCTTTATTCTCCTGCCATCGGGAAGGAGATATAGAAGCATGGGCAACTGTACAAACAGGCTGAAGAACAGTTTTTATCCGTGGGCTGTCAGACTTCTGAATGGAAAATAACTTTACAACAACATAGTACATTGATTTGCGGGGCCGGCGCGATTTGCAATAAGCTCACATGGAGTAGTAGGGTTGTGTGTTTGTTAGCAGGATTCATTGGGTCAGGGGTTTTGTGTCTTTCACTGTGAGTTGTATTGGGTTGGGGGGTGCACGAAGGGAGGTTCAGCCAATCTCATTGTACACCTGTTGTACTCTGACAATAAAAGTTTGAATTGGAATTGGAATTTTAAAGGCTATTCCTGATAATAACAGAGCAGCTGCATGTATGCTTTGTGGTCATGAATAAACAAGAAAAGGACCAGTAAACAGAAGTGTTTCCTTTTTCTTATTGAATGAGTGAATATTGTTGAACTGAGAACAAGTACAATTCTAAAACTTTTTGGTGAAAGACAGAGGGGCTACTCAGAGACTGATGGCATACAGTTTGCTTAGGATGTAATGCAACTGATTTAAAATATGGAGGAGATTGGGCCAATGTGATTATGTAGAGTTATTGTAGCTATTAGAGGACTAAATTCTATTTGACCTTTAATAATTTTAATTTTTAATAATTTAAATTATTAAATTTAAATAATTTAAGAATAGAATGCTAACCTCATCTCTCCTAGTGGCAAAGGACTTGGAAAAGTGTTGATGAAGGAACCTGAAAAAATTATTAGACCAATAAGACCTTTTATTACCATTAAAAAAATAGACTTCGTTTTGAGAAAACAAAAAAGATTAGTACTGTAGACCTACTTATAGTTTGAGCCCTGAATGGGTGCTGATAGCACAGTGGTTAGAATGCAGTATTGCAGGCTAACTCTGCCCATACCCTGGGGTTCAATCCAGGGGTGAAATTCAAATTTTTCCCCCTACCGGTTCTCTGGGAATGGTTTGGTGGGCGTGGCAGGGGAAGGATACTGCAAAATCTCCATTCCCATCCCACTCCAGGGGAAGGATACTGCAAAATCCCCATTCCCTCCCCACTCCTGGGGGAAATCTCCATTCCCATCCCATTCTGGAGCCAGCCAGAGGTGGTATTTGCCGGTTCTCCGAACTACTCAACATTTCTGCTACCCGTTCTCCAGAACCTGTCAGAACCTGCTGAATTTCACCCCTGGTTCAATCCTGATGAGCTTGAGATTGACTCAGCCTTCCATCCTTCTGAAGTCAGTAAAATGAGGACTCAGATTGTTGGGGGCAATATGCTGACATTGTAAACTGCTCAGAGAGTGCTGTAAAGCACTATGGAGTGGTATCTATGTCTAAGTTCAAATATCTAACGGACTGCCATGAAGAAGAAGGGGTCAACCTATTCTCCAAAGCACCTTCTGAGAGCAGACCAAGAAGCAATGGATGAAAATTAATAAAAAAGAAAACTAACTTAGAACTAAGAAGAAATTTCCTGACAGTTAAAACAAAACCAGTGGAACTACTTTCCTCCAGACGTTGTGGGTGCTCCAACACTGGAGATTTTAAAGAAGATATTGGACAACCATTTGTCTGAAATGGTATAGGTTTGAGCAGGGAGTTGCAATAAAAGACTTCAAGGTCCCTTCCAACTCTGTTATTTTGTTATTCTAATAGTCACATGGCTATTTCTGACTTTTTGCTGATGGATCTCTAGTGGGATACAATGGCTATTAGACATCAAAGTATATTGTATTTCAATAATCTCACAATAGCCCTTTCTCTTTCTTGTTCCCTAAAGATAAATTTCAATTATAATCCCAGAAGTCCTAGTCAGATTGGAATGGAATAGAACTAAATTAGTAGAGATGGCCATTTGCCCAAACCTACTTTTTTATTTTTCCTATGGCATATTGACTGAAACATCAATTCACTTTACATACAACTATGACACTGAAGAACCTAGATTAGTCTTTTTAGAAGAAGAAAATTCATTGTTCAGTTTAGTAGATGACTCAGCATCCAGGGTTATAAATGTCTTGGAAGGTAAAAAGTCACACTTTCCTTGGAAATGTTATATGCTCTCTCTCTTATCCAAATCTAACCAAATCTATCTCTGCCAAATGATCAAATATGGAAAGTAGTAAAGCTTAGTTTTTCATTTACAAAATCACATTAATACAAAAATGATAATAAAGCAGTTACACCCGGTCTTTGTTTCCAAATGAACACTATTTATAAATGAGGTTCTGAAAGCAATAAAAGTTGGATCTGAGTCATGGAATAACAATAGATTTATGTTCTGTTGAAATAGCATTAAAGTATCTTTTTCCTCATAATATGTACGTTCGTTGAAATCCCCAAAGACATGAAATCTTAATCCAATATGTCAAATGTACAATCTTTTATAAACAATAACTGAATTCAGTGCAAAGAAGAGTGATAGACTTTGAAGTGCACAAGAAGAGTCTTCTTGTGCACTTCAAGATACTTTAAAAGGTTGTCAAATATACTTCAGCACAAGTTTTTGTGAGGCACAAAAATGATCCACTAATTGTGAAGACAATTTATCAGAAGTATCAATACTGTTGAGAGATTCAACCTAGAAATAAGGAGAAATTTTCTGACAGAGAGAACAATCAACCAATGGAACAGACGTTGCCTTCAGAAGTTGTGGGAGCTTCATCACTGGAGGCTTTCAAGAAGAGATTGGACTGCCATTTGTCAGTCTCCTGCTTAGGCGGGGGGGTTGGACTAGATGACCTACAAGGTCCCTTCCAACTCTGTTAATCTAAAACCTTATATGGAATACCAACAGAGATGGAACAGCTTGCCTTCAGAAGTAGCGTGTGATCCATCACTGGAGGTTTGTAAGAAGAAATTGGACAACCATTTGTCTTGAATTGGTATAGGGTCTCCTGATACAGCAGGGGGTTGCACTAGAAGACCTCCAAGTTCCCTTCCAACTCTGTTATTTTTTTAGATACACAAAGTGGAGCTACTACAGGAGTTGCAAAAAAAAGAGTTATAATTCCATCCATTTTCCCTTTCCTGCACATTTCTCAGGAGCAGCAGGAGCAGCGCTATGGACAAATAGATTACTCTGTAGTAATTACTCCAAAGGGGGTTATCAAATCCGCACTGTGAAAAAGCCATGTTGCAGGCAAGGCCACAGCTAGCTCTGGAGGCATCACTCTGATGAACTCATAGCACACAGAAGGTGAGTAACTAGCAAATTCTAACCCCTGGCTGTGCTTCGTGGCATGTTGGCATGAATAAAACACTTCTCCTTGAAATGTTGAAACAATTGTTTCTTCAGGAAAGCTCGGATCATCAGCAACAAAGACAACCTTTCTCATGGGGTTGCTGGCTGAAAATGTTGCTTTTGGGGATTCTGTTGACATCACCCTATCCATGCCATGCGCTATATAGCATTGAAAATGCTCTTCAAAATTTTATTCCAAGACACTTTTCAAACTGAAGTCCACACCTTGACTTTGCATTCTTATCCAAATGTTGGAATTCAGGTTTATAAATCACACATGACCAATAAGTTAATTATTTTTTAAAGAAAGGAGAAAGATGATTAGAAAAATAGAGGTCCAAAATGTGCAGCATAACCGTTACCTCTTCTCTTAATTTGGCAATGCCATTTTCTTTATTAAAGTATGGTTGGCTTGTTTAGTAAGGTTGTTCTTTCTTTCTGAAAGACATTTTGTATTCTACAAGACAAGTAATCTGTTAAACAATAGCAAAATCAACTAGCTGTATTTTTTAACAGCAAGGAAATATGAAAACAGTGGAAACATTTTATACAGAGGAATACATTTTTACCAGGAAAACCTATTACAGAAACCAATTTAGGGTATCTGGGGAAAAATGTGTTATTAAATATTGATTCACATTTTTTTCAACAATATACTATTCATATAACTGACACATTTATTTTTTGTGGTGGCGTGTAAAGGCAGTCTAATCTAGCTCCCTCAGAACGGGTCCGCAATTTGGGTGTCCTCCTAGACCCACAGCTAAAATTGGAACAACATCTTTCAGCTGTGGCTAGGGGGACCTTTGCACAAGTACGTCTTGTGCACCAATTGCGACCCTACTTGGAGAAGGAGGCACTTCTCACAGTCACTCATGCCCTTATCACCTCACGGCTGGATTACTGTAATGCGCTCTACATGGGGCTACCCTTGAAGAGTGTCCGGCGACTGTAATTGGTGCAAAATGCAGCTGTGCGAGCTGTGGTGGGTGTACTCAGATGCACCCACGTAACACCAATCCTCCGCCAGCTGCATTGGCTGCCCATTAGTCTCTGGATCCAATTTAAGGTATTGGTCGTTACCTTTAAAGCCCTACATGGCTCAGAGCCAGGTTATCTTCGGGACCGCATCCTGCCGCATACCTCCCTACGACCGGTCAGGGCCCACAGAGTTGGCGTCCTCCAGGTCCCGTCGACCAAACAATGTCGGCTGGCGAGGCCGAGGGGGAGGGCCTTCTCTGTGGGAGCTCCCTCCCTGTGGAACCAGCTTCCCCCGGAGATCAGGACATCCCCACCCTACTGGCCTTCCGGAAAGCAATAAAAACTTGGCTCTTCCGGCAGGCGGGGTGAAAGTGAGACCAACTAGATTAAATATGGGTCTCCCCCCATGATGGTAATGAGATACTCTTTTTAACTTTTGTATTTTGTATTTTTTGTATTTTTTAATTATTGTATTTGATATTTGTTATATATTTTAATTATTGTATTTTATGTTGTAATGGAATCTAACATGTTGTGAGCCGCCCAGAGTCCCCAGGGAGTTGGGCGGCATAGAAATCCATTAAATTAAATTAAATTAAATTAATCCTAACAGAAGAGCATTCCAAAATAAGGCTGTTTTTTGGGGAGGGGGAACAAATGACTTCCCCCCATCCCCCTTTCAGTCATGTTGCAGTTGTCAAGTAGCCTCTTATGCAATATCAAAGGAAAGCAGATGAACCAACAAAATAGAGGACAGGGATTGTATAAAATATGTGTGTGCTAATTTATGCCTACCAATATTTGTTTGTTTGTTTGCAGTGCCTTTGAGTCATTTTTTTTTTACTCCTGGAAATTGCCTGGACAATCTCTGCAGTTTTCTTGGCAAGATTTTTCAGAAGTGATTTGCCATTGCATGCTTCCTAGGACTAAGAGGAGTGACTGGCCCAGGTCATCCGACATGCTCTTGTGGCTCCATTCCATCCCCAGGGAAATGGACTAGTTGAAAGGGCCGTTAGATCTGCCAAAGAAGCGTTCAGCAGAATGAGTCTGGGGGATTGGCTGGCCAAGATAGACAAATATCTGCTAGTTCAGCATGCCATGCCTTGCCCATCTACCAATATGAGTCCAGCAGAATTACTTATGGGGTGTAGACTCAGAACCCCATTAGAACAGTTGCACCCGGAGTACACTCCAAAAAAGCCCCTAGAATCCGCCAGTAAATTAAAGGGCTTCAGTGTGGGAGCAGGAGTCTATGCCAGAAATTATGCAGGCAGTCCCTTGTGGTTACCAGGGTCAGTGGCAAGGGTCACTGGGCCTTGCTCCTATAAAATTCAACTCGAGGATGGCCGGGTCTGGAGACTCACCTGAACCAGCTACGGGGGCAGAGAAGCAATACTGCTGACACCCCAAGTACAAGGCCCCCCCTGCCCAACACCTGCCAATGACCAGCCGCCAGATCCTCTGACCGACGCCACTGAGGACCCCGACGAACGAGCAATAGTCTTACCTGCAGTTCCAGTCCTCAGTCCAGTGAAGGAGATGGCGCAGTTCCCGATAGAAGAAAAAGGGCAACAGGTTCAACCTCACTCTTCGCTGACTGAAGGCATACTGAGACGATCTGAACGGGTTTGACGTCGTCCCGCTACCTAGCAGATTATGCATGTGCCAGCTAGGTGGGAAGGAGTGTAATGTCTGGGAGTTTCCACTCAGGTCCGCTCTTGACAGGGGGCACAATGCTGTCTCCTGATTGGCTACCTGTTTGACAGCTCCCTATATAAGGAGCTGTCAAGCAGAATCTCGTGTTGCCATCAGCTGAGTGTGTGTGAGTGTTAGCGGCCGTGCTTTGGCAACCTGTTAGCTATTGTGTAAAATAAAGAGAGCTGTTAGCACAGAAGCCTGGCTCGCCTCAGTCATTGACCCACCGTTCCGGGATTGGAATACTGACCACCCCTCCCCTCCCTTCCCAGGAGTCCCCATGTGGACTGTTTTGGATGCAAGTAAGTGCAGGGTGCGCACGGAGGCTCAGGAAGTGCAAAAAACAGCCCTACAGGAAGTACGGGAAGTACGGAAACGGGCCCGTTTCCAGCCTCCAGAGGGCCTCCAGAGCCTGGAGGATCAAGGAAAGCCCCTGGAGCCCAGAGAAGGCAAAAATGCCCCCCCCCCGTGGTGCAGGAGGCTGACTAGGCCACGCCCACCATGGCCACATGCACCCAGCAACTGGGCAGAGAACGCCTTGTTAAAAATTTTAAAGCCCACCCCTGACTAGAACTTACAGTTTTCTGATTTCTAGCCAGGTGTCCAGTACACCGAACTATCTCTCCTAAAGCAATTACTTTGTCAGAAATATACAAATATGCTAGGCAATGTTGGTTGAAACATACTTTAATTTCTGGGACTAAAACAATATTCAGAAGCAGCTAAGGAAAACACCTCACTGATTCACTGAGGTATAAGAAGGATGGGAGATAAAACAGTCAGATTTGCAAAATTCTGTTATTATAGTCTATCTCAACAGAATTACAATTCCAATCTTCCTGTGCAGTTGATTTTCTTTCTAATCTAGCAGGTGGGACTGACAGAAAGAATGTTATATAAATATTTAGAAATAGAGAAAGGTCAATTTCCAAAAATGATGTTATACTGTTGGGAAATTCTAGTCCTGCTTTATAAGTCTAAGTCTAGAACACAATATTTTGGCGTGTGCATGTGGCTTTGAAGATGTGAATTTAAGCAAACTAAATGATTTTTTTTTCTCCCATCCTTAATATCTATCTACATTCTTTGTCATATAGTCCATTACTGGACCTCTCTTCCTATTCCACATTTATTTTGGTTCTGTAGCCAGCTAATAGTTTAAATATGTAACCCCCCCTCCCCTTTTCTGCTTGTAAATTAGCAAACATGTGTAATAATCTGAAATAAATTATAAACAAAGAAAACCAAGAAAACGGCTAAAATTATTGTGAGGTAAATTCTGAGTCAAGCTTGTCTCCTGGTTACTATATGTCCATCTCCATGCAATTTTATTACCAAGAGTGAGGAAGTAGCTTGCTGTTGCATTATTTGTTTGTTTAACTTCGCAGTCCAGTCTACAGTCATGAGATTTTTTATTGTCTCCATTCAAGTACCAATTATATTTTTATTAATCCAGATGGCTGAGTAAGGAATAAAATCTTAACTCTTATGCTAAAAGGGAAAGAAGAACCCCAGGAGACAACAGCAGATGTGAATTCCATAGCTTGGAAGGAATTATTTTCTGAATAATATATACATGAGTTTCTGATAGCAGGAATCTCTTTAAAAGCTAGCAAAAGAATGCAGGTGTTGGAGAGAGGAAGAATCAGCAAATTAGGGAATAATTCAACACTCCTTCTCCATAGTGGACACAACAGGGCAATCGAAGTCTCTCTCTTTTTTAATGAGTGTACAATACATGCAATGTAAGCTAAAAAAATTATGGTTGAGGATTTGATCTCCCAACTTCATCCACCGTTTTACATCATTCTCCCCATCACCCTAGATATGCTTGCTTACAACTATGCTGAAATTTGCTTCTGACAGACAATTTCTGTGTAAATGTACACTATGATATACACTGAAGCTGGTTTATATATACAAAATATAGAACATAAAGAAAACATTAAAAAGCTTGCCAAAAAAATGAATTAAAAAAGCTTTCGCTTCTCTTTTGGAACAGGATTTATTTTTAATGATAGGAATCTGTTGCAATTCCAACTGCTCTTTTGATAACATGAACATTTCCTTTCTCATAGTACTTTTGCTTGGGTACTTTCTTTACTCTCCTGGAAAACTTCATTATCAGACAGGATTGTTGGCCCACACATTGTGTATTTATATTTTATATTTTAAAAGCCCAAATAATTAATAGTTATTTAGAATCATAAGTAGATAGTGCTGCTGGCAGGGATGATCCAGGAACTCTGCCAAGAACCCAGTTTGCCATATTGAGAATGCAGATGAAAATGTAGATATAATAATATCTTATTAAACTGGCAATTGGTTGAAACATTAGCAAGCATTAAATGACACTGAACCTTTAATTAAGCAGAACAGAAAGGGAATTATATTTTCTGGATCTAAACAGAGAAGACTATTTCAAGAGGATTATTGTGCTAGGCCTAATCTACAAATATAACCAAATGAAGAAGAAATTGTAGGTGTTATAGAGGAGTGTATAGAGAAGTTGGGAGAACCCAAGTAGGGATGTTCACAAAGGGTTTTGCTTCCTAGTATATCTGCTCAGTTTCTTTTCTGGGAGAGTATCAACTCCATTTCTGAATTACTGTATTTTTTGGAGTATAAGACGCACCTTTTTCCTCCCTAAAAGTGGCTGAAAATTGGGGTGCGTCTTATACTTCGAATGTAGCTTTTTTTTTTCCAGCCCTAACTAGGTGCTAACAGATCTTCCCAGCTCTTACCTTGCAGGCTTTTTCATTGTTACTCTCTCCAAAGAATGTTTTTCCAGCCCTAAGTCTTTGCAGGTTTTTTTTTCATTGCTCTACTTGCTCCAAAGAAGTTGTTTTCTAGCCCTAACCAGGTGCTAATGATCTTCCCAGCTCTTACTGGCTTGCATGCTCTTTCATTGTTACTCTCTCAGAAGAAGGTTTTTTTAAGTCCTAACCAGGGGATAAAATAATGTGCTGAAGCTGACCAGACTAAGGATGCTAGCCAGATGAATACCTGGTAGGCAGATTGTTTTCCCCTATTTTCCTCCCCCAAAACTAAGGTGCGTCTTATACTCCGGTGCGTCTTATACTCCGAAAAATACGGTAGTATCAATTTCTATTCTGGGTGAACAAATGTGATCTGAGATCCCTATGATTATGCCTCATCAAATGTTCCACAATGTAATAAATATAAATACTTTGTTGAAAGCAAAAGATAAATACATTAGGGTGGGGGGGGGGGAGATCTATGCAGCTGATATTTTTAACTTGTAGAAAATCCTTATCTCCTTTGTAGACCATTGGATATATTTCTCAACAAAGACCGAGCTGCAAACATTCAGCATTTTTATTTTCCATGCAGAACAAAGGGACTTAATGTAAATTCCAACTGCATTCTTAGAAGTAAAGATTATTCTAGGAGATTGGTTGCTTTGTTTGCATTTTACATGTGGTTTCATATTCAAGTACTATTACTTTTAAAAAATAGAATGAGTAAGAGAACGGGAAGATTTTTTTATGTGTTCCATATTGCCAACCATACATTCACAAATCCCAGATGTAAAAGGTGGGTTCAACTGTGCTCAGTCATTCCTTCCTACTCATTTTAGCCAGAATGTGTGGAAAGGGTTACTGATTCAGTCTGAATCTATAGCAACAGTAAGAAAAAGTGGAACAACATGACTGGAAAGTCAATGAGTTCAACCTTCCCTTCTAAAATTGTATCAACCTCATCATAGATTTTCCTGAACTGTTCATTGTACTATATGTGGCACTCTGAATTAGTATCACTCTCCTAATTAATAACTCTACCTGTTCTTTGGAAGGGAATGTGTTCTTCTTACCAAAGAAATATTTCACAATCATAGAAAAGATCACAAAATATTGTTTTGTCATAGGAACAATATGTATGGAAACTCTCTATATAAATAAGATTTGATAGATTATTCTTCACGTTAGAAGGCAATTAGTCATATCTGTTATTTTACTTTTATTCATATGTTTGGTTTGATATAATTTAATATAATTTAAACTGTTAGCAATATATTTATTTTATTTAATTAATTTCCTTTAAGATATGCCTGGGCTGCCATTCAAGACAAAACAGCAAGAATATCCAGCTTTATTAATTGCAGTACTTGTCTTTTCTCATGTGGACTTTTCTCTATCCTAGTCTGTCACAAAGAAAAACTTTAAAGGTTTATTATGACTTTGTTCAATTACATGAACAAAAGGTCTGGCAGTTGCCCTGGCAACATGGAGATGTCAACTCCACATTGGTTCTGAAAAAGCTCCTAGGATTAGATTGACCTCAATTATTGCAATTTGCCCCCAAATATTCCCCAACTTCAGTGCTGTCTGAGGGGAGAAGGGTGAAAAAAGTAAAAACAGTGGCCACAACCATGCAATCAGCCCATCCTATTTTACATGCATTGCAACACACATTGAAAAAAAGATGAGGCTTTGATCAAAGGTTTATGGATACCATATTTTGAAAGACAAGCGGAGTGAGAGAATGAAAGAGAGAGGGTCACCCCTGCCCAATATTCAGCATGGCAGCTTTCTTATATAAAAGTTAAATAAAAGTTTATTTTTATTTATTTATGTATTTCATTTTTATCCCATTTTTATTACTTTATAAGTAACTCAAGGCAGTGAACATATATAATACTTCTTCCATGACAGTTGATTTTCTTTTTGAAATTAATTTTATTTAATATGTTGAAAGTTTATAAATAAAAGGAATATAAGTGAGGGGAAAATATACAGTATGGAAATATTAGGACAGAGTCCCCTGGGAGTTGGGCGGCATACAAATCTATTTAAATAAATAAATAAATAAATAAGATACAGATAATTATCCCTGACTTTATAGAACGATAGGAGGAAGGAATCTTGGAAACCATATAAGCCAGTATTTCTCAGCCTTGGGATCTGAGTGAACTTCAGCTCCCAGAATTCTCCAGCCAGCTATGCTGGGTGTTGAAATCCACATATCTTAAAGTTCCCATGGTTGAGGAGTAGAAAGGTAGTAATAAATAAATGAAAAAGGAACGGACATAGAATGTATGATCGAAATTGAGTACATGGTTATCTTTATGTATATAAATTAATATTAGAATTATATGTATAAATGGCAAATTGAATGTAAGAGAAAAAATGGATATGTAAGAAACGTATACTGATGCAAAAATGTTGAAAAGAAGTTTTGTTTTATTTTTAAAAAACTGTTCAATAAAAATTACTATAAATAAATAAATAAATAAAGTTCCCAGGGTTGAGAAACACTGATCTAACTTCCTACACAGTTCAGAAATCCTCAACTACAACAGAATCTGAATGCTTCAGTGTGTTTAATCTCTACATTCTCGCCCATCCCCTTTTCCAGCAGTATGTCAATGACCACTCTATCTTTCTAAGACAGGGGTGTCAAACTCAAGGCCCGGAGGCTGGATCCAGCCCGCAGGGTGCTTAGATCTGGCCCATGGGGCCGCCCTGGAAACAGTTAAGGGCTGGCCCGCGGTGCCTCTGCCAGCAAAAATGGAGCTCAGGATGGCTGCATGTGGCCCTCCTGAGCTCCATTTTCTCTGGCAGAGGGTTGCAGGAGGCTGTTGCAACAGAAAATGAAGCTTGGGTGCCCGTTTTCACTGGCAGAGAACTCGGGCCACCACAGGCACCCCTGACATGAATGACATTGAGCTGGCCATGCTCACCTCAGCCACACCGACCCCAGCCCCCCGAGGTCAAACACAACCCTGATGTAGCCCTCAATGAAATCGAGTTTGACACCCCTGTTCTAAGATAATTTGATTAGAGGTTGGTTATCAGTGGTAGAGCCAGTTTGGTTTAATAGTTAAGGCATCAGGATAGAAACCAAGATATTGTAAGTTCACTTTGGGCACAAAGCCAGCTGGGTTACCTTGGGCCAGTCACTTTTTCTCAGGTCTAGAAAGACGCAATACAAACCACTTCTGAAAAACCTTGCCAAGAAAACTGCAGGATTTGTGCAAGTAGTCTCTGAAAATCAGACATAATTGAACGGAAGAAAAAGAAATCAGTGTCAAATGATATGCTGTAGCAGTAATGGCCCAAGAGGCACTCTGGTGTCTTAATTGATCAAATGCCTCCAAAGCTGTGCCTGACTGAATGTGAATGCCACTACATCTGCTTTTATACAGCATTAAAAGAGATCATAGCTTCATTGTGTGTGCACCTTTGCCTTGCCTTGCCAATGCACTAAAAAAAGAAATACTATCAATATAATAAATGCCAGTTATAATATACTTAGTCTCTAATAAATATTAATTATATTTTAAATAAATATTAATGCATTCAATATAATCTATACAATAATTTTATTTATTTATTTATTATTTTATTTTATTTTATTTATTGTATTTATTTTATTTATTTTATTTTATTTTATTTTATTTTATTTTATTTTATTTTATTTTATTTTATTTTATTTTATTTTATTTTATTTTATTTTATTTTATTTTATTTTATTTTAGTGTTCTTATATGCCGCCCTACTCCCTGGGGACACAGGTTGGCGTACAACATGTAAAGAACAACTATAAAAAACAATGTCAATAAAAAAACAAATAATAACAGTTTAATTTTAAAAAAAACATTCAAAGCATACATTCATGGGGGAGACCTAAGGTATTAATGGTCGGAAGGCCAGCAAGGTGGGGATAATTTGGATCTCTGGGGGTAGTCGGTTCCAGAGAACAGGGGCCCACACAGAGAAGGCTCTCCCCCTAGGCCCCGCCAGCTGGCATTGGAGGATCTAACCGGTCTGTGGAATCTAACCGGTCTGTGGGATCTAACTGGTCGAAGGGAAGTGTGAAGTAGGATGCAGTCCCGGAGGTAACCTGGTCCCAAGCCATGTAGGGCTTTAAAGATGATGATCAACACTTTGAATTGCACCCGGAGACCAATGGGCAACCAATGCAACTGGCGGAGTATGGGTGTTATGTGGGTGTATCTTGAGACACCCACCACAGCTCGCGCAGCTGCATTTTGCGCGATATAATATATATATATTTATCAGCAAAAAAAATGTTACATACACACACACACACACACACACATACACACATATATATATAATCAACTATATTAATATATCTATAAATATATTTTAAATAGATAAGGCTGTTAAATGAGAGGTTAATAATATGAATGCTATAATCTAAAAGAAAGAGTGAATAGGAAGAGAAAAGAAGGAAAAGAAGAAAAAAGAGCAATTTTATATTAATATGCAGTGATATCACATCAATCTACATAGTAATCATGTAGATTTAACAGTTAATTAATCAAAAGCTAACTTTGTACCATTTCTCCAGCAATATGTTTCAAGTTTCAAAGTTATTCCAAGTTCGTGATATTGCAGTCTCACTTTCAGAACCGTCTGAACAAGATTGTCAAATCTTGTGCTTAGTCATTCACCGCTACTGCTTTCCAGCTCCCTTCGTTTCCGCCCTCTCCTTCTGGGATTATAACTTTCACTGGAGTGCTCCTGTTCGTTCTGGACTTTCACCTTCCATTGATCCTGGTATTAAATTCGTTTCTACTGCACAAAGTTCTCTCCTTTCGTTCTCCTCTAGCTGTCCTCTCCCATGCAGACTCTAAGCTCAGTAGTCTATTTTCGGATTAAATCACCTCCAACTCGTCTCCAACTGGATCGCTAGTTAACCAGCCACATGTTCCACTTTCGTTTTTCCTTCGAAGGCGTTATTCACCGTCTCTCTCCTGTATCTTCTTTCTCACACACTCGCTGTCAGTTTTACGTTCTATCCAAGTCCTTCCTTATACTTGATCTCGTTATCGGCAGTTGCTTTTCTAATTTCCTGCTCTTTTCTCTCAATCGCCGCTAAATTTCCTCCGGAGCTTCCTTCTTTGCCGTAAAATTTGGAACCACTCACTTTGACAGTTCCATCCACAGCGAATACGGGATTTCCACATTCTTTGAATCAGGCGTAGATTGAACTGCTTAAACAATTCTTCTTCCAAATCTATTGTGGCTATTCGGGTCCACCATGTTAGAATAACATGACAGGCCGCTTTCACGCTGAATTAAAGAGGGTGCCCTTTAAAAAAACTGGGAGGGAAGATTTCCCAGCAGCTTCCAGAAAATGGTTGAATTCTACTGCATAAAATTTTTGTTAAAGAAATCTATTTTTTTAAATGGTATAAGGTATAGGCCAGGGTTTCCTGCCTGAGCAGAGGGTTGGACTAGAAGACCTTCAAGTCCAAACAGAGCCGAGGTGGCGCAGTGGTTAAAGTGCAGCACTGCAGTTCAGCAGTTCAGCTGTTCAAATCTCACCGGCTCAAGGTTGACTCAGCCTTCCATCCTTCTGAGGTCGGTAAAATGAGGACCCAGATTGTTGGGGGCAATATGCTGAACTCTGTAAACCGCTTAGAGAGGGCTGTAAAGCACTATAAGTGGTATATAAGTCTAAGTGCTATTGCTATTCAAGGTACCTTCCAATTCTGTTATCCTCTTGTTCTGTTAAATTAAAACAGAGGATTTCTGGTTTAGGAGTATCAGATCAGTTTATTGAACCAAACATTTTTTTTCCTGGCATTCTGAATTCAGCTGGTGGTTATTCAAATTGCCTTAAGACATGAGAAGGCAGTCAAAATATTGTTAACTCAAATATAATGTTTTTATTACTTCCTAACATTGTACCAATAGACTTAAACTTTTCGCAGACCCATAAGCTGTTCTTAAACAAATGCCCACATAGCCATTTATGAATCTAATAAATCACATCCCAGCAGCGTCATTAATTTAAAAATGAAATACCTAACACACAGTGAACAGAAAGAAGATCAAAATATGAAACAATCTTCAATACAATTTAAACTTGAGTTTCCCCATTCCTCAAAATATAACAAGGAAATCCTTAGGCAAAGGTATCTAGAGATAGTGGGATGAAGTTACATGAATTTAAATCATGTAATTTGAACAGCACACAGCAAAGTTGAAGTTCCATCTGCTCTTACTTGGGGATGGGAGGTTAGCTGCTTGTAAAACCTGGTTTACTTGCAAAAGGTCTGAGGGTTAATTATCTTTTTTTTTCTTGGAAAAGATAGGAAAGATTTCAACTGGAGAGCCATTGCTAGTCAGTGAGAAACAATATTAAACTAGCCAGATTTGATTTAAACCAATTTCCGATATTTTTAAGCCTTATTGCACATGGTGGAGTTTATTTAAACATGCATATATTCATGTTATTTCCTATATTTATCTTTTTCAGTGAACTGTCACTAGGGAAGCACAAGTCTGTCAAGGCTGACTTATTTCAGTTTTCCATGTTTTCAGTCAGTAAATTCTGTTCACCTGTTTCTGTGATAGTTTGAGAAATTGAAAAACTGTTGTAAAAGTCTATATGATCAATACATATACACTTTCACATAATAGAATAGAATAGAATAGAATAGAATAGAATAGAATAGAATAGAATAGAATAGAATAGAATAGAATAGAATAACAGAGTTGGAAGGGACCTTGGAGGTCTTCTAATCCAACCCCCTGCTTAGGCAGGAAACCCTACACCACTTCAGACAAATGGTTATCCAACATCTTCTTAAAAACTTCCAGTGTTGGAGCATTTACAACTTCTGGAGGCAAGCTGTTCCACGGATTAATTGTTCTAATTGTCAGGAAATTTCTTCTTGGTTCTAAGTTGCTTCTCTCCTTGATTAGTTTCCACTCATTGCTTCTTGTTCTACCTCAGGTGCTTTGGAGAATAGTTTGACTCCCTCTTCTTTGTGGCAGCCCCTGAGATATTGGAACACTGCTATCATGTCTCCCCTGGTCTTTCTTTTCATTAAACTAAACATACCCAGTTCCTGCAACCGTTCTTCATATGTTTTAGCCTCCAGTCCCCTAATCATCTTTGTTGCTCTTCTCTGTACTCTTTCTAGAGTCTCAACATCCTTTTTGCATCGTGGCGACCAAAACTGAATGCAGTATTCCAAGTGTGGCCTTACCAAGGCATTATAAAGTGATATTAACACTTTGCGTGATCTTGATTCTATTCCTCTGTTAATGCAGCCTAGAACTGTGTTGGCTTTTTTGGCAGCTGCTGCACACTGCTGGCTCATATAACCTACAGTTGCATACAGTTGCCTTTTGTATCAAATGCCACTTATACATTTTATTCAGAAAGTTCTCTAATGTACTTTCCCCATCATTTCAATTAATTTACAGATTTGGTTATATAGGCAGGCATATGTTCTTTGAGTAAACCTATTTTCAGACTTTTTTTTTAATTAAGCAGTTACACTGCAAACTTCAGAATAATGTAATTTTATAAGTTAATTTTGTTTCCTCTCATATAATTTGTTTCAAAATATGAAATTAAATAAATTCATATTCAAGGGCAAATCAAACAAATTTCTCTTTAACGCGTTCTGCTACTGCAGAGTACTTTATTGGTCTCTGAAGATTGCATGTTACTGTTTTTTGTTTGTTTTTTCTTCACTCCAAAACAGTTTTAGTTGGTATACAAATACTGCCTTAACTGCATAAGCTGTTGCTGGCTTTGTTCTGACAATATTGTGATTTTGGTGGCAATGCACTACATAACCCATGCAAGAAAAAAGATTAATGAAAATAATATAATAATTGGCTTAAGCCCTTCATTTTATTGTCAGCTCCATTTTTTGCATTCTCTAATTTGCATCCTAGCTTAATTCCCTAGGCAAACAATCATGGCATGGAAGAAATGATTCAATAATAAAGCCCCTGTGAATCAGACACTTAAAATACATGATTGTCTCCAGTTAGAATTTACATTTAAATAAGTGCTTGGCTTTCTTAAAGTATATTCAAGTTGATAATAATAATAAAATCATACCCGGCTTCTCTGTGCTTTTAATTAAAATCTTGTTTGTTCCAAAATAGATTATTCTAACTATTAACAAAATGCTCTATTATGACACGCATGGGCTGATGAGTATTGAATAAAACATAATGTGAAAATCGCAGTGAACATGCATCATATTGCTGCTGTGTTTAGGTGGTAGGAATCATTATCACACTTTTCTGGTGGTGGTGGTTGTTGTTTTAAGTTGAGGAATGTCAAAATGCACGTTTTCAAGCCATCCTTCCAAAGCCAACAAAAGCCTTAAGTGCTGTCAGCTCTCAAAGAGATGCATAGCTGCTGCAGAGACGGGAGTATAACCTTGTTTTTCAAAATGCCAAACTATCCAGATAACAGGCGTGAATCATACATCTTGAAATTCTCTACGGATTGAAATAGGTAACCTGTGGTTAGGTAGGATATTCTATGAGTATGCTGTTAGGTTGTAAAGTATTCTCCTTATTGCTTAATATGAATATAACCATTGGGCATCATGGCTGTGCAATGAAAACCCTTCAGCCTTACAACACTTATAATGCTGTAGGAAAAATTTGAAAACATTCAAAAATCTGAAAAGATTACCATAAAAAGGAGATTTGGGGAGGGGGAGATATTTTTCAATTGCAGTCAAATAGATAAAAGGTGAGGGGATTATTTGTGTTCTATATGTATAGGTCAGTACTTTAAGATGAATGGACTCCCAGCATTTCCCAGCCAGCATGTCACAGATGATGTTATTTATTTGGGTAATCAAATATCTGCAAGCAGAAACCAACCTCAGAGAACACCAAGGGCCCACAGACCAAATCAAGCTCATCATCTGTGCAGTTATACTTAGCTGCTTGCCAGATTGCAAAGATCAACAACGTCCAACAGCGAGATGGGTAGTTTCTAAATTTGATAAATAAATAAATAACAACATATCTGCAATGCTGGGTAGGTGGAGAGACTGTATTCTTGTTACCCTTTTTAGTAATCTTGCTGTTGCATAATAATTACAGAATAAGAGTCCTTGTATCTTCTCATCGTTCTTATCACCCATCTCCTCCCACTTATGATTTATGACTGCATGACTGTAACTTTGTTGTTGGTATCCTTACGATTTATATTGATTGTTTCCTAGTATGATTTGATTGCTTATTTGTACCCTATGACTATCATTAAGTGTTGTACCTTATGATTCTTGATGAATGTATCTTGTCTTTTTATGTACACTGAGAGCATATGCACCGAAGACAAATTCCTTGTGTGTCCAATCACACTTGGCCAATAAAGAATTCTATTCTATTCTATTCTATTCTATTCTATTCTATTCTATTCTATTCTATTCTATTCTATTCTATTCTATTTTAGGATTACTATGAATAGAAGAAGCAGTGTGTGTTAATCTTTTCCCCCTCCGTTTGATTTTCCTTTTTTATTATTATAACAAACCATGCTGAAGGAGATTGTACTCTTAATGTTTGCTTATAAATGCTTCAAATAAATATTTTCTGGAACTGATCCCTATTACCAGAAAGAAGAGTGCAGGAGTGTTTAATCACATTCAACTAAGCAGCTGTTTAATGGCCAATGTAACTCCCCTTTGACTTCAGGGATATGAAACTGTGTAGAGATATAGATTGTAGATTATAGAGTACCTTTGAGTTTGTATCTGTAAGTTTCATGCATATATATAATTACCATCATCCTTTTTAGCTCTAGCAGATTAGTGAGGAATTTTTAAGCAAGCCAAAAATATAATTAATACTGGTGCCATTTTGGAGGCGGAATTTAACATAAAAGAAAATAAATAAAGCTCTGAGGAGAATGAAGTTTAATCACATATTTTCAAACAAACAAAAACCGTGGGCTGCATTTGAGGTAAATCCCTTCTTAATTTAGCAAGAAGTTTATTTTGTATCTCTGGGTCAGGGAGGGAAATTTTTCCAGTACTGTAGTTTCTGTGAACTTTGCTGTGGATGTTATACACATAATTGGGTATTGTTTGCTTGTTTGTTTGCTTGTTTGCTTGTTTGTTTGTCTTATCATGGGTAGTATTAGTCAGCTTGAAGAGACAGGGCAAAAAACACAGACATACAGTTCTCAAATGGACTTAAGAAAAGAATGGCAGACAGTGACATGCCCATAGAAATGTCAAGGAAAGCATTTAAATAAGAAGAACATTTCATCAATTTAAGGCCTCCATGCCAACACTCCACTGCTCCAAACCCATCCCTGACACTGGATATGTAGGAAATTGATCACTTGCAACAATATTGGAAGAATTGCAAGAAAGAGAGAACCATTGGCATGACCAATCATATTGATGTAAGTGAGCACTGAGCAGCCCTCTTCAAGAGCATTTCCCTCACAAATTCATATGGTTCCTGCCATACAGCTCTTGCAGACATTCTTAGAAATGTGGCTGAGCTTCCAGGCCTAGGATTAGGATGGGTGCAGCATGTTGGATTCTCATAAATGTGGCTGTTTTCTGGATACACGTGTGTTTTTATTGTTTGGTTTCTCACTATGTATTTTAAGACACTAGATTCTATTGGTTAGTTAATATCTAATATTAACTAACCAATAAAGCCTAAGGGTTGAAAATAGCCAGCAATCTCTTTTTTGCACATTTTGTAACGCTTACTACCACAATTGCCAAAGGTTTTAGGTACTACAGTTTTCTAATGTTCTGAGGCAGGAAATAATGCAGAAACTATATTGTAAATCAATATAGGATTTACCAGGAATATCCAGGAAAGGATATAAAGAAAATCAAGAGGGCAGCAAACCACACAATCAAGGCCCTACTCCTTTTTAATGTGCATTTGGAATCGTCTTCCCCAGTGTCAGCTGAAGCCATTTTAGTTGGGGTCTTTGGCCTGCCACACTTTATTGTATTTTTATTACTGTGGGAATTTGGGAGGGGTAATTGCAGAAGGGCTGTCTGTATGTAGCCATAACAAATTCTTTCTAGATAGTCAAGGTCGTCCTTTGTCTTCACACTCCTGCATCTGCACGGAAGGAGATGGGTGGATTCTTGCCAGGGTGGCAGTTGAAGATTGGTCAACGTGATGGACATGGGGGTGTGGGGACAAGGGCTTGAACTTTCAACTGGGTGGAGAAACCCCGGGGACTTCAGATTCGGGTTTCTCCCAGATGTGCCAACATGGCTCTGCTAATAAATTGGAACTTTGAGGAATACTTTGCCTCGTACTCTGATTTAATTTTCGATGCTATTTGGAACCCTGACACCCAGATTTTTAAATAGCCTTGCCCTCCTGCCCTTTACATGGGCCTTGAAAACCTGTTTTCTCCTCCTCAGGCTGTGACTTACCTGGAGTTCGTGTTCTGAAAAGCAATTGTGCAATTTATGTTGGTAGCTATGCAGGTTATGTTGGTTCTCTGGTTACTGGCATCTTTCATCTTTTGTATTAGGCTTTTTTTTTAATTTGTATCCTGCCCGGAGTTGTTGCAAGTTTGGCAGCTCTAAAAACATGATAAACAAATAAATAAATGCACGTTTATGTAATCATCAGGAGTTGTGCTTGATTCAAATGGGACGCTTTTATTTCATGATAAATTTGTGTATTCAAACTCCTTTGGGTTGTGTATCATCCAGTTTCCATATTATCCTCTATTGCTTTTTTTCCTTTAGAATTGTGATTATATAATATTGGCTTTAATTATTGTTAATTCCAGAAATGGTGCAAATTGCTCTTGTAAAATAGCATTCAACAAAGTACTGATGCCTCCTGTTGCTCTTTTTTCTTGTGCTTTCTAATGAGCTTCCTGTAGAGGTATTGGATTCTCTGGTTTTCTTGGTTCTGAAAAAAGGAGGCTGAAATTTTTCGGCACAGACGGTGTGAGTATGCTTCCAAAAATACCGTAGCATAAATGATGCAAAAGAGAAGCACAACAGCCAGAACCAAAGCTGTGTTGGGAGGATTTGGCGTTTGCATGAAGCAGTTGGAAGAGACAAAGGTCAGGTTCTGATGGTAATTTCTCTCAAATGGAACCATTAGGGAAGGTTGGAAACCAATAAAACTTAGTTTGATCTGAAACAATAAAATGAATTATTAATTAGAAATGTAGAGACTACCTCAAAGGGGGGGGGGGAATCAGACATCTTAAGATCTGCCCAGAACATCACACTGTCTTTTGCATTTTCTTTTTTAACCAAGTGGTATTTACCGCTTTTAGAACTGAATATGTGTACTGTACACATTTAACATTTTCACCATTTATCTTTTTCTAATCAAATTTGATTTTGTTTATCTCTTATGAGATTGGTTTATCTTTGAAGGGGAAACTTGGAGGTTGAAATTATTACTTGATTTGTTGATTGGTTTGTTTGATATAATGTTGTTTTTATTTTTGTTTTTACATTATAATTGCAGAAATGCAGTACAGGTTGTGAAAACATTGCCTATATCATACAGAGGAATTAGGAAAGGAAGCCAAATGAAGTGCTCTCTTAAAATTTTAACATGTTTTTTAAAATTGCTTTTATTGATTATATGTTTCTATACCTGTTGTTAGCCGCCCAGAGTCCTCCGGGAGTTGGGCAGCATAGAAATTTAAATAAATAAATAAATAAATAAATAAATAAATAAATAAATAAATAAATAAATAAATAAATAAATAAATAAATAAATAAATAAATAAATAAATAAATAAATAAATAAATAAATAAAATAGGTAGTGTTTGGTGTTTCAGATCTTAAGCCTTCTGTCTTGTGGGAACAGCTAAGCTGATTTGTTGCTTACAACAAATTAAAATTCCATAGTGAATCTAAATACATTCATTTGACATGCATTGGCAAATGCCATTTCATGGCTCTATTTGAAATCCTGGAGGTTGCAGCCCAACATATCTGAAAAATCCCAGGCTGAAAGAGACCAACTTAAGCCCAAACTAGAGACTTCAGTACTCACTTCATATTTTACCCAGAATGTAATGGGGACAACAGGGATCTGAATGACTTCAGTTACAGCTGTTTGTGCCAAATGAAAGGCAATGTAGTCAGTTGCTATGACAAGCAGCATCACCACTAGAACTAATGTGAGAAGAAAAACATGTCTGAGAGAAGCCTTGAGTTCTTTTTGGGACAATTTGAAGCTGGTTGGTTTAATTAACTTCCTGGATGTGCAAATCAGCAAATCAGCTCTTTGGTTTTCCCGAGCCAAATCTTCCAGCTTCGGGGTAATGTAAATATTATCAAAACTAACATCTGTAAGATAGTTCTTCAGGTACCATGTCGCTTGAAAAAGGAGATAGAAGAGAAAGAACCCAGCCGTCACCCGGTTGGTCAAAAGTATGACCTTCTGGACCAGCTTATCAGCATATAAAAAGTCTTCCTTGATACTTTGGCTAGTGTTAACCATTTTCTCATTTAGTTGGAAGATATTACTGTGATTTCTAAATTGAACATGGCTATCCCTTGAACTCAGAAATTTATCTGGCATGTTGTCAATTATGATTTTGAGAGAGTGGCTGAAGTCCCACGAAGCATTACCCAACAAGAGCATGGAGGCCACAAGGCTGTCCATGGAATTCTTGCAGGTGCATTTAATGATTTTCAGGATTGCTTGGATATTGTTCATAATATTTGGGATAATGTTGACAGCTACAATCATAAAGCAGGCAGACAGCAGCAGCCTTCTTCCTTGTCTAGTCCCTAATGTAGGCACAACTATAGTAAACAGGCACCGGACTGGATGCACCAAAAAGAGTATTAAGAACACGAGGAAACTAAGGACAGAGGATGCCAAGGCAGAAAACTGGAAGGAATATTGCAGAGAGGAAAACATCCAGCAGTAGAAGAGGCCTCCAACAGATGCTGCAATGCAGGAGCAGATCACACATAAGGATAACAGCTGGCTGTGGCCGGATGGTAATGGTATGGAGTAAGCAAGCCAGATATCCAGCATGAATTCTTGTATCTTTAAGAACTTAATGTCCCAAATGTAGGTCCAGATTCCCAACCTGTGTCAGTAATGGATAAAGTAGTTTCAATTGCTAAAAAATATTTTACACACATATATACACATATTTCATTTACATACACACACACACCAGTGGTGGGTTCCTACCAATGTGGTCCACTCTATAGCACCGGTAGCGGCCCGCTGGTGACGTCACAGTACCGGTGCGGTCGGTTGATGGTGCCTAGGAGCCGTCAATTTTTTGAAAAAAAAATTATTATTATTTTAAAATTTTCTTCTGCGCATGCCTAGAAGCCGAGTTTCCGGCACTGCTCATGCGCTGCCTTCCTACCCCACAGTGAGTCCAAGCAGGGGAGGATGGCTGAGGGAGCGCTTGAGACGCTGAAAGAACGGGCGGCAGGAGCTATCTCCATTCCCCTCCCTTCAGCAGTCCGAGAAGCCATGAACGCGCGGTGATGATCCTAGGCATTTTCGCACGTTTGAGGCTTCTCGAGCTGCTGAGGGGAGGGGGAATGGGCAGCAGGACCTATCTCAGTTCCCCTCCCTTCAGCAGTCTGAGAAGCCACGCCCACCCGGTCACATGGCCAGCAAGCCACACCCACAAAATAAGCCACGCCCACAGAGTGGTAGTAAAAAAATTAGGAACCCACCCCTGACACACACACACACATACACATCTCTCTCTATATGTAGAAACATATACACATTCAAGTTTGAAGGAGAATTCTGTTTCCCACCTTTCATTCTGGAGCTCTAGGCAATGTGCATTGTGTTTCCTCCCCTATTTTTCCTTACAACAACTCGTAGGTCAGGCAAAAATAATGATGATGAGCCCAAAGTCACCCAGTGAGCTTCCATGGCTGAATTGGTTTAGAACTTGGGTCTCCTTGCTTCTAGCTCAATATTTTTACCCAATTAAAAATAATACTATTGCATGCATTGGCCACCATAAGCTCTTAGCAAATACCAAAACAAAATTGTTTGTAATCAGCTGATGAAACAGAAATACTATTGCAAGGCAACCATTCAGTTACAATCATATACTATTAAATCTATGCTTATTTTTGGACTGGTTTGAAAAGAAATCTTCGTGCAGTTACTCTGCACTCCTCCGTACAAAATATACAATTGCAAAGTAATTGTTTCAAACAATAAACTGAAACTCATTTGCATTGACTTCATAATAATATAGGTTATGTTAATACAATCATTCAATTCTCCACTATATTACCCAAATCTTTTTAATGAAAGCATTCTCAAAATAAGGTTTAACAGATCTATATTTTCTTCAGTGGAACAGTTCTTACTAGCAATGTAGTCAGGGGTTTTTTTTTGTTTTTTTTTTTGTTTCCTTTGCTAACACAAGCGAGGATATTATACTATATCAATTAAAATATTAAAAAACTACACATACCCAGTTTTATGAAGAAGTTCCCAGATCCTTTGGAAACAGTCAGCAATCCTGAAAATATTCATCTTATTTTAAGATTAAAAAATAAAATAAATTAATTGAAACCCAACAGCAAAATGGGATAGAACCACCCAGAAAATCTGGATTTAGATAATAAGAGTTATTAAATTAAATTAAAAATTAAAAATGTTAATTAAAAAAATAACCTTAACTGTTCATTTAAATCATTAATCCAATCTGCAGGGTACCCTAAAGAAAAATGCATAACAACATTTCCTCCATTTGTGCCTGTCGCTGATTGAATATCATACCAATAATATTAAACATAAGATTAATAATTGTAGTTCTAGAGGATCTCTGCCAGTTTTCTTGCACCAGTAATATATTGTTAAAACTACACTTAGTATTGCAAAAGTAGATTCAGAAAAAGCAGAAGCTAGGGAACATTTATTTTTATACTACACTGAGGTTGGTCACTCGGAATTACCACTGAATCATGGTGGTTAACTTAATCAGCTGATTGCTACCTACTTTAATATATTTCTGTAATGTGTTGTTTTATTATTGATATTGTTTTCATTGCTGATTGGGAGCTGCTCAGAATTTGATATAAAACGGGCTGCAATATCAATGCTTTACATAAATAAATAATTTCATATTAGTGAGCATATTTTGATGGCACTGTGCTCACTTAGAAATCGTGTTCCTAAACTTAAAATATCTGTTCATGCAGTGCATTATGCCAATGCAAAAATTCAATCAGGATTTTTGTTGGACATTAGCAAGAGATCAATAATAAACATGACAAGTACCACAATTATTATGTAATTCCCTGACTGTTTTCCAGTTGCCCACATCTCAAAATGAGAGGTTTTATAGCAAAGGGAGATAAACAATAAGGTGAGTCCAGGGGTGAAATGCTAACGGTCCGGCCCGGTTCGGGCGTACTGGTAAAGACAGCCGCTGGTGGTTCAGAGAAATGCAAAGCGGGCGCACGCAAAGCGGGCGCACGCAAAGCGTGCGCTTCTGAACCGGTAGGGAAGGTAAGTAGATTTCACCGCTGGGTGAGTCTGATTTCTTGTGACTAGCCATGCTTACCAAGACAACCATTTTGTTAGAATGCCATGACATATTCTCCAATTCCAAAACCGCTTACAGTCCCCAAATATTTTCCCTCAGCATGATCCAAAGAACCAGCCATTTCTTAACTGCGAGTCAAACTAGACTTGATAGTGTTCTAATTGAAATCAACCTGTTAAATCAACGGCAGCTGAATTAAAACTGGAGAGTGAATATTCAACTCTTTCTGCTTGGTTTATAATAGACTTTCCTTCTTGAAAAGCAAGCAATATAAATACCAGCTTGAAGAGATGTCTTTTGATTGGACCCATGACATGAAATAAAGGGCAATCTTCTATCTTTGTGAATGGCAGTTGTTCTTAACCGCCATTCATAGTATTAATCCTACATAAAGAGAGTAAGAAAGAAAAAACAAATATTTTACAAGATGATTATGCGGCTCAGCTGTTCTGTGCTCCTTCCAGCTCAGATTGAACTATATTTTCCCCCTAAGTCTTTTCTCCACATTTAGGTGAAATGTTTATTCCATGATAAGCGAGCCAAGAGCACGCTTTTCAGATGAACGATTCAGAGAAACATGGGAAGACATAAATTCATATACTGTATAGTGCCTGAGTGGGCAGCATTTATTATTATTATTATTGTGTAGCTTAATAGAATAATAGCATCACGTGAAGCCTTTTTCCTTATGAAACTGCTGAAATCATTTACCTCAAAAACCAAATGATGAACAAGTGTAATATCGCTCACTTCCCCTTCCTCTTTCACAGAGAAGAAAATTTTTCTTTATTGGTTATTAATAGAATTTTCTTCTGTGTTTGTTTTAAAATGTTATTACAGCGGAAATGTAAATTGCTTTTTAAAAAAAGCTAAATTGATTCGCCTCATTCACTCTGAGACTTTGTAGATCACATTATCTGCACTTCTTCCTTCTTCAATGGTTGTGTTGAAAGGAAGTTATACCCACTTAAGGTTTGGTAGAAGAGAGTGGGAATGGGAATATTTTTCATTAGACAGACCATTCTTTTTAAAAGCCTCCATTTTTCCCATTGATTCGGCTATATGTCCCTTCATGCTACCTAAAAAATCATAGCTGATCTCATCAAAAAGCCATTTCCGTTTATGGAATAAATGTGTATGTGATGTGATGGGTTCTAAAAGCCTGAAAAGAGCAAGAAAAAAGTTTGCTTTTTGACAGATGGAGCAGGGGTGAAATCCAGCAGGTTCTGACAGGTTCTGGAGAACCGGTAGCGGAAATTTTGAGTAGTCCGGGGAACCCACAAATACCACCTCTGGCTGGCCCCAGAGAGGGCTGGGAATGGAGATTTTGCAATATCCTTCCCCCAGGAGTGGGGAGGGAATGGGGATTTTGCAGTATCCTTCCCCTGGAGTGGGGTAGGAATGGAATTTTGCAGTATCCTTCCCCCAGGAGTGGGGAAGGAATGGGGATTTTGCAGTATCCTTCCCCTGCCACGCCCACCAAGCCACACCCACCAAGCCACACCATACCCACCAAGCCACGCCCACAGAACCGGTAGTAAAAAAAAATTGGATTTCACCACTGAGATGGAGGGAATTATATTTCAGGTTTTTTTGCTAATAGTTCAAACATTCTTCTTGCTGAATGCAGGGCTTTGGTCATTTAAGGACTTCTTTGAGCAATCCAAGAGATAGAAGGCTTAGCACTTTGAAGCACTCCCCTTTTACATGTTCCCAAAGCATCCTATTCATGTCATATCCTCATGTATCGCTTCCCTCTACACTCCTGGAGAAGCCATTCCAAGCTATTTACGGACTTCTTCCAACAGGAAGGTACTTCTGCTCCTCTTTTTTTTTCCTAGGTACTTTTAATCTCATTTTCTTATCTTCCATAGCCCTTCGTCATGCACAGGTTAATATGTTATCCTCATCCACAGGACATTGGTGAAAATAATAGGAACCCTTTGCTGACGAAATCAGATCTGTACTTATTAGGATTTATGGAGGAAGAACTGAATAAAAACCAAAGCATGTTATTGTTCTATATGATCACTGCAGCAAGATTGTATGTGCAGAAATGGAAAACTAAAGAAGCTCCACATGTTGAAAATTGGATATTTAACCATTTTAAGAGAGATGGCAAAAATGACATGCCTAGCCAGAGAAATTTACAGAGGTTTTTAAAAAAGATTGGAGTCTGTGTATGGATTATATTACAAAATAGAGAAATTAGCTTGATGATAAAAGGCTTTATAAATTGAATAAGGGGAGATAATAAAAAGTTTAAATAGTAACTACAATGGTTAATGGATCCCTGAGGAAAGTGACTATAAGTATTTTTAATTTAGATGTTTAGTTTCTATTTGCAGGTTTATGTTTCTTTTTATAATTATATAATACAAAAAAACTGTTATTGTCCAAACCTTGAGTTTCAGAAAACATATGCTGGCATCTAAGCAGGGGTCGCCAACCTTGGCAACTTTAAGACTTGTGGACGTCAACTCCCACAATTTCTCAACCAGCAAAGCTGAGAAGGGTCACCCGAAGGGAAGCCTCTGCCGGGGGTGATGATCGTTCCTCAACCAGTGCTGGAGAATCAGCCTTGGCCGCTTCTCCATTCCCACTGTCGCCCTTCTCAGGCCAGATGAGGGAGGGGAGGGCAAGAGGTGGGGCTAACCAGTGATGGGACAGAGAGCCACAGGAGAGGGCCCAAAGACCGCATGCAGCTCCAGAGCTGTGGGTTGCCAACCCCTGGTTTAAAGAAACAGAACATTAAGGAGAGAGAAAGAGTGATGTGGGTGGGGAGTTTACTTGCCCCCACAGCCGTATTTGGACAGAAGACTGAGTAGGCACACCAGTTGTAGTCATCTTCTTAAATTGAGGTACATTTTAATCCTAATTCAATCATAGCCATGATCCATATTTATGCTACATTTTTAAGGTGATGCATGTTTTTCTCTTTCTGTCTCTTGGTAATGCATTAGAGACAAGTAATGCTGTTTACAGATAAATGAAGGAGAGAAGGAAAGAGACATAAATTCTTCATCTCTGTTTCCATCCTTCCTGGCACTATGACTCAAAACTGCCCTCTTCATAATGAAGACTATTTCATTAAAATTTCAGTAATCTTCCTTGACATTAGAACAGGATTTTATTTTATTATTTTGTTTTATTTTATTTATTTTCACTTTGTTTCCTGCCTCAGAGCTAAAGCCATAGACATCATGACATCATTGGTTTTAGTGATGAGTGGGGCTGAAATTGTCAATTTTTCCCCCTTTATTTTTCTTTTTGCGATTTAATGGGTATTCTCGTATGTGCACAGGCTTAAGGTATCCCTAAATGGGTAATATAGGCCTGATTTGGGGGGTTTTAAAGAATACTTGTTTTGTCACACATTTATTTATTTTATTTTATTTATTTTTATTTTATTTATTTTATTTGTCAAAACATGTACAAGATAGCAGGTATAGTATAAACATAAACAAAAGCAAAAGCAAAGTAGGTACAGGTAAATTTGGACAATAGGATAGTAAGACAGGGACGGTAGGCACAGTGGTGCGCTTATGCACGCCCCTTACAGACCTCTTAGGAATGGGGTAAGGTCGACTGTAGACAGTCTAAGGTTAAAGTTTTTGGGGTTTGAGGAAGAAACCACAGAGTCAGGTAGTGCATTCCAGGCATTGATTTCACACATTTCACTGCATTTCACACAGATGTATAACAAAATATGGTCTCTATGCAGCTGCCATTAAGTATCTAGTGTGTGTCTTTGAATTCAAGCACAGCTGGTTTCACTAGAAGTTAATCAGAGATCACACACAACCTTATCAAGCTTAATTAGACTTTTTTTGTTAATGCTTTGCTATATCATCTACTCACACAGTCTGCCCTGCTCTGACATATAAATTATTTTGCAGTACCTTGGGAGACTAATCTTTTTCTCCTTTTCCCTCCTCTTCCTTTTATTTACTGCAGATAAATAAAATTGTAGAGGATTGGCAGAGACCATCTGAATGGATATGACCGTCCTTCCAAGATTTAAAATTACAAAATATATGTATCAAATAACAGCTTTTTTAGACTAATAAAAAGTTATTATCAAATTGCTTCTTAAATTTAATCCCAGAATGGTTCAAGTCTAGAAGAATGAGACCTTACCAGGCATTTGATATAATAGAAACATATACTAAGCTCTTCTTATTAAATTGTTCCAACATTAATCTACATTGATATTCTTATATTTAAAAAATTAAAGCTAAACTTTAAAGCATTTGCATATAGAGTAAAGCCTACTAAGAGCCATATCTACTGCTTGATTATACCTCCTTGCAATAATTCTCCTGTCCAACTTTAGCGCTTTCACAACTTTACAACATTTTAAGCTGGATCTAAAGCACAGTCCTGACAATGATTTCAGGGGCTGAGATAGCGCAGTGGTTAAAAGCAGCATTGCGACCTTCAGCTGATTGCTAGTTCAGCAGTCCAGCTGTTCGAATCTCACTAGGCTCAAGGTTGACTCAGCCTTCCATCCTTCCGAGGTGGGTAAAACGAGGACCCAGATTGTTGGGGGCAATATGCTGAACTCTGTAAACCGCTTAGAGAGGGCTGGAAAGCACTATGAAGCGGTATATAAGTCTAAGTGCTATTGCTATTCTTAGCGTAGCCTCAATGCCATCTTAAGAATCAGTTCTTCAGAAGTATTATTCCAGCTATTATTTATTTTATTTATTTATTTATTAGGTTTTCTTATATGCCGCCCAACTCCCGAGGGACTCAGGGCGGCGTACAGCACAAAAGATACAAGAATAACCAATAAACAATTAGATTAAAATCAGGATATAAAAATTAAAAATTTACAATATTAAAAAACCATCCAACCATCAGACCTACCCGGGGGAGAGTTCAGTTGGAATTAAGCTCTACCCCCTGCCTGCAGGAAAAGCCATGTCTTAACGGCTTTTCGGAAGGCCAGCAGGGTGGGGATGGTTCGGGTCTCTGGAGGAAGTTGGTTCCAGAGCACGGGACCCGCCACAGAGAAGGCCCTCCCCCTAGGGCCCGCCAGCCGGCATTGCTTGGCTGACGGGAGCTGGAGGAGGCCAACTCTGTGGGCCCTAACCGGTCGGAGGGTAGTATGAGGCAGAATGCGGTCCCGGAGATAACCTGGTCCTAAGCCATGAAGGGCTTTAAAGATGATGATCAACACCTTGAATTGGAGACTAATGGGCAACCAATGCAGCTGACGGACTATAGGTGTCACGTGGGTGTACCTTGGCACACCCACCACAGCACGCGCAGCCGCATTTTGCACCAACTGGAGTCTCCGGATACTCTTCAAGGGTAGCCCCATGTAGAGCGCGTTGCAATAGTGAAATGCGCATTGCACTATTAATACACCAATTCCTCTCCTGTCTATAGCAAAAGTAGCTGAGGAAATGAAACATGATGAATTTGATAAATGATTCGTCTGGAAATGAGCAGATTCATTCAGTTTGTGAAAGCATAAGGGATTTGGAGCTAGTGATGTCCCCTGGTTGTTATTTCCCATGAGGCTCCAAACCAGCCTTTCCCCACCTTTTTACCCTGGAGGAGTCAGGGTAAATAAATAATTGAAATGATTTTCTGGTATCAAGGAACATCTGCACAAAAATGGCCAAAATGCAAAAACTTCACAATAGAATTCACATCTAACAAATACAACCCATGAATGGCAGGCCAGCAGCTGAGTCATGGCACATAAAAATTCCAACCACTGCAAGCACTAGCATTTCATAGTGCAAAACGTTTTTTTAAAGTGTTTTTTTTTAAATCAGGAACTCTCACAGAACCCCTAGCGATATCTTGCGGTTCTGCAGAACCCCAATTGAGAAAAGCTGCTCCAAAGGATCCACCCAGTTCTCCAAAGTTTTTGGAGACAGAGGAAGCTGCAGAGAAGAGAGCTTGCATAGAGTTCCTCTCTCTGCACCCCTACCCAGTGGTGAAATGTGAAAATTTTCCCTACCGCTTCTGTGGGCGTGGCTTATTTTGTGGGCATGGCTTCGGATCAGGTGGGCATGGCTTCAGGTGGGCATGGCTTGATGGTCAGGTGACCGGGTGGGCATGGCCAACTTGTAAAATGTGGTGAAACTCACTTAACAACACACTTGCTTAGCAACCAAAATTTTGGGCTCAATTGTGGTCATAAGTTTTTGTTTCTTCTTTCTTTCTTTCTTTCTTTCTTTCTTTCTTTCTTTCTTTCTTTCTTTCTTTCTTTCTTTCTTTCTGTTTCTTATCTCTCTCTCTCTCTCCCTTCCTCTTTCTTTCTTTCTTTCTTTCTTTCTTTCTTTTTGTTTCTTATCTCTCACTCTCTCTCCCTTCCTCTTTCTTTCTTTCTTTCTTTCTCTCTCTCTCTCTCTCTCTCTCTCTTCTTTCTTTCTCTTTCTTATGATCAATGATTGTAACTTTGTTGTTTGTATGTATGCTGAGAGTTTATGCCCCTGAGGCAAATTTCATGTTCCAAGTGTTCAATCACACTTGGCCAATAAAGAATTCTATTATTCACCTCTCAAGGATGAGAAAGCAGAATAGTTAAGTATTAATTTCCAGGAGCTCATCTCCTCTCCCTCCCCCCCTCCCCCCCTGCAAATATCCATCTAGCTACCTATAACTTTCTGGATGAGACTCATATAAAAATCATAGTGCTAGAATAAATGACCAGATGGGAAATGACTCAGAGAAGTTAGAAGGGAAGCAGCTCTGTGCCGAAGCCTCTTTATTTCAGATGGAAGTCACGTTTTCACTCCCACCAACTGATTTCCTCCCGTTTCCCACATCACCGTCCTTCAGCCCGGCCAGGTGGCTGTTCCTGCAGGGGATTCCCACGTGCTGCCCTCGCCTGCATCCCCCATCTGAAGGACACGGGGAGGGCAGGCAGAGGACGAGTGGCCCAAGCTGGCGAGCGAACGAGGGAGGCGGGGATGGGAGACAGAGCTGAAGGGGCAACGAAGCCGACCCACGGCCCAGCACGTCTCTAGCTGACTGCAGGGCTCCGCGATGTCAGCTTGGCACGCCAAACTTTGTGCAGCAGCAGGAAGCAGCCCGAGAGCCGGGGCAAGCGCCCCACATGCTCAGCGGCCGAGCCAAGCCCCACGTGCCCCTCTGCCTCCCGCCTTGCCTGCCTCCTCCTCCTGCCAGGTGGGGAGGGAGGGCAACGAGAGAGGCAGCAGCGGCCCCTGCCAAGTGCAGTGCACGGAGGTGGCAGTCAAGGCATCCCCAGCACACCTATTAATCTGGCCGGCCACGCGACAAGTGCAGCGCGGAAGCTGCTGGTGGCTGGAGGGGGCAGCAGTCCTCCACGCAGGGAGGGGAGAGGGCCAGGCCTGCACTTGGAAGGGGCTGCTGCTCTCGCTGACCTCCCTCCCTGCCTGGCAGGGAGATTCCACCTGCCCTCCAGAAGCAGCGCTGCCGCAGTTCACTTTTGTTTTGCGGCGAGAACGGCAGCTGCTTCCAAGCGCAGGCCTGGCCCTCTCCCCAACAGAGGCAGCGTGTGGCTGTGAAGGACCCTCACCACCCGCCCTCCCGGAGTACCATAGCCATGGTTCGCTTTCTTCCTTCTCCTGCCGCTGTCCCCCTTAGCCCCAACACACCAGCTGCGTCTCCCACAAGGGCCACCCACCCACCCACTGGCCGGGCCTGGCCAGAAGAGGTGCTTCTCTCATCATGGGCTGGATGCCGACCTCAAAAGGCATGCGGGCATGGGCGACTGCATGGAAGGCCGCCAAGCATGGCAGGGCTGCGGAGAAGGGAGTAGGCTGCTACCTCCCTTCCCCATGGCCCCAACATGCTTTCCTGCCTGCCATGTGGCCTTCCGCTTGCCTGCCTTCACAAGCTGGCCACGTGGAAGGCAGGAAAGCATGTGGAGCCCTTCCCAGCCTCGAAGCTCCACACCCTACACTGACCCACGCTCAAACAAAGCCTTGCTGGGCAGCTCTGCCCCCACCATGGCCGCGCAGGAAAATTCCCCAGCACGGTGCAGTTCTGGGATGGCGGAGAGCCGAGGCAAGAGCACACCTTGCCCTTCGGGACCCAAGGCGTAGCGGGTCTTCCTCCCCCCCCGCCAGCATCACCTTACCTGCTGCTGCTTTTGCTGCTGCTGCTGCTATGGGGCTGAGTCTGAGAGCGGCAGCAGTCGACCAAAGGCCCCGCAGAAGCAGAATGTGCCAGGCCCAAAAGGTGGGAAATGGCAAGCAGATGTCCTGGGGCTGCTGCACATGTGCACCGCAGCTCCCATAGCCCTCTTCTGGTGCAGACTCGCATCCTACCACATGTGCAGTGCTGGGACATCTGCTTGCAGGGCGAGGGAGCGGTGAGCAGCAGACCGGTACGGGGGCATGGCCATCCATCCATCGCTGGTGGCTTGGTGAATCACGGGCGGCCATCGCTACTGGTCTGCCCGAACTGGTCCGAACCAGGAGCATTTCATCCCTGCCCTAATCCTGTGGTAAATGCAAACCCATTGTTGGAAGAAATATCCATCTGGTTCAGTTCCAAGCTGGGAGAAAGGCACTGGAGACAAAATGGAGGCTGGAGGCTGATTGGAAAGATGATTTAATGATGAAGTAGAACCACATGGGTGGTTCTGGGCAGCTGACCACATGGAGTTGAGAGTGAAGGGTTTTTATAACTTCTCTTGGGTTTTGCACTTGAGCTTCCTGGTCCTGTGCAAGAACACGTATTCTATTGGCTGTTATCAGACTCCCATGGTGCCATGTAGGGGTTATGTAGGGGTCATAGCTGGCTCTATAGGCAAAGTACAAATCCTAGGTGTTAGTCTGAGCTAAGTTTGGTTGAAGTTTGGAGGGTGATGCAATAATTCCTATTATGGCTTAATGGCTTTGCCCTGTGTTGGCTCTTGGGTGAGGGCTAATCTGCCTTTGTTCAGACTTTGCTGCAGGGAATAATGGACTACCAAATCTGCACTTCTAAAAGCTGCCCCAGCTCAGTATCTGCTTGGGGACAGGGAGTTTATGTCTCCCTTAAGATTTTTTTATTTCTCTTTTAGGGGAAATATTTTATCCTGCATGTTTTAATATTTAAAATATTAAAATATTTCATTCTTCTAGGAGAGGGGTGGGTGCTAACTTTCTACACCATCAATTGCAAGCTTGTAGATTTCTCCAAATTTGATTTCTCCAAATAGATTTCTCCAAACTTGAATTCTACTAATAATTGCAAAATATTTTGTTTCTCATCATCCTTGCTCTAGTATTAACATTCTCATATCCCTGTATCAGAGACACATCTTAATAATCTCTGCAGTAGATATATTCAATGCACATATCTCCATGAACTCATTTATTTGCTCTCTGGTTGATGACTAGTGCAAATGTTTGTAAAGAAATTTTTTTACAAAATGTTAATCAAAGCATCTTGTGGTGGTTCTTGCTCAGGGGAAAGAGACAGAAAGAGCACAAGCTTTTAAACAACAGGCCTCCTTTGAGCAATTGGTCAGTGATTTTGGTGGTCTGGAGTGTTTGTCTAAACTCTAAAGCATGTGAAAAAAATGTATACTATGGTAGTACTATCAACAATGTATTTCCTGCTGTATAACACAATACTGGCTCCTTGTGGCCAAATGGTGTAATTTTATTACAATGCTGCCTGAAAATGCATAATCCAAACAGCAGAGACATAAATTCTGCATTGCAACCAGAGGTCATTGTATTATGAATATAAAAGCAAAGCAACAGTGTGTATCAGAAAACCAACTAGCAATTATTTCCATTGTTTAGATAGGAACATCTCAGATTATCAACTAAAAGTCCTATCTCTAATTTGGGTGGTTGTGCCATAACAATAGGATGAATTAGTGTTAAGTCATATCAGTCAATTGTTTTAAAGCTAATGGTTGAATAGGTATGCTAAAAAGGTAGTATTTTAGGAGATAAAAGACCCAATCACTTAGAAATGTATCTCCCAGTCATGTAAAATAACCAGGGATCTTGAGATTTACAGGTTTTTTTAAAGGGCCATAAAAAGGGATTTTATATGTTTATAATGTCTAACTGCTTTTAGCTGTAGAGGAGTATATTTTGTAAGATGAGTGGCAATATATATCATTTAAATAAATAAATATTCACTATAGAAAATGACAGCAGCCAGGAATTCAAAGAAAGTTAATGAGGGTCCAACCAGGTTAGTACTCAGATAGAAGACCACCCAGAAATCTTACAATTATAATTGTATGCTACATCCCCAGAAGGCAGCCATGGCAAACAATTTCCATGCTGTTGCCAAGATAATTTCACAGTACATGTACAGGCAATCCTCAGCTTACGACCACAATTGAGCCCAAAATTTCTGTTGCTAAGTGAAACATTTGTTAAGTGAGTTTTGCCGCATGTTACAACTTTGTTAAGTGAATCCCTGCAGTTGGAAAATTAGTAACACGATTGTTAAGTGAAACTGGTTTCCCCATTGACTTTGCCTCTCAGAAAGCTGCAAAAGGTGATCACATGACCTCTGGACCCAGCTACCGTCATAAACATGAGTCCGTTGCCAAGCATTTGAATTTTGATCATGTGACCATGGGGATGCTGCAATGGTTGTGTGAAAAACCATCATAAGGCACTTTTTTCAGAGACGTTGTAACTTTGAACGGTCACTAAATGAACTGTTGTAAATCAAGGACTACCTGTAGATCCCAGAAGTTTAATCCAGCTTAAAAAAAATCTTTATCATCTATCCAAGAGGGTAAAATGGATGAAAGAAGATATCCTCAGTCAGGAGTTGAAGGTTATGATAGTAGAAATATCGGTTATATTTCAAGGAAGTGCAATTTCTATGTGTTGTTTTGATAATATTTGTTTGGAATATAGCCCATTCCTGAATGCTTGCTACTATAGTATGTCTGTCCAAAAGTTACTATACCCTGCATTATAGAGCATTCAATAGTCATCATAAATCATGTGGCAGAGAAATTTTGGCAGCACTTAACCAACCTAAGAGCCGAGGTGGCGCAGTGGTTAAAGTGCAGCACTACAGTTCAGCAGTTCAGCTGTTCAGATCTCACCGGCTCAAGGTTGACTCAGCCTTCCATCCTTCCAAGGTGGGTAAAATGAGGACCCAGATTGTTGGGGGCAATATGCTGAACTGTGTAAACCGCTTAGAGAGGGCTGTAAAGCACTATGAAGCGGTATATAAGTCTAAGTGCTATTGCTATTGCTAGGCTGATGTTGAAAATTTAAGCAAATTGTTTGGGGGATTTGTTTGGTGATCTGAATGGGACTGAATGGGCGATCACAAAGATAGCACGGGATTGTTGGCTAGGCAGGGAAATGTTATATTAAATGTTATCATATGAATGACCAATAGGAGGTACTACACAACCAGTAACAACCCTATTGACTTTTTTCCGTAAGCTCCTGACACCAGACCAAGATAGCTCTAAAGCTAAATGCACCATATAGTTAAGCTTGTGGGTTCAAGGGTTAAACACTGGGTTAAACATAGAACATCTAGCATGAAGGGTATCTATGTCTAAGAGTCACAATAAGGATGAAAGTATGTGCATAGTGCCTCCTTCTGTTCAATAGCTAATATAACATTTAAAGCAAGTTAACCCAACCCCCCTTAAGGGGAGACAATCTTGATGTCTCTACATGAGGCTCAAACCAATACATATCTCAAAATTCTCCAACAGGAAAGCATACTTAAAAAAGAGAAAGATGTACCTGCATAGCTTCTTTAAGGCAAGGAAAACAAAACACAGCTTAGAAAAAAGGAGTGTGTGTGTGTGTGTGTGTGTGTGTGTGTGTGTGTGTGTGTGTGTGTGTGTATGTATGTATGTATATATGTATTATAATATATCATTATATATATATATATATATTATTACCAAATAAATTAAACTGCCAAGAATCAAGCTTGATCACAGGGGCCTTTATTTTTTTAGGGTCTGGAAAAGCACACACACCAAACACAACATGCCAGTAGTAGCTACACCCATAACTAAAAATAGGTGGGCCCACTCTCTTCAAAGAAAAAGCTATACAATATGATAGATGCAAGATTCCTGGGGGGGAAAACAGATACCAAGTTTAATAGAAACCAAATTAAGGCTATTTTAAATGGCTGCATTTGTAATCATGTCCAATATTTAAACATTAAATAGCTGGTTTATTTTCCATACATGCTTTTATAGAAGTTAAAATTGCTTAAATTCCCCAGTCAGGGGTGCATGGCAGCCATAATATAAACTAACAAAGAAGGGTGTTGGATCAGTTCTTCTGTCATTCAAAATGCTGACATTATTGGTATCTTAGTATTTTTTTAAAGCAATTATTTCATTGTTTTTATTAGTGATTTATAATCATGGTGATTTATCAGTGATATTTCTCCTATGTAATTTTTTTAGAAGCTTCATAATACTTGTGTCAAAAAAATCAATACAGTGTTGCAGTTTTAGCAAAAATATTTCATTCCCTTAAGCCTGCAGGGGTGTCAAACTGGTGGCCCGCGGGCCGGATGCATCACGCACAGGCCACACCCACCCCAGCTCCGTGAATGGGGGGAAACGTCACGGAACATCACATGATGGCAACGTGATGCAGCCAATTTGACACCCATGCCTTAGGCTTGAGATCCAACCTGCAAAAATTCAGACAACCACTGCCATCTAGTGGTTTCCTGGATTTTTTTCAGCCCAGAACTTTTACAATTATGTAACTAGCCTAGTCAACATAATTATTTTGTTTTGTAGTGTGGAAATTAATAGAAACGTTCATTTGGACAATACATCATGTTCATGGGGAAAAAAATCTAGGCATCATCCCTTTCTTGTGACTCACAAACATAGAACATAACAATGCCATAGACTGATTAATGCATTTTATTCTCAGTCATCACAATTATGCACCTTAGGTATCTGGAGTTATGTCATCTGATGCTTGGGTGGGTATGTGTCAATGATTTTAGTTTGACCTTTTTCTATTTTCACATCGGTGATGTTGATTTAATATAATTTTTATAGTAGCATGAACCTTTAACAAGAGAGAGTAAGAAAGGCTTCTGTTTGCCACATATGCTCCAGAAACAAATCCTGAATTAAGTCTAGGCAAGAAATAACAAAATTAATCATAGCAAAATTCATGGCTGAATTTCCATACACCCTCAGCACAGTTTCTTATATTAAATCTTACAAAGCGTGCTTTCAACATTGATCTTATACTTGCTTAAAGTCCGTTTCTTATACACACATATATATATAATAATATAACAGAGAATCAGGTTTACAGTGTTGATTGGAATCAATGTTCATACACAAACACTTTCACTGAAAGTACACAGATCATCAATCAATAAAAACTGATCAGATTTTAACATCCATCTCTCAAATCCAAGCAACAAATAATTCCCCACAAAAGACTAATGGACATGGGAAGATCAACAATCAAAACTTTTACCATTTTGAACACATAGAGGGAGAGGTCTAGATAGTGACTTTGACCTGTGATCAAGCATTCTCAGGTATGATGCTGCCAATAACTAATGCCACCACCACATGAGCTTTATCATTTTACTTTATACCAGATAAATTTCTCCAGTGAACAATGGCAAGTCTAAAAAGAAGCCACACACTATTCCAGTTTTTCTCAGCCGAAGATATTTGAAGATGTGGAGACTTCAATTCCCAAATTCCCCTAGCTAGCATGGGGAATTGAATTCTGGGAGTTGAAGTCCATACCTCTTTCAAGTGGCCAAGGTTGAGAAACACTGTTCTATCTTTTGCCCAGCACACTAATTTATTTTATATGGAGTTGGAATTCTGGGAGTTGAAGTCCACAAGTCTTAAAGTTGCCAAGTTTGAAGACCTCTGCTCTAGAGGACAACAATACAAAACAAACCTTAATACCAGTTAAGATCTCCTTCATATAATGTACATTGCTATCTTTATATATATATATATATATATATATATATATATATATATATATATATATATATATATATATATATATATATATATATATATATATATATATATATATATATATATATATATATATATATATATATATAAAATGATAAGGGTAACTGATCACTTAAGCTTAATGAGAGCAGACCAGCATTCAGCTTCACTTTCCACTTTATTTTGGATTACCTCAAATCCCTGACATTTATGGGATCAAGAATGCACTGAAGGAATCTAGCAAGCCTGCAAGAAGACAATAGGACATGGTAGAGTCTAGAACTGGCTAGGTTCTCGTTTTAAAATCTTACTGTTGACAATTTTTCATAGTAATTGGTTTTTGTTAAAGGATCATTTTAATTAAGAAAATCTCCCCTTTTCCTCCCCTTTTTCTTCAATAAATTGTTTATCATTTACAGGACTAATAAGCTTGTGTATAGCAGTTGTGGGCAGGCAACATTTTATGTGTTGCAAACCAGGAGTGGGTTCCACTTACCTTCGCCACCAGTTCATATTGCGAATGTTTCGCATGCGTGCGTCCCATCACGCAATTTGTCTTCCGCGCATGCTCAGTAGGAATTAGCCCGAAACTCAGCTGTGCTTTGAGCGAAGAATAAAGGACAGAATTTAACCGCGGGCGGGCGGGAGGGCCCATTTTCAAGCCGCGGAAAGGGAAAAATTAAAAAAAAGATGGCGGCGCACACGGAACGGCACCAACAGTGACGTCACCAGCGGGTCGCTACCGGTTCAGGTGATCCGGTCCAAACCAGAAGGAACCCACTCCTGTTGCAAACTCATATGAACTTGAACATTGAGTCCCAAAATTCATGGACATATTCATGGCAAAAACAATATATAATTTCATTTTACTCATATTTACATGTGATTAACATTAATTACATTTATAATGACTACTCTCTAGCCATATATTTAGCAATTTCCCTTTTTTATCACATAAAAAACCCTACAATTTGAGAGCAACTTTTGGGTATGTCTGTGGTGCCATATCCAATTCTTCCAAAGCTTAATTTCAGCTTTTATGTCACTAGAGAAATTGTTTAGAGATCACCGTGCACATATAGCATTTATCAAGAATATAATTAAAATCCCTAAGTGTGTAATTCTGGTAGGAGAGAGTATACATGTTCAATCAAAAATTTTAAAAAATACACAAAATGGGTTCTGTACTTTGGCCTCAAGAAACAGACACAAAAGGCACCAGGTCAAGTGTATTGATCTACTGACATGCTCTTTAATACATATCAGGGTTTTCAACAATTTTGAGAAAGGAAACTCTTTGATAACAGCATTTAAGTTATTACAGATTCCTATCAATGTTCAACAGAATTGGCTGTCCTGCCAAATCTGAGTATCCTTATTTGACCTTATTATGGCTATTTTGTTTATAGATGGTCAATAAATATCACACAGAAAATAAGGATGATCAACACTTTTCTTTGTGATTATATTCAGTACTTTCCCACCCATATTTGCACATACATGCAAACCTTTTCCATTTTACCTGTTACCTTTCAGAACGACTCAGATTTATAATATTATCAATATTATCTGTCCTCCTGGTTTCTTCTAAACATCACAGATTAAACCAAGTTGTCACTACCCTAGTCAAACAAGATAATATGATTTTTTAAAACATTTCTGCTTTGATAACCTGCTGTGCCCGTATCTGGCAGAGAATATATAGTTTGCAATAGGCTTTCTAATTCAAGGGAAGATACATTGTTTTAATTACTCATATGCTTCTGTATTCAGATGCAATATGCTCCTACATTAAATAGCCAGATATGTCTATATTTAGGCAATGATCATCTTTAGTAAAGCAAAATAATTCCCTTTATTTGAACAACGAAATATGGGAAAAGATCTTCTAGGGCTCAAACAGTGAAAGACTATCTAGAGCAGTGGTTCTCAACCTTTCTAATGCCACAACCCGTGTCCTGCGCCCGCGCCCCTGCCACGACCCACCCCGCCGCTGCGACCCCCGCCCCAAAGAACCCAAATGGCGGCGTCCAGGCAAAGTCTCTCAACCCCTGTGAAAGGGTCGTTCGACCCCCAAAGGGGTCATGACCCCCAGGCTGAGAACCGCTGATCTAGAGCTACTTGATAATTCTTTGAATGAAAAATGAAAAAGTCTTTTATGTCTTTCAAATAGTCAATGAATATTTACAAAGATTTGTAAAAACAAATGAAAATACATGATGGTACTATGGTGGAGGGACATCCACAGTATGTCCCTCCATGCGTACCTGTGTTCAATATCAATTTAATTTAGTGCTCAGATTTGAGGACAGACGTTTTCTCACCCAATCTCATCAATAAGGTTGCTTTACTTATAGTTAAGTAATAGTTATATAAGTTTATTTATAGTTAAGTTCAAAGTAATGTTCTGAGCATCTCCCAGTAGGGTGGTTGCATTTTCCATATGGATGTTGGCCCAGGAAGGAAAGCTGCCTAGCTGAAAGATGCTCATAGCCCAAGTATTGATGGCCAAGCTCAGAAGACAGATTCCCATCAAATTCATCAGTAGGCCAGTTCTCGCCTGCAAGGAAAGAAAGCAAAGAGAGTAAATATTTTTGATTTAGAATGCAGACTGTGGCTCATTACAGACTTATAAAACTGAAGCAGGCTTTAGAAGTCATCAATCCCAATCCACCGCTCAATTTAAGACATTTAGCACTCCATGATCTACCACTAGTGGCTGTTCAACCTTGGTCTGGAGAGAGCCTCAATGGCATACCAGGTATTTCCTTCTATAGTTGGATTCTTTTGCCATTAGGATGTTTCTTCTAATGTTCAATTGAAATGCATCCTTCTTAATTGAGAACTAATTCAAAATAGTCTGTGCTATTTGTTTTCATGAATAGATTCCCATATTTCCTACATCTCATCTTCCAGAAAATCATCTGTGCAATGGCCTTAAGGATGGGATTTCAGAGTTTTTCCGGATCAAGGAAGCCAAGAATATTTCAGTGCAGGAACTTCATGGTGAGTTAAACTCCAGTAATAATACAGAAATGTATTCAATAAGTTAATGTGGAAATTATGATGGGAGAGAGAAGGTGTTTTTTACTGAACATTTGACAATGAGCTGCGAAAGGATTAAAATTCAAATAATTACTATACTCCTATTTTCTATTTTAAAATGAGACAGTGATAAATTAATATCCTCAGGTCCTGCAAACCTGATCATTAATAAAATGGCGCAATTTCGAATAAGGAAACTGCAGTTACTTGTTCAAAGATCAAGGGGATACAGCCATACTATATTGCTGGATATGTTCCTAATGCTGTACAAATAAAGCAAGGCTGTTATTATTATGGTTGGTCACACAGTTGTTCAAACTGGGTCTGGCATTTTTGTCTACCTATCGAGTTTTTTCCGAGGACCTGGGAGAGGCAGATCTGGATGCTTGATGGTGTTACAGATACAAAAACTTTAACCTTAGACTGTCTACAGTTGACCTCACCCCATTCCTAAGAGGTCTGTAAGGGGCGTGCATAAGCGAACCACCGTGCCTACCGTCCCTGTCCTTCTGTCCTATTGTCTAAATTTACCTATACATATTTTACTTTTGTTTATGTTCCGGCCTCCTCCAGGTCCCATCGACCAAACAATGTCAGCTGGCGGGGCCGAGGGGGAGGGCCTTCTCTGTGGGAGCTCCCTCCCTGTGGAACCAGCTTCCCCCGGAGATCAGGACCATCCCCACCCTACTGGCCTTCCGGAAAGCGATAAAAACTTGGCTCTTCCGGCAGGCAGGGTGAAAGTGAGACCAAGTAGATTACATATGGGTCTCCCCCCCTTGATTGTACATATGAGATACTCTTTTTAACTTTTGTATTTTGTATTTTTTAACTACTGTATTTTATATTGTATTTTATATTGTAATGGAATCTACATGTTGTGAGCCACCCAGAGTCCTCAGGGAGTTGGGCGGCATAGAAATCCATTAAATTAAATTAAATTAATTAATTAAATTAATTAAATTAAATTAATTAATTAAATTAATTAAATTAATTAAATTAATTAAATTAATTAAATTAATTAAATGTTTATATCATACCTGTTATCTTGTACATGTGTTGACAAAATAAATAAATAAATAAAAATAAATAAAATATCGTCGCTGGATGGAAGAAGTTCTGAGTAAAGCTGCCTTTTGCAATTGACTGATGGTGAATTTGTATTATTATTACTATTACTATTATTATTAGCGTACGGTGTTGTTACTTTAGCCAGGAGATCATAATGCTATTGCATAATAATAGTTTGGATGCCAATTTACCAGCTCTGTTGTAGGACACACTTACATGCTTCCCAAGGTGTGGCACAGGAGGGTGAGCTGGCTTTGCACCAAAAAGAAAGACGGGCGGCTCTTCTACAGCATCATTCCCCCACTTCCCTGGAGCCACCTCATAAATGGGCACCACAACTAGGAAGGTTTAGAGCCGACAGGAATCTAAGTGCCTTCACATAGCACCAGCTTATCTCCCCACCAAAGTGGTACCTATTTATCAACTGACATAGAAAAGGCTTTTGAACTGTTAGATGGACAGAAGCTGAGGCGAGTGACAAGATTTCATCCCGCCACACAGTGCTAGGATCTGAACTACTAGAGCAGAGACCATCTCCAGCATCATTAAGCCACTGAACTCCAACGCTTCTATAAAGCAAGGTGTGTAGTAGCTACAAAAGATATGGGGATGACCCATGTTCTTCCCCAAGAGTTCCACCTGGTGCCTACTGTAATATTCTTAGAACATTTTGGTGCAATTTGGGCAGAAGTAAGCAATAGGTTTTGGCCATAGTTTTTTTTTCTTACTATTAATGGCCTTCAATGGTCATGGAAATAATAATGACAGGATGTGCTCCCTAAATTGTGAGTTGCTTCATAGGTCATGAGTTGGTTTTGGAGTGCTTTGGAATTCCTTTTTTCCACTTTCTTCCCAAAATTGTTGCCTCATTTGCAATCGTGCCAATGAATTACTCCACCCTAACTTCAGACCAACTATGGGGAAATTTGTAAGAATTGGTTCACAGGCAGATATTTGGGTAAGAATATTCATTCCTTTATATTCTTTAACCAGTCCAAAAGAGAAATAATACTTTTATCCAGATGTGCATATTTATTCAGAATCCTTTGGTGAACACATGGTCTTTGAAAGTCCAAAGACTCCATGTCAATAGGTCTATACTTTTGACAGGCTGGTAGCTAAATTGGGAAGCTGGCAATGAGGGGAAAGAGAATTGTGTCAGGCTGTGCTTCCCTTCAAAACCCAGGAAATAAAAACCCCAACTCCATGTTGCTAGAGATGAGTACTTTTACTAGGTGAGAAGTGATAGCAAGAAAAGAAAAGCAAGTTCTGAAGCAAAAAGCGTGCAAAATGCATATACAAAGAATCCGAAAGCCCTCCCTTTGTAACCCCCCTGGGCAAATCATCCAATCCCCATGTGCCAAGGTATCATGTGGGCACCCCGGCTGGCTGGACTTCCACATCTGGTCCGATGAAGCCGTTGACCTTGAGCAGGCTATAAACATGTCTGCGGAGCCTGGTAGAACGTGATGAGAACTTTCCTCCCCAAAGTCCTAATCAGAGACAAACAGGGCCATCTCCAGCAGTCTTCCCAATCCCCACCCAAATACCTAACCCAACCTAGCCCTCCCTCCCAGTGGTGGGTTCCTACCAGTGCGGTCCACTCTATAGCACCGGTAGCGGCCCGCTGGTGACGTCACAGTACCGGTGCGGTCGGTTGCCGATGCCTGGGCGCCACCATTTTTTAAAAAAGTAATTTTTTAAAAAAATTTCTTCTGCGCATGCCCAGAAGCCGAGCTTCCGGCACTGCGCATGTGCTGCCTTCCTACCCCACAGTGAGTCCAAGCAGGGGAGGATGGCTGAGGGAGCGCGTGAGACGCTGAAAGAACGGGCGGCAGGAGCTATCTCCATTCCCCTCCCTTCAGCAGTCCGAGAAGCCATGAACGCGTGGTGATGATCCTAGGCATTTTCGCACGTTTGAGGCTTCTTGAGCTGCTGAGGGGAGAGGGTATGGGCGGCAGGACCTATCTCAGTTCCCCTCCCTTCAGCAGTCTGAGAAGCCACGCCCACCCGGTCACATGGCCGACAAGCCACACCTACCTGGTCACATGACCGGCAAGCCACACCCACAAAATAAGCCACGCCCATAGAGTGGTAGTAAAAAAAATAGGAACCCGCCCCTGCTCCCTCCCCATTACTATGGCAGCCGTAGCAAGCAGGCATCACGAAGGCTGACATTTGTTTAATTGTTTTTTTCCCTATTCTCTTTTCCCTATCTATATTCCATTGCTATGAAGTTATGATGTCTCCCATTAGGTAAAATATGCAGCTACCAGGCAGAGTTACATGCCATGTCATATCATGTCATACTGTACGTGTTTCCTTTGTGGTGTAAATCAAAGCTATGCATGTGAAGGACAGATTGGGGAAATGGCGGATAAGTTCATCATTGCTTAATCAATGCCAATTCACTTCTTCCTTAAATGTGTATTATAATGTAAACAAAAGAAAACAAATGAATTCTAGTGCCAGGTAAATAGGTTTACCAATTTGATGGAAAAATTGCTTTAGAATTTTTTTTTGTTTTTGGACAGATGAGAGAACAATAAATCTGAAATTCTCATGGAAGAAGTGTGGCAATTGGTTTTAATACAAAACATCTGTTTTACAAACCGAGCTTCTCCAGTTATTATGGAAGTATTTAAAACTCAGAGAACAGTATTTCAGAAATCTCATTCTTAGAATTCAAAAATGGTTAGAATTGGAAATATTTCCAACAATAGCAATAGCAATAGCGCTTAGACTTATATACTGCTTCACAGTGCTTTACAGCCCTCTCTAAGCGGTTTACAGAGTTCAGCATATTGCCCCCAACAATCTGGGTCCTCATTTTACCCACCTTGGAAGGATTGAAGGCTGAGTCAACCTTGAGCCTGGTGAGATTTGAAAAGCTGAACTGCTGAACTAGCAGTCAGGTGGAGTAGCCTGCAGTAGCTGCATTTAACCACTGCGCCACCTCGGCTCCTCAACACCCTTATAGTGTATGAGGAATGTCTTATCTTTCATTGGAAAATCATTTCTCCAGCTGTCTGTAGCAGTAGTGGGTTGCTCCCGGTTTGGCCCGGTTCTAAGAACTGGTAGCGCCGGCGATGGGAGGCTCCGCCCACCCACCCAAGACACTTCTGCGCATCTGCGCATGTGCAGAAGTGTCGCGCACAAATGCAAGCACACGCACGAACCGGTAGCAAAGGGTTTTAGAACCCACTACTGGTCTGTAGCCTCCCTAGCTTCCCATGTTTCAGGCAAATTTCAAATGAAAAGTCTGGAAAGGAACTTTTCATTGGGTTTTTTTTCCCCTCCATCATGGTATTATCTACCTTGTGAAAGTGGGGAGGGTTTTTTTTTTTAATTTTCAGGAACAACAAAACCATCCTCCCAATTTTTCTGCCCACAAATTTGGTGGAAAATTCAAAACACTATCTCTATGCAGCTCTAATTTAAACATATCCCCTATCACCTTCAGACTAGCTTGAAATCTCTATTTGGCACACCTACCTGTACCCATTTTCTACTGTTTTTAAAAAAATTATTATTTCTCACTGTAAACTAATTTTGAGCTTCATATGATAAACGATCTATAAGTGAAATGGTAACTATGGTGACATGTGGTACTGCAAATTAACTGAGCCTATGGGGCCAAAATATCCACCTTCCTGTGTTGTTGGTAATTTTGCTATAGTAATAATTTCCTTATAAAGCAACTTACCATGTCTTTGACCATCAAATGCCCAGAAGCAAAAGCAATGGAATTTGGGGGTGTAGAGACTGGAAGCATGAAGGCAAAAGAGCATCCTACAGTTCCTGGTATCATTAAGTAGAGTGGATTCACCTTCAAACGAATGGCCTTTGAAAAGCAGAAATTAAAAAAAAATGAGACTTTAAATGATAATTTATTAGTGAATTACATATCTCTGAGGAAGGACTGAGGATATATCTCTCCACCTCTATTATGTGAGCTGCACTGGTTGCCAGTTTGCTTCCGGGTCCAATTCCAGATATTATTATCTATAATGCCCTTTGTGGCATGGGTCCAGATTACCTGAGGAACCATCTCACCCCAATGGAATTGGCCCACCTCACTTGCACCAGTAATAAGGGCGTGCTGTGGACCCCATTGGCCAAGAAATTTTGGCTGGGGGTGAGGTCCAGGAGAAGACCTTTCTCTGCCACAGCACCAACCATTTGGAACATCAAATTTCCCTCATATGACATCTGCTCCTTTTGACCTTCCATAAAGGCCTGAAAATCTGGCTCTGTCAACTGGCCTGAGGCCTGGACAGGGACATGTCATCCTGTAGGTGGTTTCTGGATTAGAAGATCCCATTTCCATTCTGTTGTATATCCCCTATCATCTTGGCTATTTCTTTGTTAATTTTAATGTATTTATTGTCTTACTGTCTTACTCTTTTATAATATTGTTTTATTTTAAGCCAGATTTTCAGGAGCAAGATAAGCAGCAAATAAACTTAACAAATAAATAATATCTAGCATTTGTACATGCTTTCACTAGATGATCCCATAGGAACCCCTTGACAGAATAATTCAAGGAAAGCATCGTGTTCATGGGATCTCTAAATAAGACCCTGTTATTGACATTGCATCAAGAAAAGGAATCCCCTTCCTTGAAGTCTCTTCAAATTCAATGGAGTCCCAATGTGAGATCTACACAAATTCAAAGTTTTGTTCCAAGTCCTATGAAAAGGCTTCTACAGATGTGCTTATTATAAAAGGGGAGGCCACGTGCAAGGATATAATGCAACCCGGAAGAGAAATTGAAAGTAAGGGCAGCTATTGCTGGCTACTGCCTGGGCCAAGGTCTCCTCATTGACAAGAGAAAAGAGAGCTTATGCTGCAAGCTGTTCAAAAGATACATATGGGTATTTTTACCAGTTCTGCCAAGACAGGTAAGAAGATGATGATCGTAGCTGTGTTACTGGCAAATTCTGTGAACATTGCTATGACTGCTGTGATGAGAATTACAGCCACAGGGGGAGGGAGATTCACCAGAGGGTCAAGACGACCGCCAATCCAGACAGACAAACCTGATTCCTGTAGCAAGAAAAGAAATTTCCCAAAGTTATGTAAGAGAGTCAATAATATTTAAACCCTTTAAAATCTCCTTCCGTTCTTATCATGCAATGACAGTATTTGGGGAAGATCATTTAACTGACAATAGACATGCATCCCTGGAGAACTCCACTGAGGGAGATGAATGAAGGTGGCCACGTTACCCTTCATATTTACTGCCTCACATATTGCTGGTGTGGCAAAATATCTCCTCATTCTATTAGAATAATAAAGACATCCAAGCTTGCTTGGGACCAGATAATTAATTGCAAAAGATGTAGTTTTTAAACATTGTGTTTTTAAACAATACACCTGCTTTGAATTATTACCAACGTCTGTGATTATTTTCAATTGAGCAGTCACTGTGGTACTTTTTTCCTTTCAGAAAAATTCACGTGATGAATTTTTCTCTGATCTACAGTATTTATTTTGCATTTCAGCCAAATGTGACTCCTAGCAACAGGGGTGGATTCCTACCGGTGCTGTCCACTCTGCCGTCCTGGTAGCGGCCCGCCGATTGAGCAATTTGCGCACTCCGGTGCCGTCTTCGCTGGTCTGTCGCGCGGCGCCATCTTTTTTCTGGAATTTTGGGGCTTTTTTTGCTTCCCCGCATGCGCAGGAAGCAAAATTGCGCAAGGGGATGCACGTGCGTAGTGAGCGTGCACGTGCGCAAAACGAGATGATGCGCATGCAGTGCACTGGTAGGCAGGTTAGAGGAACCCGCCCCTGCCTAGCAATTATATGAACAAGTCCCTGTCTAGTTGTTTGCCACTGATTTCTTCCTAGGGCGGAGAAAAAGTGAGTAGCCAAAGTCACCCAGCTGGTTTCTGGACCTAAGAAAGAACTAGAACTCAAATTTCCCCACTTCTAGCCAATTATTTTAACCACTAAACCAAATTGGTTTTTAGATCAATTATAACACCACAATATAGCAGGACTTTTTGAATTATGGCTAGTTAAACAAACTATATTAAGCTTCCCAGATCACTTTGTTGAATTGGGCAGCTATAGAAATTGAACGAACAAGCAAATAAAGTGGTCAGTTTCATACATACAGCTAAATCCATAAATGGTAGGGATGAACAAATCACACTAAGCCAACACTGACCAAATTGAATTGAATTTAGTGTAATGTGTGAACCAGGCCACTGTATGTGCATGTAGCATAATATAATGTAAAGTCATATATCACAACAGTGCCTATAGAAAATCAGACACACAGACAAATGTTTCATAGGCTGCACTTTAACAGACGTACCTCACATCCTTTTGCCATTGCAAACCCTCCTCCAAGCAACAGGATTATATTCCAAGGCACACTTTCTTGGGCTTTGCTCCAAGTTAGCAATGGTTCATTCTCAACATTTGGTGCTAGATGAAAAGGTTTGTAATGAAGGACAGAAATTAGCAATACAGTCTATGGTTGCCTTCCCAACCTAGAACCTCCAGATATGTTGAGATTATCCAGATGTTTTGGGAGTACAACAGAGGTGGGTTCCTCCTGGTTCAGACCGGTTTGCCCGAACCAGTAGCGACCCACTGGTGATGTCACGATGACATCATGGAACTGGTTCGGTTGGTGCCAGTCCGTGGGCACTGCCATCTTTTTTTTATTTTTTTTATTTTTTTTATTGAATTTTCTTCTGAGCATGCACAGAAGCTGAGTTTCTGGCACTGCACATGCGTTGCCATCTTGTTTTTGGCTTTTTAAAAAATTATTTTTCAGCACTGCGCACACGTGCGAGAAGCATTCGCACGCCCATAAGGCGTGCCCACGCGGCACGGGAAGAAGCAAACCGGCAGCGAGGTAAGTTAGAACCCACCCCTGGAGTACAAGTGCCAGCATCCTTAACCAGTCAGCTCAGGGATAATGGTGGTTAGGAGTGATGGAAGTTATAGTCCCATCGTAACACAATTTTTTATTTTTTATTTTTGCATTGAGGTACCTTAAATCTGCTAACTTAAACAATGCCTACAAAATCCAGGACCCATTATTCCAATGTAATTGAAATTTCAAGGATCTTCATACCAGTTCTATTCATATTGTTGTAGCCACAGTCAGTGATCGAGATTTTTGACACTTCCCACAAGCAAAGACAATGGGTAGGCCAGCAGAAAGTGAGAAGTTGCTTCCGCTGCTACTGCTTTTTGCCTATCCATGATCATTCTGTTTCTCTCTTTACGTAAAAAATAACTTTGAAAGGATGACCCAACAGGTCATGGATAGTCTAGTGTATCTTTAAACTGGTATCCTTTCTGCATTTTTGCATAATACGGTTATTACAAATTGATTTTCTTTCATATATGTCTAGAGGATCAAATATATCGAATATAAGAAATAAATCAAACAGAATCATCAATTTGTGTAGGAATTCTGGAAACTGTAGTCTCAATGTAGCAGAGGGCACTAGGTTGGGAAGGTAAAAAGGTAAAGGTTCCCCTTGTACGTATGTGCTAGTCGTTCCCGACTTTAGGGGGCGGTGCTTATCTCCGTTTCAAAGCCGAAGAGCCAGCGCTGTCCGAAGACATCTCAGTGGTCATGTGGCCGGCATGACTAAACGTCAAAGGCGCACGGAATGCTGTTACCTTCCCACCAAGGTGGTCCCTATTTTTCTACTTGCATTTTTACATGCTTTCAAACTGCTAGGTTGGCAGAAGCTGGGACAAGTAACGGGAGCTGACCCCGTTACGCGGCGCTAGGGATTCGAACCGCCAAACTGCCGACCTTTCTGATCGACAAGCTCAGCGTCTTAGCCACTGAGCAAGGCTGCCCTAAATCAGCATCCCCCAACCATTTGGGCACCAGGGATTGGTTCCATGGAGAGAGGTTTTTCCGTGGACCATATGGGACGTGGTTTTGCATGTTGCCTGCATCCTGCGGATGGGGCTTTGCTTGTTTGTGCAACCCAGTTTCTGGCATGCCGTGGCCCAGTGCCAGTCCACAGACCCGGGATTGGGGACCTCTGCTGTAAATAATAGCTTAATATGATGTGAATGAGCCTAGATAAAGCTGAGCTGACAGTCTTTTGCTCTTCTCCGAATCCAAGGCAACCATACTACATTCAGATGTTTTTACGTCTTTTGCCAAGCCTCAAGCTAGCTCCTTTCAAATAAACTAGTTAAATATTAACTAGGATTTCCTAGTTCAGGCAACATGACAAACAGTGTCTAAGCAAATATAAGAGCAAATCCTCTGGAATCCTCATGGCTATGTCAGGTGGGAGGGGAAGGGTCATAGGAGCTGAGTTCATGATGCTGAACTGTGAATTACTATCCTATTATACAGTAAGGGGCATCTCTTGTGTCAGGAACTATCTTCCATTAAAGAAATCCATTTATGATATTTTATGTATGAGATATAGGTATGCAAATCAAAATTTCACAGACCAATGAACCAGGAATTGATTTGATACAAATTCTTGGGAGGTCAGAGCTTTTCAGCATAATATAAATGGTAATGTTAACACCAGCATTTCAGATTTACAAAAACACTGAAAAGTAGTACATGGATTGGGCTTAAAAAGCCCCAGAGGTGAAAGAAAATAGAAACATATCATTTAATTCATTCCTTAAACCACCATACTGTTGCATTCCAAGTATGATGGGCTATGATTTCCATAATCAGCACCCATTCAATCAGCTTATTCAATCATTGGCTGTTTTGGCTAGAAACAAGGAACAATAATGCAAGGAGGATACCAGACTTATATATCACTATGATATATAAGAGCATTTTTTACTGAAACTAGCTTATGCAAAACATGGATCAGAAAATCTACCATATTGCAATTTCTGGTCAAACAAAGCATGAATACATGCGTAAATAGATAAATACACTTCTTCCAGTAAATGTGATTTGTCACTTGCTGCAAGGAAAAAATGGAGAAATCCAACTAATTCAATCTGTAATCTTACCCTTTTAGTCAAATACGGTATATTTTAGGATGTAGTGTGCAGATATACTGTAACTTCAATATTTATCTGGTGACCTTTGTCTATACAAATATCAGAATAGAAATACTGAATATATGTATGAGCAACATTTTTACATTTGTCTTTGAAATCACTTTTTTGGTTTTGCTTTTATCATTTGCTATTACTTATTTGCTATTTGAGGTTTTGAACTTGATGTTTTCTTTGTTTCAATTTAAAAAGTATTTAAAAATCTAATGCACACTCGGCGGGCATTTAAAAAAAATAGTTCGCACTTTGGATCTAGAGGGTTAATTTTCTACATAACAGTTCAAACATAACACTTAGGGCAACAAATAATCCAAACCTTATCAGTAAAGGTTTATAAATGGATATTTGCAAGGCAAGGCATCCTGTTACCTAAGAGAATTCGTATTACTAGAGTAAGCACATTTATTTACACTAGTATTTGTGCATTTATTTGTCCAATTTATATCCATCTCACAAAACAATTGAAGTAGCTGTTTTGTGTCATTACTACAATTCTCTCTTATCCTGAGGACAAAGTTAGCCAAGTCACATGATTTTCTGCAGCACTGTCTTTATATTAATTATCCAAATGTCTGTAAATTACCGTATTTTTCGGAGTATAAGACGCACCGGTGTATAAGACGCAATTTAGTTTTGGGGGAGAAAAATAGGGGGGGGGGAATCTACCTACCAGGTATTCATCTGGCTAGTGTCCTTAGTCTGGTCAGCTTCAGCACATTATTTTAACCCCTGGTTAGGGCTGAAAAAAATATTCTTCAGAGGGAGTAGGAATTAAAAAATGCTGCAAGCCGGTAAGATCGTTAGCACCTCATTAGGGCTGAAAAGACCTTTTTCAGAGGAGTAGGAATGAAAACAAGCCTGGAAAGACGAGTAGGAAGCTGGGAAGATTGTTAGCACCTCCTTGAGGGGGGGGAAGCTTCGGAAAAGCTACATTCGGAGTATAAGACGCACCCAAATTTCCAGCCTCTTTTAGGGAGGAAAAAGGTGCGTCTTATACTCCGAAAAATACAGTAATCAATGTCTATATACTTCACTATAACAGGTGCTATTGGAAAGAAAGGCAAACAATTATATTTGGGGAACTAGACTGAGGATCTTCAAAAGCCATTGCTTCCATTGTCCTCCACAGTCTGTGCTGAAAAGAGCAGAGAACTGGGTGCTTCGTGGTGTACAGGAAAATTGGCACATGACAGAACACATTATCAATGAACCCACTGTCATTGATAGTCACCCCTTCTGGATCTTCATTGTTCTTCCCTCCTCAAGATTCCTGAGAGCAAGCTTGAGTATGCATAACATCTGCCTACCAACAAAGGAGAATATTTGTAGCTCGGGGTTGAAATGAGGGGTCCTTGGTGCTCTCTGAGCTTGCTTGTTTTCTTGCAGATGTTTCATTACCCTCACTAGGTAACATCAACAGTGCTAGTAAGGAGTCAATTTATATTCTGGTGTCTTGCCTGTCTGTGTGGGAAGGGGTGGTCTTAGGGATTCTTTGGTTGGGCTGTTTACTAATGGCTCTTTGGCAATTTCTTGATTGGGGTATTGCTATAATGCCTAAGAGCAAGCTCAGAGAGCAACATGGATCCTTCATAACATCTGCCTATATCCCTTTAAGCCAAATTAGGTCCCCCCTCCCCCCGGGATCACATTATAGAAGGCAACCATGTGGTCCTGGGGGAAGATACAGTTCTTTTCAAAGTGCTGAAAGGTGCTATGTGAAAGCCTCTGTGTACTCCAAGGCACCCTTTTCCTTTCCAGTCCAAAGTGAGGCACAGCCCTAATATCAATAAGTGTTTTCCCTTGTCCCTCTTTGTCTAATTGAATGTTTTTAATTCTCCATAGGATAAATGAGTTAAAAGAGAGAAACCTATTGATCAACCTTTTCTATAGGGCTGTGGAAGCCAGCGTTACAATACACTCCAGAGCCATGATGGCAAACCTATGGCACGCGTGCCACAGGTGGCACATAGAGTCCTCTCTGCGGGCATGCGAGCCGTCGCCCCAGCTCAGCTCTGCCGCATATGTGCGTGCGCCTCCCACCAGCCAGCTGGTTTGGGGGTCTCTGCCGCACATGCGCAGAGGGTGGGGCACATGCGGGAGAAGCATGTGCATTCATGGGGGTGCATGCGCAGGGTATGTGTGCATGCGTGGGACTGGGGCACATGCAGGGGTCACACATGCATGGGGGGTGGGGCGCATGGGGGGGTCATGTGTGCATGCACAGGAGTGGGGTGCATGCGGGGGGTTGCGCGGGCATTGCATTATGGGTGTGCGTGCACGCACACAGTTTTGGCACTCGGTGCCGAAAAGGTTAGCCATCACTGCTCTAGAGAGAATTTAAAAATATGAGACCTGAGAACGAACTTCAGTAAACCAGCAATTTACCTTTTAGATCAAACCACCATTTAAGAGATGGCTTTTTTGCTGGGAAGAAGAACAGTATTGTCACTATTGTGATTCCAGTAACTGCATCTGAGACAAACCTAATAGAAATGGAAAGAAGATTCTACATAAGCAAATCAGATTTTATCAAAGAATAAGTTTTTACATCAAGTTTCATGAACGTTTACAGTTTATTATTATTCTTTTTTTAAAACCCTACAAATTACTCCCCTAAATTAGAAAATCAAATAGAACCGAAAATTACAAATTGGAGAAAGCATGAGAAGTAGCCTTTGTTTTATAAAATCAAAACTAGTCTTTAATCATTGAGTGATTATTGATAACTGACAAATTATAGGGTACAATAATTGAAATGATCATATTCTAAACTGAAGAGAACAGGCTATTTCATCAGCTACAAGCCAAAGAATTTCAGAGTCAGATACTGTATATCTAGGAGGGGATATTGTTGAAGACCTGGAAGATAAGGATGGACTATAGTGATAGGTGATCCTGAAAGTAATGTGGATGTAGGACATTGAAACCCCCCACCGGATTTTGATCTGGATTGAAAAAATAAATGCAACAATGCAGCTGTTTCAACATAGGGATGAATTGGAACCTCTGAGTTAGGCTTAGCACATCTTTTAAAAGAGCAAGATTAAAATACCGTATTTTTCGGAGTATAGGACGCACCGGAATATAGGACGCACCTTAATTTTGGGGGAGCAAAACAAGAAAAAAACAATTCTGCCATACCTAGCATTCAATACTTTAGCAAGTGACTGTGGTATGCCCCCCTCCTCTCTCTCTCTCTCTCTCTCTCTCTCTCTCTCTCTCTCTCTCTCTCTCTCTCTCTCTCTCTCTCTCTCTCTCCTTCCCCTCCCTCTCCCTCTCCTTCCCCCCCTCTCTCCCTCCCTCCCTCTCTTTGAAATAAATCTGCTGGCTTTGGTGGGGTTTCTATGGACACCCCACTGTTTGCCCTGTTTTTGGAATGGGGAGAAAAGTGATTGTAGAAGCAAAAAAAGAGCATTGCGTTTCAGGCTGCAGCCCGAAAACACTTCCCTCCCCAATTCCAAAATTGGAGGAAGGACTTTTTGCATGCCACTCAGGGCATTGCATTGCAGCCCCTGCTGCCGCGGGGGTCTCTGCCTGAGAAGGACCCTCAATCAGCCATCTCCAGGGAGCCACCCCCGTCCTCAGGAGGCAGCAGTCCCTTTAAGAGTGAAGGAGCTTTTTTATTTTTTATTTCCCTCCTTCCAGCCTGAGCCGGCCAATCGCGAGCCTGCCGGCAATGACAGCGCGCCGCAGACGTTCGTGGAGCGGAGGGGGGAGGTGATCGCTTGCCACCGCCACCGCCGCGCAGGTATGCGAGTCGCCCAGGGGTCAGCCGCGCCTCGGATTGGAGGGTCCTTGTCCTGCTGCTGCCCCAAGGAAGCTGCGGAGCTGAAGAAGCCTCCACCCATCTGCCAGCTCCCCACTCAGCCTGGGGAGGAAAGCGTTTTCAGGCGGCAGCGCTGCGATCCCCTCCCCAAAAGGCTGAGTGGGGAGCTGGCAGATGGGTGGAGGCTTCTTCAGCTCCACAGCTTCCTTGGGGCAGCAGCAGGACAAGGACCCTCCAATCCGAGGCGCGGCTGACCCCTGGGCGACTCGCATACCTGCGCGGCGGCGGCGGTGGCAAGCGATCACCTCCCCCCTCCCCTCCACGAAATCTGCGGCGTGCTGTCATTGCCGGTAGGCTCGCGATCGGCCGGCTCAGGCTGGAAGGAGGGAAATAAAAAATAAAAAACCTCCTTCACTCTTAAAGGGGCTGCTGCCTCCTGAGGACGGGGGTGGCTCCCTGGAGATGGCTGATCGAGGGTCCTTCTCGGCAAAGAAGAGCATCGCGTTTCCGGTGGCGGGCAGCGCCGGTTGCATGTTTTTGGAATCGGGGAGGGGATCGCAGCGCTGCCGCCTGAAAACGCTTTCCTCCCCAGGCTGAGTGGCGGGCTGGCAGGTGGGGGGTGGGGGCTACATTCGAAGTATAAGACGCACCCAGTTTTTGACCCCCTTTTTGGGAGTAAAAAGGTGTCTTATACTCCAAAAAATACGGTAAATAAAATAAAAACAGCTTCTGCAAAAGTCAGGTGAACATCCAAATCATGGCCCTGTCCAAGTGCATGATGAAAATTGAAACACCTTCTCTACAAATATTAACTGTGGTCTTTAGGTGTTAGTCAGCATTTGCTCTGAGACCTTAAGAAAAAGTCCTTCAAACTTCTAAACAATTAAATACTCTAGATATTTAATTGGATATATTAGGTGTTTAATTTCCATGTAAAGTATGTGTCCTACAATAGAGCCATTATCTCAGGGGTGGGTTCTAACTTACCTCGCTGCCAGTTCCCTTCCTCCCGCACCACGTGGCTGTGCCACATGAGCGCGTGGGCGCTTTGCGCACACACGCGTGCGCAGTGCCAAAAAATCCCAAAAAATTAAAATAAAAAAAGCCAAAAACAAGATGGCGATGCATGTGCAGTGCCGGAAACTTGGCTTCTGCACATGCTCAGAAGAAATTTTTTTAAAAATATTTTTTTTAAAAGATGGTGGCGCCCACGGACCGGCACCGACCGAACCGGTTCCATGACATCATCATGACGTCACCAGCAGGTTGCTACCGGTTCGGGTGACCCGGTCCGAACCAGGAGGAACCCACCTCTGCATTATCTGAGAGGAAGTAAAAAAGAAAAACTTACGACTTTTTCCTCTGATACATGTAATATGAGAGTTTTCACTAATATGGTGCCCTATGAGTATAATGAGATATAATTTCCATTTTTCTGCAACAGACACAGCTAAGAAGGCAGATCTGGGAATTTCAACTAAAACATGATCAAAATTTGGCATCACATAATCTCTTAAATGCAGAAAAAAGATTTAAAATGCAATACACGCTGTTTTTGAAGCAAATTGAGAAATCAGTGGATTATACAATTCAACCCCAATAAAGTTTATAAACAGTGTTATCAGAGGAAAAGAGTATGAGTTTTGTATGTATCCTCGAAAATTGAAAAACATGTTCTCACTTTTTAAATAACCATACAGCTACATTAACCTGATAGATACTTTACAACAAAATTGCTTTTGTTGTTATTGTTAAAAACAAGTTAGGATGACTTTTTCAAGAAATATATGAACATTTGGTCAAATTTTCCATTCCATATAGGACAGAATTCCTAAATCTCCTATTTACCTGAATGACAGAGGTGATAATTAATCTCACAGAGGAGATGTTTGATCTTTTCCCGGAGTTCTGACATTAGAAATGAAACCGCAGTTTAAAAGTCTAAGTAAAAATATTTATTTCGGTACAAAAACAATAAATCTTCATTTGTTTACATCTCTGATATAAAAGTGCGTCTTCTCTCAATGGAAGACAGAGCAAGAAGGGTTAGAGCGGAGAATGGAATGCACACATGCGTACAAGAACATATCGATCACGTGCTCAGGAATAAACCATTATATTGAATAGGGATGCATCTCCCCACATATACATGTAACAGGCAATAATCACACCGTGACACTGAATGAGTTCGAATAAACTAAAAGAAAAAGCTTACCCTGGTTTGAATAAGCTTGCCCAACCTGTGATGAACTTTGGATCTCTGGAGAATAGCAGGATGGCAAATAAACAGAAGAGAACAAATACTGCCTGCTCTGCAAACCTGTTTTGGAATAAAATTAAGTTAAGCACTTAATTTAAATATTTGCCTGAAGTTTAAGTTCAGTTAACAGTATTTCCCAACCTTGGCAACTTGAAGATATCTGGACTTCAACTCCCAGAATTCCCCAGCCAGCATTCGCTGGCTGGGGAATTCTGGGAGTTGAAGTCCAGACATCTTCAAGTTGCCAAGGTTGGGAAACACTGAGTTAGAAGTAGCAGATAGTAGGAAACATGAAGAGGGACAAATGATTTAAGGTGTTTTTTATGTGAAAGGCAAAAAAATGCAGCAGAAACCTATAAAATGAATATAACTCCAAATGTTATTCATCTGTTATGTAACACATGTCATATAACGAGAGTCAGTTTGGACTAGGCATGGGTCAATCTGAGCTCTTACCTTGCTTTAAGCATGAAGCCAACTGGCTGATTTTGGCCAATCGCTTTCTCTTAGTTATAAGGAGAAGGCAGTGGAAAATCACTTCTGAAAATGCTGCCAAGAAACCTGCATCAATTTCCCCATTTAATTGCCAAGAGCCACTACACCTTCTTATTTGAATCTTGGTTGTACATAAGCATGGATATAAACTATCTCCAGGCATTCAAATAAATGAATATCGGTAAAAATAAACATGAATTTTCCTCTCACACACTTTCATTCTATTTAAGGAACTAATTAAAGAACTGAGTCCTTAGGGAGTAGGGCGGCATAGAAGAACCTAACAATAAATAAATAAATAAATAAATAAATAAATAAATAAATAAATAAATAAATAAATAAATAAATAAATAAATAAATAAATAAATAAATAAATAAATAAATAAATAAATAAATAAATAAAGTCTGAAATGGCTAATGTATATCTGGAAGGTCTTGAGTAGACAGCAGCAGCTGAGGGCTGATTGTGAAATAGCAATAGCAATAGCAATAGCACTTAGACTTATATACTGCTTCATAGTGCTTTACAGCCCTCTCTAAGCGGTTTACAGAGTTCAGCATATTGCCCCCAACAATCTGGGTCCTCGTTTTACCGACCTCGGAAGGTTGGAAGGCTGAGTCAACTGAAGTAGTTGCAGTGCTGCTTTTAACCACTGCGCCACCTCGGCTCCTTAACTTAAGCAGAGCCAGACTTGGGTAGTATTTAAATGAGTGATCACTGAGAAATACTGTATATAGACAACATTATCTAGACAACATTAGGAAGACAAAAACATCAGCAATCCACTTCCATCCTATTGCTAAGTCACATGAATGGATATGTCTAGGAAGCTCAACTAAGTCTTGCCTATATTTATATCTGAAATATGTTTGCCATTATGTCCCATACCTTGGTTATATTCACCTTAAATTATTGTCATGTGTTATGCATGAGACTGCCCCTGAAGATAGTTCAGAGATTACAGTAGAAACAGAATACAGTACAAATATGCTTGTGGCAATGAAGATAATCTTGTATTGATTACATTGGCTGCTTATTGCTTCCATTCACAATTCAAAGTGATGCTTTTGAGCTTTAAAAATGTCAGTGTATGAGCCTGCCCATATTTTAAGAATGGGTTGGAAGACTTATTCTCTGGCTAGACAGTGAGAACTGATAAATTGGCAGGTACAGATAAATTTGGTGCATTAAATCATCTTGGTGCATTTTTATGTGTACATTTTTAACCTACATTTTCAAATGCTTTGTGATTTTGTGGCTGATGATAGTACCCTGAAAGGTGAACTTTGTTTTTCAATAAATAGATTTTGTTTACGTGGAGACTATGTTTCAAAATTCATACAGGAGTATAGCATATAATGGTCAGAGTCGGAAGTAGACATTGTTTTGTTCCATATGTGCATTGTTTTCCAGGAATGTGAAAACAATTTATATTTAATTTGGTTACATTCAATACAACACTGTGTACTAAAAGTCTAATTTAATAATCAATTAAAATCTCAGCCTTTGGATGCTGAGAAGGGAGCAGAATGGAAAGCTACTTCATAACGAGTATTTAAAAGGAGATTCATTACTAAACAATCATAGCATCAAAAAGCACTCTAAAGGCAACCAAAGCATCAAGAGCAAATAAATAAGTAAAAGCAGAAAACCATCAATAGATTTAAGGAAAGAAACAAGAAACAGAAGCAATTTCAAAGAAATCTGGAATTGCTAATCAAATTGGCAGGGGCTGATTTAATGGAGTTTTTATATTCTTAAAACAGTAAAAAGCCTTTGATTTTTACAGTGACACGTTGCAGGTTCCTGATGTATAATCACTTGAACGGTGGAGTGGGAGACTAATCTCTTGCATAACCATCCCTTAATGAAATCTTATAAGTATCTTTTCAGGCAATCTGTCCTACCTTATTTTGCAGTATTTATGCAATGTCTATACACAGATTTTTAAAAGTCAGGTTTAAAAAAAAAGGTAAAAATATACAAAAACAAAACAAAAAATCTGAGGAAAGTGAACAAATTAAAAAGGTTGCCTGGCTTTTTCTGAAAATGTCCCTTTAATTCTTCTATCTGAGAATACATAAATATAGGTACAATCAGCGGTGGGTTGCTCCCGGTTCTGCCCGGTTCTGCGAACCAGTAGCGGTGATGGCAGGACACTCCTCCCACCCGCCTGGGATGCTTCTGCGCATGTGCAGAAGAGTCGTGCGCACGCACCAGTGATGGGTTCCTACAGGTGCGGTCTACTCTATAGCACCGGTAGCGGCCCGCTGGTGACATCACAGTACCGGTGCGGTCGGTTGCCGGTGCCTGGGCACCGCCATTTTTTTTAAAAAAATTAAATTTTTAAAAAATGTTTCTTCTGCGCATGCCCAGAAGCCGAGCTTCCGGCACTGTGCATGTGCTGCCTTCCTACCCCACAGTGAGTCCAAGCAGGGGAGGATGGCTGAGGGAGCATGTGAGACGCTGAAAGAACGGGCAGCAGGAGCTATCTCCATTCCCCTCCCTTCAGCAGTCCGAGAAGCCACGAACGCGCAGTGATGATCCCAGGCATTTTCGCACGTTCAAGGCTTCTCGAGCTGCTGAGGGGAGGGGGAATGGGCAGCAGAACCTATCTCAGTTCTCCTCCCTTCAGCAGTCTGAGAAGCCATGCCCACCCGGTCACATGGCCGACAAGCCACACCCACAAAATAAGCCATACCCACAGAGTGGTAGTAAAAAAATTAGGAACCTGCCCCTGGCACGCACGCGTGTATGAACCAGTAGCAACGGGATTTAGAACCCACTACTGGGTACAATACACAACAATGGAACCTGCACAAGCTAACTACCTTATTAAGAAGAAAAGTGAAATCAATGATCTCCATAAATAATTTATAGAACAGCCCTCTAATTATGTGGGCTGAAGTTTTTCAGCTTTTATGATCGTTATATAAATGATAATTCATGAAGGACATCATTTATTGCTTTGTAGGACCATTCTTGAGTGCCTAAGCTACAAATTTTCAAAACTCAGAAGATGAGCTAATTAAAGAATTAGTTCACTCTTTACTTAAATAATTTAGCAGAGATAATTAAACACAACAACAGCGACAATATTTAAAACTGATTCTGCCATTTGAAATCTGCTCTTGAAGCATGGCTCCAACTAAGCATATTCTTGATCAATGAAAAGAAGACATTAAAATAGAAACAAAACAGCCATAGGAGAATGTGTATTTCATGAACATTCTCATCGCTACAGTGATTTTTCTTGTAAAAGAGTTACGTACAGCTGTTGACATACATTGAAATCTGAAATTTATGAAAAATCCCCATTATTAGATGACAGTACTGACATTAGAATTAAATTAATTCTACAGTCCTTAGTTCTGACCTAGATGTACAGTCATAAACAAAGACCTTTAAACACATATTGCACATAAAAAATAGACAGTGTTTCCACTGCATCATCTCAACCGCCATCATAACGTTTTTGACCAAAACATGCAGATACCTCTGGTATTAAATTTAACTGAATAGAAATGTTACCATTATAATGCATCTATTTGATATCTCATGTCCTTTCCTAATAATTTCATCTTCTTCTTTGTGATGTTTGTTATTCTCATTGTGACTTACTTTATTGGTCCCAGTTTCTCATAGTCTTCCGTTATAACTGCCCGAGCTCTGCCTTCTGCATCAGCTCTTATCTCCGATTTCTTCTTTTTGCAATCTCTGATAATCGGAAAAAGGGAGGGAAAGTTGCTCAGTTTTAGTTGTGTAGCCATTCCTCCAGATCATCCACAATATTTATTGTAAGATCCTGGCTTGCAGAAAATAATTCATACTGCTGTTGATTAATATGATTCTATTTTCTGATTTTTGTGATTTTAAAATTTTGGTTGACTATTTGTTAACATTTTGTTAAATTTGTTTTAACTTTAGAGAAAATAGGTTATATATCTAAGAGATACTTTTGAATGACAATTTTGTCATGCCATGAGAGTACACTATTTACGTATAATGTACTGGATATATTCAGCATCACTGGGACATTTTAAAGAATATATTATCATTATTTTAGCAGCCAAATGGTTATTTTTAAAAGGTTCATTTCAATACTTATGTAGTCCTGTTTCTGACAAAGAATTCTAAAGAAAGTACCACTATGAAGAAGATGCAAGATCTAGACTTGTCTGCCTGGACATAGGTACATGGGATCATTCGTTGAGAATGTTCATCTTGGCATTTTCGACAAATGCAAATTATAAAACTGGAAAGAGTTTAAAATAATATGGGTGGAAATGGTTGAGAATTTCCACAAAATGTGGCAAACAAAATGTTCTTTAAAACAATGTGAGATTGGAATTTAAGTAGCTGTCATGTTGAGAACTATTCCGGGTATATTGTAAGAAACTCAAGATTTTTGTATTTTTAGTTAGTAAAATAACTGAACATCTTTCTTTTCTCCTATCAGTAAGCAGCAAATGTGTGTGTGTGTGTGTGTGTGTATCCTGTTTCCCCCAAAATAAGACATCCCCTGATAATAAGTCCAATTGGGCTTTTGAGTGCATGGCAATAAGGCCAAGCGCTTATTTCAGGGTTCAAAAAAATATAAGACAGGGCCTTATTTTGGGGGAAACATGGTGTGTGTGTGTGTGTGTGTGTGTGTGTGTGTGTGTGTGTGTGTGTGTGTGTGTGTACATGCATGCATACATGCATACATACATACATACATGTATGTATGTATGTGTATATATATATATATATATATATATATATATATATATATATATATATATATATATATATATATATATATATATATATATATATATATATATATATATGCATATTTGTGTATACCAGGGTGATTCGACAGAAAAAAACATATAACCCTTCCCTGGTACAAGCTGATACAGGAGGAGAGCCTGTGGCTTATAGGTTAAAGGTACTGGCTTACAGACAGGCTGCCAAGGTTCAAATCCCAGTAAGGGTATGGCTAGCTGATGAGAGCTAAATAGCTTGAAATAAATCTATACTAGTCTCCCTTCATTTTCATTATCAGTATATATAAGAATCAGCCTCCCCAGTTGTAAAAAGAATGTCACTGTCACTATAAAAACTATATTCAAAAATCCCCAATCTTCTGCATCTATACATTATCTCTGTGCATTGAAGGAATTCTTATTTCAGATTACTAGATTTCTCACTTTATCACAAAGGGATTTCTCACAGTTTCCAGCTAGTCTAGTTACAGTGCATTCAGAAAGTATTCATACCCCCACTTCACTTTTGTCAATTTTGTTTTGCTGCAGCCTCATTCTACAGTTGTTGACATTCATTTTTTTTCTCATTAATCTACACTCAGAACCCCATAATGACAAAGTGAAAACAGGATTTTAGAAATGTCTGTAAATTTATTAAAAAGAAAAAACTTTGGGGAAAGAATATGTGACTGTCAAACTACATTATTTTATAATAGAGATTATTTTACATACAGCATTATTTAAAACCCAGACATTGCATTATCATAATCTTCATCACCTCATCTTGGCAGTGAAAGCAGTTAACATAAAAAAAATAAAATGTCAAGAAAACCAAATTAAAAACTAGCTATGAACTAGGCTCAGACATCTTATCCTGTGCTATGGGCAGATTACTATTATAATGATTTTCTTTAAAGTTTAGAAAATACTCTTTTGAAATATCCCTGAATTCCTTAGAAATGCCTTCAATTTGAAAGCAAATGAAGAAGGCATCAGTGGAGATGAGAAGAGGATGTTGTAAGTACCCAGATTACAAATGGTTTACAATAAAACAGTTACCAATTAACAAATTGCGTAATGAAATCACTGGAGTTTAATCCTTGTCAAATGTAACATGCCCTGGTCCAAATTTCCAGGGAGATATTTTAACTCTAATTCTTCAAAACCACCAAAGCTTGAAAGAAGGAAAAACCCACAAGCTTTTTACTTTCATAAAATGTGAATATCTACTGTCATCGCAGTACATTTAAAGAAAACCAATAACTGCAAGAACAGAGCATTTCTTCTAGTTACTGAATATTCAACAGTTTTTTAAAAATACTAGCCTTTGAACCCTATACTCATTATAGCAAGTTAGTGAAACTCCCTGCAGCTCTCAACAAAACTATGTCAACATCAGTTTCAGAATTTTTTATCATGATGGAAGAATAAATGTAGCAAGAATTGAGAATTCTTACAGGATTAGAAACATCTCTACAATTTCCATTTCCCAGTTGAAATATCTTGCTATGTATCTTTTGCGTGTAATGAAAATTTCCAGTTTTAAAAGTCAGCATGTTTAGGAACAAAAGAAGCAAACCCCGTTGTTTAAACAAAAATGATTTTAAAAAATGAAGGGCATCAATGAAAAGATATTAAATATATATGCAACTTAAAGGTGTCCCTTGTTCCAGCTTTTGGATGAACACCCAGTTAAATTAATTATTTGAATTGCAAATGAAAACAAATTCAAATTATGTGTATAACTCTGATGTAACAATACCTTAAGCTGATGCATCCATAAAGGAAGCATATCCAGAGCCATCCAACAAAAAGGAAAAGTACCATTAAGGGAAAGGCAAACACAAACCAAGAGCCAAAGTTCACAACATCACATCCTGGAAAATAACTTAGAGAAAGAAAAAGACCAATTAATACAAAGTGGAGAAAATGTCTTCGAATACATTTGAAATATGAAATATATAACCAACCCAATGTGTCTTACAACCTTCCAAAACCAATTTATAAAATGCAGTTAATAAAAGATTAGCCAAGATTATCTGATTTTTTTTCCACATTCTTTAGGAAAATCCTACTCAACAGTCCCTAACTCTGCAATTCCTGACACGCACACTGACTGACTTCATAGATTGCATTCATTTATGCTGTACTTAATAAACATTTTTCAATAGGTCACAATAAGTTGGTTCACCCATCTGGGGTCACAAAACATAGTGGCTGGATTCACATAATATAATAAGCCAATATCAAAAAGTCACATTGTGCGTTGTATGAACCTGGCCAGTATCTGAAGATTTCCTATTATCGTTGCCAGTGTTGTTAGTTTTCTACAAATACCAGATGCCCAACTCTGACAAAAACTGTACCTCTTTAACTGTCCTGAAAGAATGAGATTCGGGGCTGTCCCAGTCAGTGTTGCTGTTCCACCAATGCTAGCAGCATAAGGGATGGAAATCAGAAATGCTTTCCATACATTTGTCTTGAATTGTTCTTCCTTCATTACATCCAAGGAAATGTCAACTGTGACTTCCTTCTCCTCAGTCATATCTTTCCTTCAAAACATTCCAAATAAAAATATAGCATTTGAAATACATTTTTACTTATAGGTCTACTGTTACCTTCAGAGAGGGATATTTGGGGCAATTTGTATATTGTAATTAATAGGGTTAATTATTCTGCAAAAGGGTAAGGCCTCTATGGGTTGAGGTTGGATTAGGTTTGAAGCAGCAATAGATTGCACCAATGACACCCAATTTTTTAATTAGTTTTAATATTTTTTCTTTAGGATTGTGACTATCTTTAAATAGATGAAAAGTAAAAACAGTATCAACTCTACATTTAATACAGAGATGGGAATGCGACCATGGGACATGCTCAATATTTTTGGAAGGGTGACATTATAATGTAAAGTGGTTGAACCTATTTTATATGAATAAGAAGACTTCGACTAGGTTTTTCCCCCCCATTTTGCCCATCCCTGCTTTTAAGATATTTAGAAGATGAAAATTCAGCAGACACAACTTTTCTTTCTCCTGCATGACATGTCCTTTGTTTTTTTATCTTTTATGCAAGTATGAAAAATACTTAAATTCTGGATGTTTGTTTCCCTTAAAGACAAAAGGAGAAAAGTTAACTTGATGGGCCATAAACCTGGTGTCAGAATGTGCACTTAACTTGCAGAGGGCTCAAGGTTCAATCTTTAACATTTACTGTAAAAAGAAATAAAAGACCCCTTGCCTAAGAGCAAGGAATGTTTGCCAGAAGGAACAGAAGAACTGCCTCATGCACAATAGCCATAATCATAGTTGAATCATTGGTGAACTATAGACTAGGTCCACTTGTCCAACACAATCAACGCTGATTTGCAGAACCTTCTCAGGTTTTTAGGAAGGGATCTTTCCCAATTCAATCTGGAGATGCCCAATATCCTTATTACATGTAGCCTTATTGAACAATGCCCTTGTTGGATTTTGTGTAAAACCACTATTTAACAGATTTAACAATACATGTGTGAACCTGCTTTCCTTTCCATTTTCTTATACTTGCATAGCAAAAAAAAGTAAGTTTTGCTTCCATTTCCAATTAATTACAGTCTGATTCTTATTGATTATATCAACTGTAGTTGATCTGAACTAAAATTTAATCAAGGTAACACAATATTTTCAGCTCTGGAGGCCACTATAGTGACCATAGTTACCAACATTACATTGCAGCGTGGCTTCACCTTCCCAACAAAATGCTTTCTCCCCAATGCAGAAGCATTTTATCCCAATCGGGGAAATAAATGATGGAAGGACTATGCTGTGATGCTATCCCACCATTATAATTATTCTTGGCATCATAAGAGCCGTGTTGGCGCAGTGGTTAGAATGCAGTACTGCAGGCTACTTCTGCTGATCACTCGCTGCCAGCAGTTTGGTAGTTCGGGTCTCACCGGCTCAAGGTTGACTCAGCCTTCCATCCTTCCGAGGTGGGTAAAATGAGGACCCAGATTGTTGGGGGCAATATGCTGACTCTGTAAACCGCTTAGAGAGGGCTGTAAAGCACTATGAAGCGGTATATAAGTCTAAGTGCTATTGCTATTGCTATCATGATATAGGCAGTCCCCTTCTGAGAGATAATTGACAGGAAAAAACATAGTACCATTACAGCAGTCTCCCTTTCTACTGATTGAATTCCATATGAAAAAAAGAGAGATATCTTTAGCAGTATTCAAACTGGTGGGATGATGGGAATATGAGTACTAGGAGACACTAAACTGCATCTATCTTTTAGAAAACTGAAAGATTCCCCAGGCACCGCTTAAGCAAGCCAGGAGTACAACCATATTTTAATCTTGATTTGTAACCCTAACCCTAACCATAATTAATCTTGGTTAGGAGGACATCCTGATAAACAGCAGCTCCTTGAAAATGGAAGCAGGTGGCTTTCTCCTTGCAACCCTATTAAAGGAAAATGGAAGGAAGCATACACAAACCCCAAATTCTCTTTCCAGATTTCTCAAAACGGTTCATCCAGTTACATGGAACAATGCCCAGAATTCTGGTGTTATTGAGAATTGTGGGAACTGCGATTTGCAAGCAGTATCTAGAAATGCTACTAATGAGGACGGATGTGCTATAAGTTGGGATCAGTAGATTTATTGCACAGAATTATAAAAACATATATAGAAAGATCTTCTCCATATAGCACCATATACCCTCTCTATAAATTCCGTATACCCTCTCTATAAATTCATCCCCAGATCCAAATCCTAGGCGTCTTTTTACCATCTTTTTGCATCAAAATCTGTGCTTGTTTCTCAACTGTGAAGATTCCTGCCCCTTATTTACAAAATGTCTTTCCCTAGTAAGAAAATTAAAAATTCCCATCTCACCAGTTCCCCAAATCTTACAAAATATAGCAAGATATGGAAGATTATTTTCCATAAAAACAGGAATATATGCCATAGAGATTACTGCCAAGTAAGCAATTTGATACTTCATACAGACAGTGTCTTCCTTTTCAATAGCAACTTACTCATTAGCATTTGTCAGAAGCTGCATCTCAGTTGGCACCATATGAAGTTTATTCTGATGTACTGAACCTAAAAAAATAAATATTTAAAAAGAGTTTTTAAACAGAACAGAAAAATGATTCTTGAAGTATATTTAGATTATTATCATATTTATTAAATTTGTATACAGTGTATGTGACTTGCATTGATTCCTACCATTATCAAAAGTGGTCCTCTTTAATATCTGCTTTTCAAAAAAATGGAGAAAATGCATATTCGCTTCTGGACATTCATAAAATTCATCTCAGTCTACATTGAAATAAATATTAATATTAAGTGCAATTATTGCATTTTTTAAAAAAGAGGGAACCTGAAATATATTGACCTGGTCCTAAGAGAATGTGCTGTTCTGATCTCAGTAGAATTGTTGCAGCCATACACACACACACACACACACACACACACACACACACACACACACACACACACACACACACACACATTTTACTACTAAACTATATTGCTTATACTAGAAACAAAATACAACCATCCTCAATTAGTAGTTTCATACTTTAGGGCTCCATTTGTAGAAGCAGTCTCACTATGCTGCATGGAATATTACTTTTTTATTTTTTGAGGCTCTAAGGTGAATTTAAAAGTTTGCTGAGTACCATATGGCAATCATTACATCATAAGAGAGTTCACCAATTATACTGGCTTAGAATATGATTTGGTTGATTTTTGGTTTACGGTATTATACCACCAAGCTCAGAGAGCACTAAGGATACTACAAATATTACATTAATGTTTGTTTTGGTTTTTTTTAAGGAACAATAAATCTATTTGCAGTTGCATATCTACTATAGCAGATATAGCAGATATGCAACTGCATATCTACTATATCTATTTCAAAGCTCCCTGGAAACTTTTACCTCTGATGGCACCATATTTATTTTATTCATCTTATTAGGATTTTTCAAGATTCATAATTAACAAAAATCATCTTTCACTTTGTTGCTTTTTTAGAAAAATGTACTTATTGGTATTGTACCTCATTGAAATGCTTGTTTTCATATTTATTAGAATCTTATTAATACATTTTTTGCAGAGGGACAGAATTAGGATCACTCGGGTTTAAAATACCCTGTTGAGTCTTGATTGTAACAGAACCTGTGCTCTTTTGACCCTAAATCTTCTTGTATAAACTTTTCCACTTGGAACTGTCATCTTCTTTTACTTCTTTCTTCATATTGGGACAGACAGGATATTACAGAAAAGCACAAGGTGAACAAAGTCTATGAACCTGCTCACTCTGCTGTTGAAAGTATGTGTATCACTGCTCAGTGAACCTGTGACTTTTGCACTGTCATTTTTTATACTTCACTATTTCACCAATCCTGGCATTCTTTCTTATTTAAGCAATAAAATGGTGTCCCAGCTCATGACTAGAACAACAGGGAAGGAATTAAAACAATAATATACCCCGGATGCATTTTGCATTCCACAGTACAAAAGTGCATGTCTCAGACTGGGCAAATGTTGATACAATCTAGTTTTTGAGTTTGTTCAAACTATTAGGAAAAGGATTGTGTTCTCTGGAACAGCAGGTCTGCAATCAAGAACTTCTTGTCCTTGGCTATTTTAGATCCACTGAGGGCGGTGATGCCGGGAAGGATTGTCTTAGATACGAGTGAACATGAGGTGGTTTGGATCTGGCCACAGTTATCCATGCCTTGGTAGCACAGAACTCTGTTTGAAACTACCCTTGAAGAATAAAAAAAAGCTTTAGTTAGCAAGTAGTGAGCTAGCTAATTTGCTACCATGTAAAACAGGGGTGTCAAACTCAAGGCCTGTGGGCCAGATACAACCCGCAGGGTGCTTAGATCTGGCCCGCGGGGCCACCCTGAAAATAGCGAAGGACCGGCCCGCGATGCCTCTGCCAGTGAAAACAGAGCTCAGGAGGGCCATGATCTGGCCCTCCCGAGCTCTGTTTTTACTGGCAGAGGGTTGCAGCTGAAAACAGAGCTCGGGAGCCCGTTTTCTCTGACAGAGCGCTCAGGCCACCACAGACATCCCCGACACAAGTGAAGTCAAGCTTGAAGAATTTGAAGAAGTTGGGAAACAGAATGTTTCCAGCCTCCGGAGGACCTCCAAGCGGTGGGGAAGGCCGTTTCTGCCCTCCCCGGGCTCCTAGAAAGGCTCTGAAGCCTGGGGAGAGCAACAAAATGGAACTTCCAGTTCAACCGGAAGTTGGCAAACGGAACGTTTCCAGCTTCCAGAGGACCTCTGGGGGTGGGGAAGGTCGTTTTCCTAGAAAGGCTCTGGAGCTTGGAGAGAGCAAAAAAACAGGCCTTCTAGTTCAATCGGAACTTGGCAAATGAGCCATTTTCTGCCTCCGGTGGGCCTCCAGGGTGGGGGTGGGGAAGGCCATTTTTGCCCTCTCCAGGCTCCTAGAAAGGCTCTGAAGCCTGGGCAGAGCGAAAAACGGATGTGCCATCGCGTGCCGGGAGGGGGGGTCATGCGCGCATGCGTGGGTGGACGCATGGAATTATGCGAATTATGGGTGTGGGCACACACGCACGCCCCCCCTTTTGGCACACAAACCAAAAAAGGTTCGCCATCACTGTTATATACACATACACATATCATATACACATACACATACATGCCAAAAATGAACTTACACTTTTAGGAACATTGGGATGGGTCAATCAGACTTACCTTTATTTTCTTCTTTTATCCTATCGCAATCATTAGATGTTTCCTTATCTCCGAAAAGGCTTTTTAAAACAGCCAGTGCAATTGGTAGCATCATAGCAGTAGAGGCTGTGTTACTCAGCCACATAGATAAGAAGGAAGTTGTTATCATCATGCCTAAAATGAGCCTGAAAAAAGAAGAGGAGAGGAGAGGAGAGGAGAGGAGAGGAGGGGAGGGGAGGGGAGGGGAGGGGAGGGGAGGAGAAGAGAAGAGAAGAGAAGAGAAGAGAAGAGAAGAGAAGAGAAGAGAAGAGAAGAGAAGAGAAGAGAAGAGAAGAGAAGAGAAGAGAAGAGAAGAGAAGAGGAAGAGGACTAAAATTCAGGATCTTATAGAATCATTTTTTTCCATTTCAGTTGAGAAAATTCCATGTGACATCATTCTAGATTAATCAGTACAGTGCAATATCACCTACCAGCATATACCAATTTGGTGCCTTACTGTCAAGTCTTACCAGATAGCTAGACCCAGAAACAGATGCCAAATATGCCACTTTTAACTACTATATGCCAACTATAACTACTTTTGTTAAGAATGGCCATAGTAAGAGAGTCTTGCAAGTCTGAATGTGTTTCTCCTCCTATCTTTTTTATGTTCATGTGAATTCACATGAAGGGTTGTCTGAGACATTTTCAGATCTCCTCTGCCACATTTGGGCTTCCACAATGTTTATCTGCTTGCTGCCTTCATTTACTCCATCAATATCACCTTCTTTATTCTCTACACTTCCATATATATATATATTGGACTGTAACTGATATCATCTCTGTTCTGACTGTGGATAAGCAAAACTGAGTCAGAGCACAACACAAATTATAAGGGATTAACAGGAAAAGGATTTAAAACCAGACACATAGCCAATCCTTTCTGATCTCAAAAGATCTCAGCTGGGTCAGACCCACTTTGTATTGGGATAAAAGATACCAAAAAACACAGGATGGTTGAATAGGTTGAAAAATTGAAAAAAAATCCTAAAAGAAGGCAATGACAAAGCACTTTTGTACTGGCAGCAATACAAATGTGTTCATGTACTCACCAGGAGCTAAGATTGACCCGAAAATGCCTTTATTTTACTTTCTGACTCTTGGCAATTGCCTTGACTAGTCTGCAGGTTTTTTGGCAAGAGTTTTTTGGAGTGGTTTGCCATTGTCTCGTTCCCATGGCTGAGAGTGTGTGACTGGTCCAAGGTCACCCAACTGGCTTTGTGCCAGGTAGGACTAGAACTCACAATCTCCTGGTTTCTAGTCCGATGTTTTAACCCACCAGAACAGACTGGCTCTCTGACTTTATTTACAGGGATTAAAATGCAGCACAAAATGAAACCTACGAGAGTAGAAACACCTTGTCCTGTTGTCAAGGTGACAGCCACATCCATAGAATATGTTAAATTATGTTTTGTAATTATTTTCAATGAGAATTATTTTTCTAAGCAAGTCTGTCCTATGAAATCTTGCAGCAGTATGAGTATTTGTGTTGCTCTGTGGCAAACTAATAAGAGATTGTAACCAAACTTACACCACAAAGGACTTGGTGATATACCCAGCATCTTCAGTTGCATCTGGAAGCCTACTGGGGGCCTGTGCAGCTTGTGCAGAAGTAATGTTACCTGACAATAGTTTAGTGCAGTGTTTCCCAACCTTGGCAACTTGAAGATATCTGGACTTTAACTCCCAGAATTCCTCAGCCAGCGAATGCTGGCTGGGGAATTCTGGGAGTTGAAGTCCAGATATCTTCAAGTTGCCAAGGTTGGGAAACACTGGTTTAGTGAACCCATCACTATTCACACTGCCATATTTTGGACCTGTTACAGCTTTTGAGAAGTCTCCCAAGTACAACTCCATATAGATTGTGTTGCAGTAATCTGAACGGGAAGTGACCAAGGCATGATAAGTAGGACCTCCCAATTCAAGAACAGCTGTAATGGATTTGTGCCTCCTGTTTGTCAAGTTGGAGCTGAGATTCTAGGAGGTCTCCCAAACTGTACACTCTTTGTGATACTTTTTGTGAGAATGCTATCCCAGCCATAACAAATTCTGTAAAACCCCCTGGTTTAGTGAGCCCTAAGACTTCTAGCCATTCAATCTCGCTAGGGCTAAATCAAAGCCTCTTCTTCCCCCTCCAGTCCCCCATCGTCTTTGGACTTATGGACAAAACCTTGATGTCATCACTTGCTTGGCCTGGTGTAGATGTAGTATATGTAATTGAGTATCATCAGCATACCCAACGCATTCCAACTGATGACATCATCCCATATAGGGAATGGGAAGAGAAAACCTGCAAAGCGGGGGCTTAACACTACATGGAACCCCCACCAACACTAACAGGAACCTGCCCCAGAGGAAAGAGAAGATCCACTGCAACCACTGTGCCCTCCATGCTAATCCTTCCAAAGTCATCTAGAAAAATACCTTGACCAATGTTATCAAAGACCATCAAGAGATCCGTAAGGGCCAGCACCACTATCACTCCAGTTTTGGCACTTCAGACTGAACTTTTGAACCCCAGGTAAATGTAGAGGAGATTTTGTTAAAAAGAAAACAATATCCTAATCATTCAACTCCAAGTGCTTCTTTTCCTGCATGCCTACTGCAACAGATTGTACGAAGTAAAGGAGAGTTGGACAATACATAGAATCGGACTTGCCAGTTGTTGGTGAATTCCAAGCCTCATGAGCTGTAGTTGGTGTGGCCAGTATTGAAGGAGGATGGGAATTGCAGTCCAACTGCATCTTTGAATATCACATATTGCCAACCCCTGCAATAGCTTTGTGGCAACCAAAGCTATACATCCGTTTTAATTTAGCCAGTGTCAAGCATGCCCTGCACTTTAATTTCATATAAAGAGAGGGGCGACATAAATGTTGCAGAGAAAATGTTTTGAATTGAGAAACTTTTTCTCTAGAATCATTTCTTATTCATGCCTTGTGCTAAATGGTCACAGAGATAATTTTGCTCTTGATTGTAACCCTTGGCTACAGAGTTATCACTGTGACTTAATCTTTGACATTTGTGTTAAGCAATATGTGATTTTCATCACTTCCCTTCCCCCACATGGGAAATACATTAAAAATAAAAAGATATATCTTCATTGTAATTCAGTTTTCATGTTTCTAAATCACTTAGGTTCCATCATTTCAAAGGAAGATTTATATACTGTATTTACTCAAGTCTGCCCATTGGGTTTAATGAGGCTTATCCCAAAATCAGTTGAAAAATTAGTTTAGACATTTTTTTATTTTATTTGTTTTATTTATTATTTTATTATTTCTATAGTTGCCCATCTCAACAAGTGACTTTGAGCAGTGTACATCATAAGACATAATAACAATTAAAACCAGCTAAACTGTACAAAATCATCATATGGCACTAAATAAAGCAGTTACTATGGGTATTATTACAACCAGGAAATGGGGCTCAGAGGTGGGTTGCTCCCAGTTCGGACTGGTTCTATAGAACCGGTAGTGGGTATTTCCCCCCGCTCGCCAAACTAGGAGTGATGGCCGGTTGGCCATGCCCCGAACCAGCTCTAATTTTGTTTTTGTTTTTCGCCATTTTGTTTTTTGCCATTTTGTTTTTGTTTTTCGCCATTTTGTTTTTGTTTATTGTGCAGAAGCTTGGTTTTCGGCACTGCGCGCACCCACGTGGCATGGGAGGAAGCGAACCGGCGGCGAGGTAAGTTAGAACCCATCCCTGATGGGGCTCTTAACAGATTTGAGGGTCCAGGCCTGGGCACACAACCAAGACTTCGCAGCCTTGTGAAAGGCCAACAGGGCCAGGGTCATCCTGAAATCTGAAGGGAGAATATTCCAGAGGCAGGGGACATTTGAATGGTATTATTTTAGAGATGTTTACTTAGAAATTCTTTCCACTAGGAAACTCCAAAGTAAGTGAAAGTGGGCTACTATCATAGATACTTCTAAATGAAATCGCAAATAAGTAAATCTGAATCTCAAAATGTAAGGGAATATGGGAAAGAGGGGAAGAGATGCTGCCTAGGAAGTAATCAGATAAGAGAGGCAGGAGTTCCCAATGACTTAGCGATCAGAGAAAGAGACTTAGGAAGAACCCACCCTATGGATCAAACAGTTAAAAGTGGCGGTGGGAATTCTGTATTTTCAGATTTGCAAGACTGATGCCAGCTCTCCCAGGTAAACCGGATAGGGGACACAATCAGATGAACGAATTCTACTTTATTGTAAGGCTACATTATCATAGTCTTTCAAGTGGTTGTGTTTATTTTTATTGTATTTTCCTATGTGGGTTGCCACCTAGAGCTGTCAGGGCATACCATACCATACCATACCATACCATACCATACCATACCATACCATACCATACCATACCATACCATACCATACCATACCATACCATACCATACCATACACCATACACCATACACCATACACCATACATCATACCATATCATACACCATACCATGCCACACCACACCATACCATACCAGCTTATTTGCAAATGCTATAGAAGTCTTTTTAAACAAATTTACAAGAGCCAAGGTGGCACAGTGGTTAGAATGCAGTATTGCAGGCTAACTCTGCCCACAGCCAGGAGTTTGATCCTGATCGGCTCAATATTGACTCAGCCTTCCATCCTTCCGAGGTCGGTAAAATGAGGACCTAGGTTGTTGGGGGCAACATGCTGACTTTGTAAACTGCTCAGAGAGTGCTGTAAAGCACTGTGAAGCAGTATATAAGACAAAGTGCTCTTGCTCTTGCTATTGCTATTGCTATTGCTATTGCTATTGCTATTCATTATCCAAACTCAACAAATACAAAAGAACCTGACTAAATCCAAACTTGACATGTTTGCAAAAAGTAGTATAATGGTGTTAGGCTAGAACTAAGAAAACCTGGGTTAAAGGCTAGACAAAGTTACTGCATGATTGTGTGCAATCTATACCACAGCACTGTTGTTGGAGGGAGGAAGCCAATGGAAACAGAGACAAACTTATGCTATCTTTTGTTCCTGGAGAAAAGATAGGAATTAAATATAACAAATAATATGTATCTGGGATCCACACATTTTTGCTATATGATAGATCACTATGACAAGTGCAATGTTAGTCCACCCCTTCTTTTCTTATTTTGGACACAACTAAACCAGTTGTGTCCAAAACAACTAGTTTTAGTTGTTTCTGTAGTTACTTACCGGGCTGGCTGGACTCCCACTAACATAAGGATTCTTAATGCAATTCTACGATGCAGATTCCACTCTTCAATGGCAGCCGCCATGGTCAAGCCACTCAAAAAGAGGAAGTTGGTGTCTAAAAAGTATTGGGGACAAACTTTGTTGGCTGGGAGAATTCCAAGGAAAGGAAACAGAATTATAGGGAGAAGAGCAGTCACTGATAAAGGCAGCGCTTCGGTGCACCAATATATAGCCATCACCAAAATGACATAGAGACATTTTCCTTCCTGCAATGAAAAAAAAGGGGGGGGGGAAGCATTATAAAGCATTTCTAAATCACTTGGAAAATTGCAAAAACATTTGTAATTCTTATTTTATTCTCATTGATTACAACAGCAATGCTACAAGTTAGGTTTCTGTTAGCCTTGCAAGGTAGTGCAGATCAACACAGCTGGGAGTACTAACTCTTTTTTGCAAGATATTTATTTATTTATTTATTTATTTATTTATTTATTTATTTATTTATTTATTTATATCAAATGTATAGAGCTGCTCATTTCATCGAAGTGACTCTGAGTGGCACAGAACAAATAGGTAAAACTACATATAAAATCCTCAAGTATAAAAAATATATAAATCCCATTAGCAGTATATATTATTATTGGTTATTTTAACAGAATTATGCAAGTCTGATGGTAAACCCCCCCCCCTCCTTAAAAACTATGGAGGGTGCTTTCTGTCATGTTTTCATCAACCCTCCTCTTTCAGACTCAATTTTCATTTATTAGACCATTGTCTAGGCTGTAGCTCTTCCTTCTTGTCATCAACATTTGTCAGCATTGAGAGTAGCTGCCTTTAAGGAAGCATATCTGTGGTGATGTCCGAGCCAGGCATCTCAGGTTCCCTTGGGGAAAAGGGGGGGGGGTGAAAGTTTGCACTCAGATGAACCCTAGATAGAAACAAAGATTTAATATTTCTGTATCTCTTTAATGCCATGGGTGGGTTTAAATCAGTGGGTGCTGATTAGTTATCCTAATCAGCACCTGCTGAAGTTCTCTATCACCTATAGCCTGCTTTCCTTGCCCCTACCCATTGTGCCAGCCTAGGCAAATGCTGACATTCTCTATGGGTATATGCCAGTTCTGCAGCTCAGCAGAACTAGGTACAATTTTCTTGTGAAGTCTAAAGCCACTGCATACCTTCATACTTATTATAATAGTGATCTATTATATTAAGTTTGACTATAAACATGAAGTATCTGAATTGTGTAAAAGGTACTTCAGAAGTGTGGTTTATTATAAGTGTATGATAAGTTTTTTTTTAATTTTTTTTTAAATTTTTATTAAACACACACAAAAATACAACATGAAACAATACACACATAAAACATACAGTTAGGAGTATTCTATCCCCCTCTATACAATAAGCTTTCATCGGATAACATTTTTTTTTATATTATCCGTGAGTCAAAATATTTACCTTTCTAATTATTTACTTGGTCTTTAGATATATAGCATGTTCTTACTTCTACTAATCATTGACTTTGTTCCATAAAATATAGTAAATTAATAATTGACCCTCGTTTTTCTTTTACTAATATAATTTCATTAAATCTTTTTTGAAATAATAAAGATGAGATTGTTATAGTAAGATTTGTTATCTATTTCTTAACTACTTTAGTAGTTGTTATTGTACTTGTCATATTAAATGATTCACATGTAGTTTTCTAGAATACCATTTTCAATTTATATTTGTTATAATAAGATATAAAAGTCATAATAAAAAAACCCTATTATAAGTAAAAATCAATAATTCATTAATTTGAAAGTTCCTTTCGTGAGTCTTTGGTTCTTCCAATTCCAGACCATTATTCAAGTGTATGATAAGTTATTTATGGTCTACATGAACACTCAATAGATGCCCTTTTTTGTATGGATTTAAGGCTGCAAGAATTTTAGGTTAAAGGTATACATCAGATGGATTAATTTCATAAAGGGAGAGGGATCAGATAGGAGGGATCAGATAAGAAAATAACACAAAACAGTCATTCAGGTGAAAAAAACCAAAGCATGAAAAGAGCCAAGGAAAGAAAAACATTATCATTAGCTCAACATTCAATATTTCAGAATGGCTGGGCATATACTGAAATGGAAACTACCAAGCTGAACAAAGAAATCTATTTAATCACCCACTTAAGTGCAGCATGCAGAAACTGAGTTGGAAACAAGAGTTGGAAACAAGACTTACTACACAAAATTTTTATTTTTTATTTCAGTCATTCACCAATAAAAGTGCTAGTAAATAAGTGTTATTCCAAATCACATCACCTACATTTACACAAGTGATTAATCTTTATTCAGATACAGAAGTCACAACCACAGGATCACCAACTTTAGGCAATGTAATTCTAAAGTTTTGAGAACTGGCTGGAAAGAAGTATCATACGTAATTTGAAAAAATGGGAATTTCCGGTCCTGACAAATGAGCTATTTGTGTTGTCCAAATCTGTTCTTCAGGTTTCCAAACAGATTTCCAAACATATCTATCAAAGCAACCAAATTTGCCACCTCTCAATTTTAACATAAATTGGGAACCAAAGCCGCTACACAAAGCAGCCATGTGGTGAATTTGGTCAAAGGGCATCAGTTCCCATGGAAAGAGAAAAAAGATGTAAATAGCATCTTTCTTGATTCTACCAGCTTTGACATCTGCCTTACTGTGCTCTATGGCAATGACCGATTAGTTTTGACCCAGCCTCTGAATTAGTTCAAATGTTCTTTCAAAAAAATAATTATTTGACTTGTTTAAGGTTCAGAATGACTTTTATTGTTACAAATGCAAACTTTCTTATGAGTCTTGTGACTGAGTTACTTTTCCAACCATGTAATAATTGCCAGCTGAGTTGTGTTTTCCTCAGTTATGCAAGACATGTTTTACATAATCTGTTACCACAGAGGAAAAAGAAGAATACTTGGCAGTTCAAGTCTCACCAGCTCAAGGTTGACTCAGTCTTCCATCCTTCTGAGGTCGGTAAAATGAGGACCCAGATTGTTGGGGGCAATATGCTGACTCTGTAAACCCCTTAGAGAGGGCTAAAAAGCACTGTGAAGTGCTGTATAAGTCTAAGTGCTATTGCTATTGTTCTCCCTTATTTATTTATTTTGGACTTCTATTCCCATCAGTGCAGACAGAATGCTAATATTAAGAGATTGTAGGAATAATTGCTCAAAATACCTTTTAATGTCTACCTTTGCTATAACTTTGTATTTAAACAACAGCAAGAGTTTTCAATTACAATTACAAAGACTGAGTTCCATCTCAACAACTCAGAGCTGAGTAAGATCTCACTATAGAGGACAATGGTCTACAGCAGGGGCACCCAAACTTGGCAACTTTAAGACTTGTGGACTTCAACTCCCAGAATTCTCCAGCCAGCATAGCTGGCTGGAGAATTCTGGGAGTTGAAGTCCATAAGTCTTAAAGTTGCCAAGTTTGAAGACCTCTGGTCTACAGAATGCTCTAAAAGAGACCATGCTATTTCTGTGCTTTCCTCCTCCTTCTTCTCTCTCTTCCCACCCATTCACTTGGGTTGTTGGATTGGTTTTTTTGCCTTTTCCTCTTCTATATGGCATCATTTTTTCCAGAATTACAGTCTATAGGTGGCAGAAAAGCTGTGACAAGACTTTTTCAATATCAGAACAAATTGTGGGTCTCCTTGGAGAGTCTTGTGCAAGCTCAAGTGCAGGTCTCAACACCAATAATCACAGTGGGTAACTGTTTGGTGAACTCCCTACCTCTTCTCAGGGGGATATTTAGTAGCAGTGTAGAGGTGGTTCTCAACTTAGAACCACAATTGAGCCCATAGTTTCTGTTGGTAAGTGAAACATTTCTTAAGTGAATTTTGCCCCATTTTATGACTTTTCTTGCCACAGTTGTTAAGCAAATCACTGCAGTTGTTAACTTAGTAACACGGTTGTTACGTGTACCTTGCTTACCCATTGACTTTGCTTGTAAGAAGGTTGCAAAAGGGGATCTCATGACTCCCAGGACACTGCAACCGTCATAAATATAAGTCAATTGCCAATCGTCTGAACTTTCATCATGTGACCATAGGGATGCTGCAACGGTCATAAATGTGAAAAGCGGTCATAAATCACTTTTTTCAATGCCATTGTAACTTTGAACGGTCACTAAATGAACTGTTGTTAAGTACTTGTAGTCCATTTCAAATCTATCGCTACCCCCAAAAAGTATACTGAGTATATATATTAACATATATAAATTATATGAATAATATATATGAACACATATATTAAGTGTGGGAAAGGTTCTGGAGTTCACTTGTCTCTGACTTTCTTTTGGAAAAGATGAGAGGTGAGGTCCAGCATTAAGGAATGTGGTCCAGGAAAAGTATTTGAATATTTCATCTGTACCTATAGCTGTCTATTACAAAATGCATGTGTTGAATTTATTGAAGTGGGAGCTGCTGCTTCCGAAGAGGTTGATGCTCCTTTTCAGAAGCATTGTATAGAATTAGTAGAGCCTAGATTCATGTCAAATTCCCTGAAATGATAGACACATACAGTAGATCTAATGTTCTTGCTACTAACCCTTAGAATATGTAGCAAAAGGTTTACTCTGAATTACTTTGTCTTGACTCTTTGTTTAATGGCATTGAAGCCTGCATTAAAAATATCTTTTGATGCTCTCTTTTGACCTTGTTCCCCATTGATTGCTCAAGTGTGATTTTATGGAGACACTGCCAAAATCTGAGTGTGATGCCCTTTTATTGTGGCATAAAGGCTTGTAAAGCTAGCTATTCTGTCTTTGTCTCTAATTCATTGCTGGGAAGGCATAAGGAGCTGAGATAGCGCAGTGGTTAAAAGCAGCATTGCGACCTTCAGCTGATTGCTAGTTCAGCAGTCCAGCTGTTCGAATCTCACTAGGCTCAAGGTTGACTCAGCCTTCCATCCTTCTGAGGTGGGTAAAATGAGGACCCAGATTGTTGGGGGCAATATGCTGAACTCTGTAAACCGCTTAGAGAGAGCTGGAAAGCACTATGAAGCGGTATATAAGTCTAAGTGCTATTGCTATTGCTATAACTCCACCTTGGATTGGGTCCCATGAGACGAGTGGCTGAGAAACTCAGGTTCCCAGCCCAATAGGCTAGACTCCATAATGATTTCACCCATTCAATGTCCTCTCTTTTTTACATTTTTATTAGAGGTTATTATCTCATTTTTATAAATGAAAATAAAAACCAGAAAGAATGGGAAAGGTGATACAAGGTAAAAAAGGAAAAGAAAAAGAAAAAAACAGCAGTGACTTCCAGCTATTTTCAGTGCAATAGAACAGTGCTTCTCAACCTTGGCAACTTGAAGATATCTGGACTTCAAATCCCTGAATATGGTGACTGGGAATGGTTGGTGACAAGAAGGCAAATAAATTGAAAATACCAAAACCCAGTTTTGAAGTACTTATTACATATTGTATGGTGGTGGGGGATAAGTAATGTGATTAGCCATTTTATATTGGATCTTGTTAATTATTTGTAGGATATATATACAATAAAATTCTTGTATCGAGAATAGCAAAAACATAGCTTGCTTTACTGTAAACTATGAACGTGGTAGAGCAGGATAAAAGTAAATACAATTAAAATAGCAAAAAAAATAAATTGTTTAATAATAGTGCAAATGAATTATTTTCTTATTAGGTATTAGCCAGTGCAATTTCAAATCTTAGAATTTCCAAAATCTTCCTTTTTTCAGATTGTTTCACAGCAAAGAAATAGATGAACATGCTGGCTGAACAATTCTTGGATTTGAAGTCCCCACATCTTAAAGGTACCAAGCTTGAAAACACTGGCTACAATTAATAATAACCTGACTAACAAAACTGGGGTATATTCCCTTCCATCTACAAATAAACCTTGGGCTATGCTACTGCAGACTGTCATCCTCTGTAACTTTACAGGGCAGTGGGCAACATGATGATACCGGTATTCTGAGTCCTTAGGGAGTAAGGCGGCATAGAAAAACCTCCAAATAAAATAAATAAAATAAATAAATATTAGAACTCCCTTCTCCATCTCTGTCTCCATTTTAAGCCCTTTTTATTTTTTATTTATTTATTTGTTTGTTTGTTTTATTTATTTATTTTGTCAACACGTGTACAAGATAACAGGTATGATATAAACATAAACAAAAGCAAAGTATGTACAGGCAAAATTAGACAATAGGACAGAAGGACAGGGACGGTAGGCACGATGGTGCGCTTATGCACGCCCCTTACAGACCACTTAGGAATGGGGTGAGGTTAACTGTAGACAGTCTAAGGTTAAAGTTTTTGGGGTTTGGGGATTTTATGGATTACGTTGCAACATTTGTGCGTTTCCCTTCTCAAAATAGCTGAAGCCTACAACTGAAGTTCAGCAAAAGTGATTAGTGAAACTTCTAAAATACACTGTGGGTGTGGGTGTGTATATGTGCATGTCTGTGCCTTTGTCTGTGTTTGCGTCTGTGTCTGTGCATGCAATTCTAGGGTATAGGTTGCTCATCTCTCTGTTATACTCACAGCAAAGCAAACACTACCGTAGAAACAGAGGATTGCCAATAAAGCTATTTGGCAAGAGAAAAAAAGTGTTTTTCTGCAGAATTAATACTGAGAAGTCACTATAATAATAGAAGACATGTTGATTGCCACTAGGGGCAAAGGACTTCAAAACAGAATCAACAGATTAATAGAGAATTATTGACTAATACTTATTAGGTATGTGCTGCCTCCACTTTCAGGAACTGAAATTCAGGAACTGCCTCTGAATTATCTGTTACTGGAAGGAACAACAGGAGGAAGCTGGTACTTCAAGCTTTGCTTCCATATCACTCGAAATAAATGAACAACACTTTATGTAAGTGGGTGCTAGACTAGGCAAGACTTTGATCTGATCAAGCAAAGCTGTTTTGTTTGTTTGTGTTTCAATCAAGGTATAATCCAAGTGCCAGCAGTAATATAATGGAAAGTTTCATCTGGTATAAGCACACTTAATACGCTCATGAATATTTGGGTTCCCGACAGGTTCCTTCATATCTGCCAAATTCAACACTCCACCTGACATTTTATACTGAAATAAATAGAAATATTTTTGTTTTATGAAACTTATATGCCACTGCAACTTTGAGCAACCAAACTAAGGTTAAATATATACATAAAAATCAGAAAGTAACTTTGCAGTCCTGTGCTGGGGCAGGTACTGTATATGAACTCAATTCAAACAAAAGTATCATATTCCAAGAGGAAAGAATTCACAATACATCTGTTTCCAAAAGCCTACTGGAAAAAACCAAATTTAATCCCCTTTGTAAAATTGTAGAGAAGGCCAGATTATTTGTCATTGTGCCCTGCTGTCCAGAAACAAAAAAGGACAAAGATAAATAGAGGTCATTCAAATGAAGTCAGAAGTTCTCCTTTTAGGATCAATGGATAAATAGAAAAAAGCACTAGAAGAATATTTTAGTATATGATTATTGCAGCATGATAATTATATTCACAGAGATGCCAAGATTTGACACAATCCACTATAGAAGATGGGTGAAACTGTCAGATTTTTCTGAAATGGGTAAATTGGTTTTTTTCTTGATTAGAGAAAAGACATTATCTACATGTACTGGTGACTGGAAGCCTCTTGAGGTCTTTTTTGCCTAAAATTTAAAAAAAACCTTCTGATTTATGGTTTTGAGGATTAGATAGGATAGATTATAGAAAGAAGAGTAATATGATGTAACTTTAGAGAGAGAAGTTAAATATATTTGCACAGCAAAACTGCTGTGAAGAATGTCAATGCTACTACTTTATATCTTTTTCTTTATTTCTCAATTTTTTGAACTTTTTCCTTTTCTCATACTTTTTGCTTTGCTCGCGCGCGCGCCGATATCACATCACACAAAAGACCCTCTGTGCATGCCAGCCGCTTTCAAGGAGCGGCAACCGGAGGACCGGTTTGGGGGCGTGGCCAGCCAGCCATCGCTGCCGGTTCAGTGAGGGGAGGAAAATTTCCGCCACCAGTTCAGGAGAACCGGTCCGAACCGGCAGCAACCAACCACTGAAACAGCAGTTAGATACTGTTTAATATTTTTCTTAATTATTTTTTATTACACATCACTAATTTAGTAGGAAATGTCTCAGATAAAGAATATATTTCCTGGCAGTCATTTCCTGTTTACTTAGGATTTTTAATTGGCAAGGAGTTTCTAGTCCCGTTCAAGAAAAATAAAGCAGAAACCCCTTTAGATTTTATTGGTGAGATCTGTAAACTTATAGGAGGCATATCTGGCCACTGGTATTGGAGAAAAGACAAGAATTCTAGTTTCTGCCTTACATAATTTTCATATCTTATTTGTACATAATCCCTTTTCCCACAGATGTTGCATATGTGATGTAAAAAAAGCAACAATCACACATGAACAATAAAGGCAATTCCGAGGCAAAAATCAGCTTCCCATTTTTCATAAGCAGAAATTCTTTATAAAGGACTGAATTATAAATGAATAGCAAAATGGGGGCTTTTATATTCACCAGGAATTTAGGGCAGCATATTTATGAAGTCAAATGTGAGGTCATAAAAAATTATGAAAGTTTAAGTCCATCATACTCTAAGGCTAAAACTAGTGAACTGGGAAGACTTAATTCTTAGCCCAGACAGATTTTTGTTGTTGTTAAAGAAAACATGACCGATGTTCCCAATACTCAAGGCTGGGAAATAAATAGCCAGGAGTCTTTGGCCTCAAAAAAATAGAAGGAAAAGCCAAGTATTTAAACTCCAGGAGGTGTCCTATAGACTCCTTTAGAGAACACATTTTGGGGGAAAGCTGTAATTAAACTGTCTGGTATATCTCATTCAAAAGTACAGACATTAAGATTATTCATACTAAAGATTTTCGTCGTCATCCAGCTACTGCTGAGGTGATATATTAAATATGGATGGTGCTATTGGTCTATAGCAGTGATGGTGAACCTATGGCACGGGTGCCACAGGTGGCACGCGGAGCCATATCTGCCGGCACGCGAGCCGTTGCCCTAGCTCAGCTCCAGCGTGCATGTGCGTGCACACTAGCTGATTTTTGGCTCGCGCGGAGGCTCTGGGAGGGCGATTTTGGCCTCCGGAGGGCCTCCGGGGTGGTGGTGGGGAAGCGTTTTCGCCCTCCCCAAGCTCTAAGAAAGCATCTGGAGCCTGGCGAGGGCAAAAAATGGGCCTACTGGGCCCACTGGAAGTCGGGAAATGGGAGAGTGGGGGGGGTCACACACACATGCGAAGGGGGATGAGGCAAGTGGGGGGGCTTTGAATTATGGGTGTGGGCACGCACGCGTGTGCGATAGCGTGTGCGCACACTATTTCGGCACCCAAGGAAAAAAAGGTTCGCCATCACTGGTCTATAGAATAGATAGCCTTATTGCTGGGACAGATAACATATGAACTGTGTCATCCAACCAGTTGCGGAACATGCTTACAATTGGATTATTAGCTTCATGGGACAGGGATTTTTGCTAATATTTTTTGGTACATTGATGATATTACCATATTGTCGCCTGAATTGAGGGATAAGGGGGCATATGAATTTGATAAATAACATTGTGCATAATGTAGCTTGGAAGAACTCTACCAGTCCCTACAGTTTATTTTAGCAAAATGTATGTGTGGCAACAATCTGCGTAGGAAACTGAGGTAGTTTGATGATTAAAGTATTATCAGGCTAGAAACTAGATGATTGTGAGCCAGCTGGGGGATTTTGGACTAGTCTTCTCGATCCAACTCACCTCATAGGGATATTGTTGTTGAGAAAATAGGAGTAAGAAGAAGTATTGGGTATGTTTATCACCTTGAGTTATTTATTAAAAAAACAATAAAGGCCAGATTTTAAAAAAATTAAAAATTAAAATGTTGCGGGTTTTCCTTGATTTGCACTACAATTGCTTCAGTTCACATAGCAAAGCTTTCAGCATCTGATGTGACAAGGGGTTCTACTCTTCCACAGGTTGTTGCAGAACCTGATGTTGATTTGGGCTGAGAGAGCATGACTGACCCAAGATTAGCCAGCTGGCTTCCATGCCAGCTAGATTCTGGGTTTCTCTTGTTTTGGTACAGCATCTTTAACCACTATACCAGGCTGTCAAACTCGCAGCCCGCGGACCAGATGCGTCACGTGCTGGCCACGCTCACATCCGGTTTAGCGAATGGGGGGAAAGTCACAATACATCACGTGATGATGCTGTGACGACACAAGTTTGACACCCCTGCACTATACAGTACTAGCATTCTTGAGTAGGAAATAAACCCAAATTTCTAATGTGTATCAGAAAAGGACCCATTATTTTTATAACACTAAAAAGCTGATAATCCATAACAGAAGAAGTTGAATAAAATTCAGCACTCAAAGTTTAAATATCCCTCCTCAAATTTCTTTACCATCAGATTCTCCTTCAAACATGCAGGCTTTAAAGGCACTGGACAAATTGAAAGAAAGAACGCAGTAGGGCAGGTAGAGGTTAACTTTTTCCTTCTCTAGTTGCAAATGCTGAAACTTGACTTGTTGCAGTAGAAAGAAGGTCTTATTCTTCTAAACCAGCGGTTCTCAACCTGTGGGTAGCGACCCCTTTGGAGGTTGAATGACCTTTTCACAGGGGTCGCCTAAGACCATCGGAAAACACATATTTCCGATGGTCTTAGGAACCGAGACACCGTTCCTCTATCGGTCTCCAGGCGGGTCCACCCACATGCAAATAGACTACTGCAAAAAAAATTATCTGTACCATGGGAACTTCTGAGCATGCACAGAAGCCGAATTTCCGGCACTGCACATGCGTCGCCCTCTTGTTTTTGGCTTTTTTTTGCAATTTTTTAGGAAAAATTCAGCATTGAGCATGTGTGCACCCGCAAAGTGCACGCGCGCCCATGAGGCACGGCCACGCAGCGCAGAAGGAAGCAAACCGGCAACGAGGTAAGTTAGAACCCAACCCTGAGTTTCCTAATAATTTTATTATTTTATGGTTGGGGGTCACCACAACATGAAGAACTGTATTAAAGGGTCGCGGCATTAGGAAGGTTGAGAACCACTGTTCTAAACACAAGTATCAGCTTCAGAGTAGGGATTATTTTCAGGATTATTGCAGGAAAGAATTATACCTGTCTCCTCGTCTGCTATGATCTCATTTATTATCAGTCCTTTAAACTGTCCTGATAATATTGGCATTATTTTAAACACATGCAAGTTGAAACTCATTTCAGATTATATCTACTTCAGTCCTAAGAATAACATAAGAATACAATAGAATTGCTTCACTTTAGGGCTAATATCTAAGAAACAAAAGTTTCACTAGATGTATAGGCAAAAAGTGCTGCATTATTGAATCCAACGACTGAACTTCCAAGTAAATGGCCAGATAGATATCCCAGCCATCTTAAAACACTATCTTCAATGGTAGAAATAAAGAGCCTTAGCATGCTTCTATTCATTCTGGTTTATGTGAATGTGAACATGTATTTGAATGCAGTTAGAGAAAGTTTAATTAGTAAACAAAGCTTCTAAAAAGATCCAGTTTGGTATAATGATTATAGACACCAGGCTAGAAACCAGGATATTGGGAATTCTAGCCCTGCTTTTAGCAAAGCTGACTTAGTTACTTAGGATCAGTCACTTTCTTTTAGCCTTAGGAAGGCAGTGATGGCAAACTACTTCTGAAAATGTTCCAAGAAAGCCGCATGGACTTCTTCAGGCAATTGCCAGGAATGCAGACTGACTTGAAGGCACTAAAAAAAGAAAAATATTCATTCCCTGTGAGTTTTATAGCTCTGCCAAGCAAGCAGATCAATGGATGAAATTTAACAGGGAGTCCAATGATATTAAGAGTTATATTAATACAGGTAGTCCTCACTTAGTAGCTCTCTCAGACAGTGACTGCTTGCAATTACAATTGCTGGAAAAATAATTTTGCAATCGATATCCACATTTACCACCTTCACAGCATCTCTCTCTTTCTCAGTCATGTATTCACATTATGGTCAGTTATAGTATACCTCATCCTGTATAAAATCATAAGCACATGTGTTGAGGTGAGAATAATATCTCATAGAGGCGATTTAGATCTTTTCTTGAAATTCAGACAGTTAGAAATAAAACCGAGATTAAAGTCTAATAGAAAATATTTATTTCAGTACAAAAACAATAAATCCTGAATAAACTACATTGTGCTGAGTAACACAACCGTTCAGGTCAACAGCTAAGGCAGAAGAAGAATTAATGGTGGTTTAGGAATGCACACATGCGTACAACTCATACCACGTGTTCTGCCTGTATTGGAATGTACCATAATATTAGATAGGGGTGCATCACCCTGCATAGACATACAACTGACAATATTCACTACGTGACAATATGATTTTTCATTTAGCAACCCACTTTGCTTTATGACTGTTAGACCTAATTGCAGACACTGAGGACTACCTGTAGAAACAATTTGATTTTCACTGTGTAAGGAAAAATACTATCAGCTTTCTATCTGATTGATGGGAATGCAGATTAGAAGAGAGACAATGTAGCTGAAGAACATTAAATTATGTAAGCAGTGCCACACCGTTGTCCTGAACATATTCAGGAATGGTCAAAATACAATATAGAGTGAGAGACACAGTTCTTGAAAGCACTAGTGCTGGATTTTATTGCACATGATTGCAAATCTTTTAACCTGAAAGACATTTAAAGACTGAAGCTGCAGATGAGACAGGGACATTTTCTCAGAGAATTGGAACTGGGTGTCCTAGTTGTTGGTCTCCCTTGTGCCAACAAAGCTCTGAATATCTCAATTAGAACTTGGCAAGAAGAAAAAGAAAAGGATGATAATCCTAGCATTTGTAAGGAAATTCTATACCATTTTTCTATGTTTGATGTTTTTTAAAAAATCCTATTCTACCTCTAATATTATTGTACATGAGTATGTATATCTATAGATATACTGAAATAGCCAAAAATAATGTACAATTACACAGCAGACGATGCATGGAACAACAAATTTAGGAAGTGGGCCAAATAATTGCTTAGAAAACTCTTGATCAAATTGTTTTGTACAGTTTTTCTTAAAAATAAATTGCACTGGATTACAATCTTAAATCTTGCTTGTATATTAAAATGTACAGGACTTATTCTATTCTGAGCATTCTCTCTTGGAACATCTTCTGTGATCAAAATATAAAATGTAACAACGAAATATCTTGGAAGCAATGACCAAGAAAGAAGAGACAAAAATTGGAATAAAGCGATGTTATTTTATTAATCAGGTTCGCTTGAAGCACAGGAAATAAAAATGTTTGTTTTTGTCACAAGCACTGATGATATTACCAAGTACGGGTAATGAAATGTCTGCATGAAAACCACCAAGCTCAGAGAGCACCAAGGATGTCTTATTTCAACTCTGAGCTACAAATATTCTTCTTTATTGGTACAAAAACGTTTGTCTGGACTTGGCATCTGAAAAAACAATAATGACCAAGCTCTGGATATTTCTCTAGGAAAAATATTCATATCCTTGTGATATGAATGAGAAGCAGTTCTTGAACCAAACTAACTACATTAGTTTGTAATGAAAAAGAAATCCGGAACTGTGATTTTCCATTATTTTACAGCTGCAAGTCTTCTAACATAGCAGAGGGGAAACTGGAACTTTAAAGACACAGAAATATTATTTTTCTACAGAGAGATTAATGATTTAGATTTGAAGAAAAAATACTCCTTTGAGGCAAATATTTCTTAGTGATAAAAATGCTGAGGGAAAAGGGAAGAAACCTGGAAAAGAAGAAAGGAAATACATTTGGTGTATATGATACAGAACAACTATCAGTGAAAGTCAGCTTGTATTTTGAAAGATTGATTCTTAGCTGGAAACGTCAATTGTCTCCAAGTTGCTGCCCTTCAAACACACTGGATTAGAACTGTCTGAGTCATTATGATCTTCAGTCATCAAAAATCATATTGGCTGGGGTGTATAATCAATAAATTATAGGAGACCAAGATGAAGCACCAACAACTTTAAGCTCCTCTGAATTGTTAAGGGAAAATAAAAATATTTGAAATAAAAAAAAATAAGTTTGCAGGAATCAGAAAACTAGTAATTATTACCACAGAAATAGTAATATTTTAGAATCCTGAGAGAGCACAGATTAAGTGGCATGGATTAAGTGGTTGGGACATTAAGCAGGACAGTTGATAAAGAGGAAAAGGGAGGGGGGGGAATCAAGTTACCCAAAGAGATGGGGAAGAGGAACAAGGACCAATGTCGAAGAGTTGCTTCTCAGAATCTCTGGGCTGTTCCAGAGTTCCAGTACTATTACTATTAGTTTTTTCTCATCGTTCCTATCACCCATCTCCTCCCACTTATGACTGTATGACTGTAACTTGTTGCTTATATCCTTACGATTTATATTCATATTGATTGTTTCCTGATTGCTTACTTGAACCCTATGACAGCCATTCTTGACAAATGTAGCTTTTCTTTTATGTACACTGAGAGCATACGCACCAAAGACAAATTCCTTGTGTGTCCAATCACACTTGGCCAATAAAGAATAAAGAAAGAAAATAAAGAAAGAAAGAGAACAAGTCATTTATGAAAGGGAGGCCCTTAATTAAAGCTAATATTGCTTTACTTTTGCGTAACAAAAGTTGAAGAAACAATTAAGGCAGAGATTTTAGTTCAGCAAAGTAGAGTACTACAAAGTACTATTCTTCCCCCTACTGCTTTAACTACGACGTGCCAATGGTGACAGTCTGAAAGTTATTTGAACCGAGCTTCCCACACAGTGGGGGTGGGGAACCACCTGCTCAGATGTTGCTTATCTTAGTTAAAGACCAAGTTGGAAAGACTAGGGCCCCAGCTTGGTCGGTGGAGCAACTCGCGGTGGTTACTCCACAGGGGAGAGACACGGAGTCCGGGATCGGGACACAGAAAGCACGAAGGAAAAGGAGGGGTATCAGAAGTGCAAGTCATACCCTAGAAAAGGTGGCGGGCAAGGCGTTACCTTGGGGGGCAGGCTGAAGAGGATGGGCAGCAGCACCAGCGGAGCGCACAGAAGCACCAAATAGCGGCGGATACACCACACTTTCTTCACTACGGCTGCCAGCGCTGCCATACCCTGACAAGCAGCCCACGGGACCGGCTTAAGAGAGACCGGCCGCAGCGCCGGGACCGAGGTTTTATCTCAGGGGAGGAAGGAGGAGGAGGGGGGGGGAGTAGCGCGCCGGACCGGAGCAGGGGGCTTTTCCAACCCATTCCTACTCCGTACCAGCCCTCGGACCCAAGAAGACGAGCCTCCAAGCTCGTTGGCTCCGCCTGGGGACCCGCCCCCTCACGCCGCCTCTACTCGCCCGAGACGAGGGGAAATCGAGAGGGCGGTTCGGCGTCGGAATAGCCCCTGCCGAGGCGGCGCAGGGCTCTTTTTAAAATTGTGCTGGGGCCTGGGGAGGTTCGTGGGGAGGCGGCGAGAAAAGTGGCAGCGCGGTGCAAGAAGTGCAGCGGGGTCAGAGCGGGGCGAGGCCAGAAAGGAACGATGCATCAGCCCTGCTCCACCTAACCCACTCCCATTTCCTGGCAGACCTCGTCTTCTAACATCAGTCTGCCCAACGGATGCTGTCATTTTCGAGCAGGGGTAATACAGGTCGCCCTCGACTGACAACAGTTCGTTTAGTGACCGTTCAAAGTTACAAGGGCACTGAAAAACGTGACTTATGACCGTTTTTCACACTTACGACCTTTCTAATGAGCATGTGATCAAAATTCAGATGCTTGGCAACTGCTTCATACTTATGACCATTGCTGTGTCATGTGATCATTGGCCTATGATTGTTTGAATGACTGAGTGTTTTTAATGTTTTTATATTGTATGTTTAACCCTGTTTTTTAGTTTTTTTTAATATTGATATTGTTTGTATTACTGTGAGCCGCTCAGAGTCCCTTCTGAGTTGAGCGGCATACAAGTACAAGTAATAAATAAATAAATAATAAATCATCTTTTGCAACCTTCTGACAAGCAAGGTTAATGGGGAAAGCCAGATCCACTTAACAACCGTTACTAACTTATCAAGTGCAGTGATTCACTTAACTTAACAAGAAAGGTCATAAAACGGGGCAAAACTCACTTAGCAAATGTCTCAGGAACAGAAATTTTGGCCTCAATTGTGGTCGTAAGTCAAAGACTACCTGTACTCGAGTCCATCTTTATCCTTCTTCCGTATTTCTCTGGTTCTACTCATTCCATTTTTGTGGAATTCACTACTGGGTACTTTATTTATTTATAAAATTTATAGGCCACCCATCTTACCTGAAGGTAACTGGTTGGCTTAACAATCATAAAAAATAAAAACTATATAAACAAAAAACAAAAATAAATTAGTGTAAAATGCAGAACTTTGTGGTCCAATTAAAAAATGGAGGGAGCAGGATGGGGGAGAGGTGGGATCTGTTGTTAATTGATACTCCCCTCATTGGAGCCCCAAGCTGACTGGCAGAGCCTAGGCCAGTGATGGCGAACCTTTTTTTGCTCGGGTGCCAAAAGGGCGCGCACACGTGCGATGGCGTGATGGAGCGTGCCCACACGCATAATGCAATGGTCTCCCCTCGTGCATGCGCACACAACCCCCCGCATTGCCCCTGCGTTTCCGAACTTCCGGTTGGCCTGTTGGGCCGTTTTTTGCCATCCACAAGCTCCGGAGGCTTTCCTGAAGCCTGGGGAGGGCAAAAAACAGCTCAATGGGTGAAAATGGCCTCCCCCCCATCCCTCCAGAACGCTGAAAATCAGCTGGCCAGCATGCACATGTGCGCTGGAGTTGACATAGGGCAAAGCCTCACGTGCCCTCAGATATGGCTCCGCTTGCCACCTGTGGCACCCGTGCCATAGGTTCGCCATCACTGGCCTAGGCAGAGCCCAGGGCAGGTATCCAAACACAACAAGGACGCTTTGATCTGCAGCTCTTTTCGGGCCTTCCTTCCCCCTCCATCATTATCACTTTGATTATCCATCCATCCATTTGATTATTCAATACTAAACAGTTGCTTTCTTTTGCTTGATCATGGGGGAATAAAGAAAGCCCCAAAGTCCCAAAAGTTTATGAATGAATTAGGACAAAAATACCAGAAGGCCCTCCCTGAGTCCTTCGGGAGTTGGACGGCATATAAGAATACCAAAATAAACAAAATAAAGATGGGAAATGAAAGATGTAATATAGATAGTCCTCAGCCTCTGATCACAATTGGGACCAGAATTTCCATCACTAAGTGATGTGGTCATTAAGTGAGTCATACCCAATTTACAACCTTTTTTGTCTTGGTCAGTAAGCAAATCACATAGTGATTAAGGGAATCCTGCTTTCTCCCATCGACTTCGTTGGAAGCCCCCTGCGAAGGTCCCAAATGGTGATCATGTGGCCCTGGGATGCATCAGGTGTTGTAAATAGATGTTGGTTCCCAAAGATCTGCATTTTAATCACATGATCATAGGGATGCTGCCATGGTTGTAGTGAAGTCTTAAGTCACTTTTTTCAGTGCTGTCATAATTTTGAGCAGTCATTAAATGAATGGTTGTAAGTCAAAAACTACTTGTACTAAATGTGCTCCCCACTTTTTAAAAAAGTATATTTCTGTACAGCATGAATCAACTGTGTGTGTCTGCGTATCTGTGTCTGCATGGGTGGGTCTTCAATTCAGTCTTGATAGTGGACATCCCTCTCTATTCAATTTTTGGAGAAAGCACTGGTGAGGGCCTATAAAAAAAAGGAGGCCAAATTGCCAACATATTCCACTTTAAAACCAGGACAGGATGAACTTATCCAACTATCCCAATAGTTAAAAGAAAATCAATTTTTTGGCATTCCAACAGCATTAGATCAGTGGTGAAATCCAAATTTTTTTACTACCGGTTCTGTGGCCGTGGCTTGGTGGGCGTGGTGTGGCTTGGTGGGCGTGGCTTGGTAGGCATGGCAGGGGAAGGATACTGCAAAATCCCCATTCCCTCCCCACTCCTGGGGGAAGGATATTGCAAAATCTCCATTCCCACCCCACTCGGGGACCAGCCAGAGGTGGTATTTGCCGGTTCTCCGAACTACTCAAAATTTCCACTACCGGTTCTCCGAACTACTCAAAATTTCCGCTACCGGTTCTCCGAACTACTCAAAATTTCCGCTACCGGTTCTCCAGAGCCTGTTAGAACCTGCTGGATTTCACCCCTGCTAGATCCATCTGCATCACAGATGCAGATCTTCTGCATCACAGAATATTTGCTATTCCAAGCAGCTGGCCACTACAGCAGAAGATGTGTTTCCTCGGTCTGTTTAGGTGATACTTTCATAGAGGAGACTGGAAGCATGTCTACCCTGCCAGATCTCATGGGACAGGCAAAGAATCAGAAAAAGGCAATCTGCAAATAAGTGAGCCCTATCCCATGAATAGTGTCAAAAGCAGTAACTAAGTCTTTGAATTGCACCTGGAATTTTGCAGGAAGCTAACACAATTTGTGGAGCAGCAGTGTTATATGGATGTGCCATTGTGAACCCATATTTTCTGCACTACCATATTATAGACCAGTTGCAACCTCTACATGTTCTTTTAGGGCAATCCTATGGACAGTGCATTTCAATACAGGAGATAAATGAATGACAGTGAGCAGGGCTTCCTAACCTAGGAACAAGAATAATTATTACACCAGGTAGATTTGCATCTTGGCATGGTACTGTTTGCTCTTCCAGCAAGAGCCAGGAGTCTCAAAGGGGCCCCCAAATGGCACAACAGTTCTGAATTCAAAACTAAAGATGAAATGTCCCCAGAATCAGAACACCCCAAGCCAATGCCAGTCAATCTAGTCAAACTCATGGAGAAGTGATGGAAGCCCATGCAGAATCATCAAATTCCAAATTGAAGATATAGATTGGTATCTTTTGTCTGCTTGATAAAAAATAAACACCTAATCGTTTATGTATTGATTTTTGTCAGATTTCTAGACCAAAGCAACTTTGGACAGCTTCATGAGGTTAAAAGAAACAGGAATATTATCTAAAAGGATGAAAAAAAAACCATGTTTCAGAGTTTCTGTCATTGTTTTTTTTTTCCCTACCTTTTAAAATATGCTATATATCATCTAGAGCAGGGCTGTTGTCACGGCAGCATACGTGCCATATCGGGACTGTTCCCCCCCCCTTTGCTAAACTGGGTGTGGGCGTGGCCAGCGCGTGACGCCTTCGGCCCGCTGGCCGCAAGTTTGACAGCCCTGATCTGGAGTCATTGCAGTGATTGAGGCAGCTCATAATAGCAATAGCACTTAGACTTATATACCGCTTCATAGTGCTTTACGGCCCTCTCTAAGCGGTTTACAGAGTTCAGCATATTGCCCCCAACAATCTGGGTCCTCATTTTACCGACCTCAGAAGGATGGAAGGCTGAGTCAACCTTGAGCCGGTGAGATTTGAACAGCTGAACTGCTGAACTAGCAGTCAGCTGAAGTAGGTTGCAGTGCTGCTTTTAACCACTGTGCCATCTCAGCTCCTAAATTGAACAAATAAATAAGTAAATGCTTACAGTACATCCAGAACCCATATATATATAGATATCGATATAGATATAGATGAAAATGTCTGACTGAGACTTGAATGGGAAAGGCTGAATTTGTAATCATATAACAAAATTTAAATTGCAGCATTATAATTTAAATCAAGCATCACTATCATCAATGCAAATGGAAAGGAAGATACAACATCCTACATGTGATGGAATAGTTAGAATACACATTTTCTTCTGTCCCAAAAATACCGTAGCAATAGCAATAGCACTTAGACTTATATACCGCTTCATAGTGTTTTATAGCCCTCACTAAGCGGTTTACAGAGTTAGCATATTCCCCCCAACAATCTGGGTCCACATTTGACTGATGTCAGAAGGAAGGAAGGCTGAGTCAACCTTGAGCCGGTCAGGATCCTGACAGCGAGCAGTGAGTTACCCTATAATACAGCATTCTAACCACTGTGCCACCATGATACATCTTAAGGGATAGAATAAGAGATTTATTGAGATGCTTTGTACTGTATTGATATTAACTAAAAGCTTTCATTTTGAACCACAACTGGCAAGAAGCAAATCAAGGTGAGTTTAAGATGAACCACCAAAACTCAAAAGCCACTGAGAAGAATGGGAGACTATTGAATGAAATGAAGGGTTAAAGGGCAGTGGAACACATATATGTCAAAGGTTATATATAAACAGTTGATAAGGCATCCTGTAAACAAACGGTTCCATTGCAAAAGACTGGATGTGTATACTTACGTTACTTTGTTAAATGAATATTTGGGTTACAGTACTTCTATTTATTAACCCATTTAGAATATGATCCTATGCTCTCCGGCCATTCACTTATTCTGGTGGTGGCAGCCAGGCAGTGGTTCACCCTCTGATTCTACACTGAGACAATTTGGCAACAATTGGCAGTGCTGCTCTTGTGTAACAAAGCTCCTTCTATTTGAAAAGATCTTAGTCAGAATCTGTGTAAACGTCAAAGCTGTATTACTAGGGCTAAGACAACAGGTATGTTTTCCATGTCAAAGGCTAACTTACATATTTAAAAAAAGCATTTCAAGAGTTTTCTTGGGGGGGGGGAATGAAGGGAATATGTGTAAATTTATTCCATCTCCTAAACCAGGATGTAATCATAGCCTATGTTGGGGAAATTCCAGAACTCATAGGGGCATTTGAAACTATATGGGCATGCCTTGAAAAACCTCATTCTATAGGGCAGTGATGGTGAACCTTTTTGGCACCAAGTGCCGAAAAGGGAGCGCGCGCCCATGTCGGGGCTGCAACCTGGAAGAGGAGCTGCCCAGGGGGCATGCGCACGCCAAAAAATAAACTTCTGGTTTCCGGCACGCGTATGCACGCTGGCCAGTTACTGGCCGGTTACTGGCACGCATGCATGTGTGATGGTCAGCTGGCCGGCGTTCATGCTCACACCAGAAAATGGAAGACCAGGTGACTGTCACATGCGCATGCGTGCCAGAAACCTGGAAGAGGAACAGGCGATGCCGCGCGTGCCAGGCAACATGCCTCTGTGTGCCACTTTGGCCACGTGTGCTATAGGTTTGCCATCACAGCTATAGGGTCATCCAAGGCTTCTTCAGACAATTATCATATATTAATCCTTTTTTCCATGCACGACATGAGCCGTCTGAATTAAAGTAAATCACACAGAACAATGGAGTTATTTCTGCTAGGAGCTGGATCCTGACCCAGAAATGACTGGGTCTCTAGACTCACACAACATTTTTAAATAACCCAGTTGGGCATTATGAATGTGTCTATCAGGGGTGGGATCCTACCGGTGCGGTCCAGTGCGGAGCTCCGGTAGGGACCCACCGATACCCCAATATGCACGCGACTGCTCCGGTACCGTCTCCACCGGGCAGTCGCGCGCGTCGCCATCTCTTTTTTGTGAATTTTCGGGAGATTTTGCTTTTGCGCATGCACGGAAGCAAAATTGCGCCAAAATCTCGCGAGGGGACGCACGCGCGCAAGATTTCAGTGAGATTTTGCTTCTGCGCATGCGCGGAAGTAAAATCACGCCAAAATCTCTCGCGCGCGCCCGTCCCCTCACGAGATTTTGGCGCGATTTTGCTTCCGCACATGCGCAGAAGCAAAATCGCGCGAGGGGGCGCGCACGTGTAGCGTGCGCGCGCGCGACAAAGCACAAAGGACCGCGGAGCAGTGCACCGGTCTGGGTAAGTGAGCATCTCACCCCTGGTGTCTATATGTCAGGTTTATGAATGTGTCTAAATGTCCAGATGCAAGGATTTATTTACACGTGTTCATTTATTTTATGCATGTAAGGTGAGGTGTGCAGCAAATAGTTGTAATTTAAGAGAACTGTTTTGTTCCCAAAGCTTGCCTAATAAAATAACAATTTATACATGAGCAAACCTTGCCATAACTGGAGCATTACAAAAAATAAGGCATCACAGCATTTCAGTTCCATAAACAGAGAGAAAATTGACAACAGGGAGGCAATGCAAAACCAGTCATTTCAACAAGGGACCTAGTAAGAGAATCTCAGCTACAGGCAAAAGGAAAAAAATACCACGTTCATGGCATGTTTTATCATGAAATAGAAGAAGAGATCAAAGCATAGAAAGATAAGAGGGTGAGGGACAATTATCAGCTGGATTTGCCTTCTGTCTCACTGATGTGTTTACAGTCAGAAAAAAAACCCTCCACAGTAAGAAAAGAAAACAACTTCTCTCTTTTCCCATTTTTATGGTATACATAATACATCTTAGCATTTGTTCTAGACCAGGGGTCAGCAACCTGTGGCTCTGGAGCCGCATGTGGCTCTTTCATCCCTCTGTTGCAGCTCCCTGTCGCTCAAAATATGTGTCACAACTGCCAATGTGCGACACCCGCCGGCACGCAATTTATTGAGCTTTTCGACCCCCGGTAGACCAACCATGGATAAATCCAAGGGAAAAAAAGTTTCAGAAGAAAACAGAATCTTTAATTCAACTATATATGCTAGTTTTGTGGCCACTCAGGAAATAGTCAGGCACAGAAAGAGTTTTGTGGCTCCCGGTGTTTTCACTTCTGTGGGAAACAGGTCCAAATGGCTCTCTGAGTATTTAAGGTTGCCGACCCCTGTTCTAGACATTAATAAACAAACCTTGTAACTGTGACAGACAAAAGTAAGATTAGACAGAAATCAAGCTTTGTTCTTCCTACATAACTATCCAGCAAGAGAGGTGGGAGTACTAGAGGGAAGGGATAGAATTATATAGTAGCTGTAAAACAATTATATCACAGTGAGTTGAAGCTGCAACTTACACTGGAGGTGTGCACAGGAAAGGCTTGATTGAATAATTATTGGATTAATTTGGAAAGAAGGAAATCCTCAACTCACAATACAATCACAAATGAAACTTCTTGTGGACGGCATCTCAGAATGGAAAATTGTAGTGCCAGATATTGTCGGAGTCTGAATCTCAGACGGAAGACAAACAGCTGACAGAGAGCGGGAGAGTGGCTCCGTTGGCTGTGGAGGAAACTGGGGAAGGGCAAAGTCAGGCTGGGCAGAGCAGGGGAGAGGTAGAACAAGGGAGAGGGGGTTCAGATGAAGACCAAGGCCCACCCCCTCCTCATCCTAGGGCGCGAAGGGAAGAACGCAGAAGAGAGCAACCTGGGTTGTGTGGCTTATGAGGAAGGAGAGGGCCCCGATTCCATTCACAAGGCACACCTGGGGATAGAGTTTAAAGGAATTCATCTAGTGCTGAGAGTTTGGAGCCTGCATTCCTGGCATTCCTCCTGACTGTTTGAATTATGGTCGTGCTTCTATGTGCTTATCTTGTCTTGCTGGAATTATTGCCGTGAATTTCTTCACTTCTGGGACTCATTATCTTGCCCTGCTGGAGTGATTGATTTGCAGTCATTCTGCTTACAGCGTTTGGACTAGAGTATTTACAGCTAGAAGCTGCTGCAGGTTTGTGGGAGAGCTTTTTTCCAGGCCGGAGACTAAACGGGACATTGGAGGCAAAGTTGATGCCAATAAAGGGACTCATGCCGGTTCTCTGGCTGTGTTGCCTTCATGCCACGCCCCGGGTCATCACAGCTATGCTCACCTTTTTGGAATAGGGTCTTCTCCAACTGCTGATGTATAGCATTACCTGCAGAAAACTACCAGTATACTATTAGTCCTACTGAGTCCATTGTTGATCCCTATTCAGCTTCTATTGCATTTGTTCCCAGTCATGCCAGTATTGTGCTATCCCGATTTTTCATATACAGCACATGATAAGCAAAGTGGTTGGTTGACTCTTCTAGCTTTGCAGTCTACACTTTTCTCCATATCACCAGTCAGCCAGAGGTGGAATGCTGCCGGTGCGGTTAATAGCTGTTGTTCGGCGCAGAGCCGAAGACGCTGCTGCTGTTTGCGGAGCGGGAGCTTTCCCCGGGCGCTTTCCCCGCCCACATGGATGCCGCCAATTGCGTTCTTTTGCCCTCTGCGCATGCGCAAAGCGTTCCGCATGCGCAGAGGGCAAAAGAACGCAATTGGCGGCATCCATACGGGCGGGGAAAGCGCCCGGGGAAAGCTCCCGCTCCGCGAACGGCAGCAGCGTCTTCGGCTCTGCGCCGAACAACAGCTATTAACCGCACCGGCAATCAGGCAGGAACCCACCTCTGCAGTCAGCAGGAAATACCCCTGCCAATCCCCAGAAAAGGAGAGGGCCCAGTTGTAGGATTCTATCATCTGTAGCAGCAGTTTTGATTGTACATCTTGATCAGTCAAAATGTGGAGTCTGAACACCCAATAGAAGATGTTTATTAATTTATTTAAAAATTATATGGCCACAATATAGCACTTAAAAACTAATACAGTATATTAAGTGCATCATAGAACACAACAACAATTAAAAGGATGGTCTAATGATGAAACAAACAATATTCTAATATTTTCTTCTTAGTTTCCAATGGATCATCTGGGTCTGTGCATCCCACTGATCTATAGATTCTTTCCTGTGTTGTGAAAGACTTTTTGAAGGCTTTAGATTGGCTAGAATATTACTGTGGCGAGGTTATAAAGTAATACACAACATCAAAATCATACGATACTCTCTGTAATGCTCACTGTCTTCCCATTGATTTTCAGATTTACTTCAAGATGTTGGTGCTGATATATAAGACATTTAACAACTAGGATACCTCTAGTATGCAGTATATACAAAAGGGGCTTTGTGGTGTTGACATTGCCCAAAAGTCCACAAATGCAGGACTTTTCAATTGCATTGCCTTTAGTTCTTTGGGTTTTGTATTTGATGTTTTATCATTAAGTCATAATTTTAATTTAATTTTTATTTATCAAATTTATATGCTATCAAGTTGATGTCAACTCTTAGTGATCACATATAGATGTACCATCTAAAGAATCAGAGCTGTAAGTTAATTTGTGATTTTTAAGAGAGAGAGAGAGAGAGTATAAGGGTTATTTGATCTTCTTAAGAAATGCACCCTCTAATTTGTACAGACCATTGTAGCTGAATCAATTGTAGTTTATTTCAATAGGAACCCCACACATGTCCAAGTGACTGTTATCTGTATATACTGATATATACAGGAAAATATGTTGCGGGGTATTTTCTTTGTCATTGAAGATACCTTTTTAAACTACATGTTAAAGGTGAAATACAAATCAGAGTTTATAATATATAATTTTACTGTAATAGTTTTGTTCTACTGTTTTCCTCCCTTTGTTCTCTTTTCATGAAATAAAGAAGATATATATTAAATTCTGTAGCTGGAGAAGGAACAATGATCAGAGCTTAGTTGGAAAGGAGAACGACATCTGTTGGCTGTAGACAATATTTTACTTTTCACCAAGTCTTGATGCTCAATCAAATCAAGCTACTTTGGTTTGCTTTTACACTATACTGTATTCATTTCCATTTCAAAATACTGTTCAATTTTCCTTCAATATAGGAAATATTTTTAAAATATACTCAGGTTTTCAGGTTGCTGACTTTTCACTGCAGTCATTGTAACTGTATCTTTAATAGCAACTTGTTTTGTAGTTATTAACTAGTAATTTTACACTTGTGTGAAAATAATCACTTGCTGAGTTTAGTTGTCCAATCTTTTATTAAAGGCACAAATACAAATGAGGGCAATTTTCATTTGTTGACTAAACAAGCATATGCTTCACAGCAGGTGTGTCTGTATGTTATGGTCAAAGGTCAAGAGACCTGTGGCAATGCAGTTAAAGCTCCACTAAGTTTTAATATCCAGACACCCCTGGTTTGCAAAGTAAACTAACTGCTTATAGTAAATAGCTTCCTTAAATAAAAAGCTTCCTTTTAGGCAAGGAAGCTGGGCTGAGGCACAATCTTCCTACACAGGTCATAGGGATCCCTGCATTAATCTCAGAGTAATGGAAAATAAGCAGACTTAGGCAAGGAAATCAGAATACAGCAATAGTGTCGGGAACGTCATCCCTTCTTACCAATTGTTTTTTAAAACAACATTCCCAGAAATCATTTTATTAGAAAAAAATGCCAACCACTCATCTTAAATGGATATCACAGTTTTTACCCATTTACAATTTTGCATTTCCAAAAATAAGTTCAATTATTATTCCAGCCTGAATGGTTAAGCCAATCATTAGCTCTTAGCTGTGGCATTTTTTTTTTACTGCTGAGAAAATCTACAGATATTTACCAATATTCATTCTCCCTCATTTCTCAAAATAGTCTTTTTTCATACACCCTGATTCCAGTAGACAGGCCATTATAGTTTCTAATTTGGTTGCCAGCTGCAAATTATTCCCAGGTGTATTATTTCTCCCAGGAAATAATCAAGAATTCCTAATTTGGAAAAAAAAATCCCATTAACTTGTTTAATTGGGAATCTGTCATTTTGAAGTATGCAGTTCAGAAACTGCAAAAGAAGGTGAATACCATGGTATTTGTATTATTTTGATTACCATGGTAAAGAAAATTTTCTCTGGTTGTATTCAAGGTTAGCACTATCAGAGGCTGTATGGGCCTTATCCCACTAACATCTTCAGTTCCATTTCATCCATCCCCAGTGTAGCCCAAGAAAATAAAGGATAAACAGCAGATGGAAGACTCATGTCTGGTGAACTCCCATTTTCCTGGGCCATTCTAGAGCTTCAGTTCTGCCTCAGAAGTGGGAATGGACAATTATTTCCCCAGTTAGCAGTTTGCCTGACACTACTGACCAGGGCAAGTGAGTTAGTGTAATCCTGGGGTAGCTTAGCATTGAAGCTAACCCCCTATGAGTTAGTTGTTGAGGTTAATTAACTGGGTTAGAGTGTTTGCAGGGGGCAGTATCTTTGCTCCCAGAGCAAGTTAACAGTGCTGTGCAAACAGGCCAGAAGTACTTTGCCTCTCAAAGGTCCCACCAGCTGTAAAATCCAGGGGCCGATCTGTCCATGTTCACATTACTTGCAGTCATAGGGAGCAGTCATGGCCTTGATTGTAATAGCTACACCATAACATTAATAATTAGAAATGACCGTCTTCAAAGCTCTCTGTAGGCAAAATTTAATCTCCTTGTCACAGTATGTGGTATTTTCACAGATGACCATTTCAGACCGAAAGCCAAAATGTGCTGCTGTGCATCCCGCAGTGAAAGAGTGTCAGAATGCAGGGCAGGTCACATTTAAGCTGCTGCCTCATTGCTTTTCTATTCACGTGGCTTTATCTAGAGTGCATTTTTGCCCCCCTTTCAGCCCACATGTGGTTTGGTCAAGGATTTTATCAATTCAGCTGTCTAAACGGACAGGACTCAGTGTGTGTGTGTGTGTGTGTACACACACACACAATTTCTACACCATATTTTAATGCTGTGTTCTACTCTGCAAATAAGCCTCGTATTTCTCAATTTCCATTATCGATGTGACTCACAGAAGGCTTTTCCTGGAGTACAAAACATTGGTGCCAACTACAAAGTCTGTGTAAGAGACCCAAAACATTTAATGGTTCCTTATGTTGGAACCAGTTCACATGGATCACACTAGGAGAAAAATGGGTGGTTCAGCAGTTTTTAACTCAACCTGCAGTGGGAATTCAGAATATTCTGGGGTGAGCTCTGTTGGATGAAAACAGGCAACTGTCTTCAAGAGTGAAGACATACGCAAGGCATGTTATGATATAAAGGCCATTTGAGGAAATGTAGCAGAATGCTTGTGGGGTTCCCTCTTCTGCCTGACATTTATCATTCTGGGACTTGCATGTCACAATGATAGCAATTTCATGAATGGATCAATCTACTTATGGTGGCCTAACATGCTTTCAAAATTCCAAATGTGTCCACTAGCCAAAATATTTTGTGTTATATTCTCTCTCTCTCTCTCTCTCTCTCTCTCTCTCTCTCTCTCTCTCTCTCCCCCCCCCCTCCCTCCCTCCCCTCACTCACTCACTCACTCACTCACTCACTCACTCACACACACACACTCCAGTGGTTCCTCTAAGTCAGTATTTTTCAAACTTGGCAACTTCCTTCAAGTGTTTTAAGTTTTTGTATAAGGAAGAATTACTGGACCCAGCTGAAGAAAATCAGCGTAGTATAATCAGGTTTCCATCTCTTTATTAGATGATCCTCACCTTACAAACTGAAACTATTTGGAAATAGTTTATACAAGATTATGCATTCTATTGTTAATGCTATCTATAATTACTAGAGGTTAATTAATTCTGAAAACAAGATTGGGGGGTGTTGTTTCCTGATGCTAAGGAACATAATTAGGAAAGGGAACACAGGCTCAAGGGGAGCCAGGATATTTTGACATCTTGTAAAAATATAAAGCACCTGATTAAGCAGCAGTGAAAATTTAAAAAAAATGATTAGTTTGCTGAAATTATAAATGCTTGTGGAAAACAGGAGTAAATCTGTGAGCTCCAGCAGGAAGTCCATAAAGGGGTAAAAAAAAATCAAGATGGCGGCTGATTGGGTTATAGCCACCATGCATGTAACATAGGAGAAGTTAGAGCTACAATTTTGACCTCTCTCTCTCTCTCCCTCTTTCTCACACATACATGGGTGGTTTTCAACTCCCAGAATTCCCCAGCCAGCATGCTTGAAAAACTCTTCTAAGTTCCAGTGTTGATAGTGAAAATGAACTACTGGATTGTGGTGTTTGTTCTCCAAAACAACTGAAATAGAAGTAGCTCTTCAGCCTCCATGCCCTAGAACAGAGGTCAGCAACCTGCGGGTCTGGAGCCACATGTGGCTTTTTCATCCCTCTGCTGTGGCTCCCTGTCGCCGGTTGGCTCCACAATTGATAAAGCTTTCGGTTAGGGTAGGTAGAGGAAAAAGGACGCCACGCTAGGAGGAGACTCTATGGTGGGGGAACTGGACTTCCGGTCGGCTCCAGAATTGAACGGGGGTGGGGCTTCCAGTTAGACCTTTGTGGCTCTTTGAGTGTTTAAGGTTGCCGATCCCTGCCCTAGAACATTGTGTCTCAACCTCAGCAAGCTTAAGATATGTGGACTTCAACTAGCATTCTCCTGGGAAACTCTGAGAATTGAGGTCCACACCTCTTAAACTTGCTGAAATTGAGAGAATTAAGGGAGCAAAGGGAGCGAACTGGACCCCAAAAGACCAATTTCCTGCACTTTTCTCCCCCTTCCTCCTGTTCTTTAATTGGAGAGTATTGGATATTTCAGGCCCATGAAAGATTCTAGTTATTTTTCCCTCCTCTTTCTTTCCCACTCTGTCAGCTTCTCTTGTGGACAGAACTCCTTACAATAGGGGCCACTAATGCAAACAGGTTTTTTAAGCTATGACTGGTAGAAAAGAGCCATGGAAAGATACATGCTCAGCATTACAAGACAAGATAGAAAGACCTGCACATGGATTAGAGAACGAACAAAAGTACATCATCAAGAGCAAAAGAAATGAAATGGATTTGTCACATAGCAAAAAGAACTGATGGCAGGTAGACCAAGGCAGCCATTGAATGGATTCCGCTTGATAAAAAGCATCCACGAAAGAGAACTAAAACAAGATGTATCGACAACATTAGCAGGTATTGCTGGCCCAACTGGCAAAAGAAAGCTCAGTATTGGTTGGAAACATTTGTTTCAAGGTCAGATTAACAGAGTTGGAAGGGACCTTACAGGTCATCTAGTCCAACCCTCTGCCCAAGCAGGAACATGTGGAAGAAGCCTCCATTCTGCAGTGAATAGACAATAGCTAAAATGATGATGATGATGATGATGATGATGATGATGATGATGATGATGATGATGATGATGATGATTTCTATATGGTTCAGGGACTGCAGAAAAGCGATGTAGACCAGACTTGCCAGCTTTCAGATGGATGGACTTCAACTTCCAGAAAGAATTCATGGCTGGCTAGGGAATTATGGGGAAAGTTTGAAAAACACTGGGTTTAGACATGCCCATGACAAAAAAATAATAATGCTGGAAGAGACCCATGGCTATTCAGAAAGAAAGACACGGGGCTGGCATTGGGGTAAAGTTCTGCCTTTTGTTTGAGTCCTGGGATGTCTTACAGCGCCCCCTCCCCTCATGCAAGGAACCCGAAAAAATTGGGAACCGGAGAAGTGATAATCGCGGACTAAAACTATGCCCTGGCCGGTGGAACCCTGAATCCACGGGGAAATGGGCACTTGGCCAGGAGCAACTTTTCTAGCAAGTAAGTGAATACGCCTCTGACACGAGCAGTCTCAGGCGCTAGGACGCTTGCAGGGAGACGGGGAAGCGCGGTCTCGAACTCGATACCTGCCGAGCTTCCATAAGAAACTGCAGTTGCTCGTTGCCGCTACGCTACGGCAGTTTTGGAAACGCCGAGAGTGTTTTTAGGCGAACAAGATGGAAGCAGATTCTGCGCAAATTGTTTATTTTCTGGTGACGTAACCGTCGTTCTCGTGTCTCTCTTGATTTTTCGCTATTTCTGGTGTGACGATAAGCTTCATCCCCGGAGTGTGTGGCCTTTCGTGAAGTTTACACGATCTTTCGACACTTGCAACCCATCGGGAAAGTAAATCCGATCCAGTCCATCCTGGTGGGGGCCACCAGGTCTCTTGGAAGAGTTGTCAAATATTTTAAATACAGGATGCCTAAGGGGGCAGATGTAAACCGGGATGCTGGTGCACGCGCTTACTCCAGTGTAGCTGCACTTCTAAGGAACCCAGCAGACAACCTGCCGCCTGCAACGCCACGCCTTGAATAAGACAGCGGAGGCGACACAGAATCGACGTACTGTACTACATATGCAAGGAAGGAAGCTAATCCTTTCCTACTCATTAGTTTTCTACCTCACTTGTATTGTTTTTTCATAACTAAAACACCTCCCTTGTATCTGCCTTATTAATATATATTATTTTTCCTAACTAAAACACCTCCCTTGTATCTGCCTTATTAATATAGAATAGAATAAAATAACAGAGTTGGAAGGGACCTTGGGGGTCTTCTAGTCCAACCCCCTGCTTAAACAGGAAACCCTACACCACTTCAGACAAATGATTGTCTAACATCTTCTTAAAAACTTCCAGTGTTGGAGCATTCACAACTTCTGGAGGCAAGCTGTTCCATTAATTAATTGTTCTAACTGTCAGGAAATTTCTCCTTAGTTCTAAGTTGCTTCTCTCCTTGATTGGTTTCCACCCATTGCTTCTTATCCTGCCTTCAGGTGCTTTGGAGAATAGCTTGACTCCCTCTTCTTTGTGGCAGCCCCTGAAATATTGGAACACTGCTATCATGTCTCCCCTAGTCCTTCTTTTATATATATTATAAAAGAATATATATTATTTTAATATATATTATTAAATATATAAATAATAGATATTATTTTTCTCCCTCTTCCGGTGCTTTGGCAATTTTTTGTAAGAAATTTTGCCTCCATGCATCTGTCTAAGGCTGAAATTTACCTCAGGTCCTAAATCCAAACAGAACTAAGCTAAAAAAAATTAAAAAGCAGCTACTGTATGATACGACCTTAGTGTTCTGTTTATTGTATTGTTTGCCAAATGGGGAAAAAAAGACGTTAAAAAAAAAAGCTTTTATGGAAGCCAGGATATTTATCAAGCCTTTTTACTAGTGATTTAAATGATTTAAATCGTGATTTAAATCGACTTGATTTAAATCAAATCCACCCTGTCACCAACCTAGTAAGAAGCAACTGCTAAATGTTATTAGTAATTTGTAACAATTTATACAAATATATACTATACTAGGTTGCACTTCTGTGGTTTCTGAGAAGGTAACATAGCCTGTGCATTTTTTTAATTTTTCCGTTCTGAAAGCTCAAATAAGCTCCAACTTTGAAGGAAATCCAACATTAGTCTCTTTTTCTATTTTTTGGAAAAACCCTTGTGATTCTGCTATCATTTGAAGGGAGAAAATGTATTAGAGTGAAATCTATAATATGCGTCTAGACTAGCATCTAATCTGTTGTAACCCTTCAGGTGATACATGATCACCTTCCTATAGCTTCAACAGGATATTCATTTAAATTAAAATCCAAAAGACAAAAATAACCAAGAGCCGCAAAATATTACCGTATTTTTCAGAGTATAAGATGCACCTTTTTACCCCAAAAAAGGGGGTGAAAACTTGGGTGTGTCTTATACACCAAATGCAGCCCCACGCACCCAGCCACCCCCACCCTTTGGCCTCTGCCTTCCAGCAATTTACCTGCTTGCAGGAAAGAGGGAAGAGCCTGCAAAGCCAAGCAAGTCAGTAGCAGTTTCCTGATCTACAGCTGATTAGGTTTGCCACGTGGAAAAATGAAAGTGAAACTAACTACAAAGAGGCAAATAGCTGGCAGAGATTTTTATTTTTTGCTGAACTGGATGGAAGGGGGTAAGTGAATAACTAAATGTCTGTAGAATGTTCAAATTATTAGACTTACTTTTTAAAGACTGCTTTATTATTGTTCTAGAGCCAGGGATCTCCAACCTTGGCAACTTTAAGACTTGTGGACTTCAACTCCCAGAATTCAACAGCCAGCTTTGTTAGCTTTGCTGGCTGTGGAATTCTGGGAGTTGAAGTCCACAAGTCTTAAAGTTGCCAAGGTTGGAGATCCCTGTAAATCTAGACAACTTAACAAAATAAAGCTTTTTAAAATAAATGCTTGCTCTGAAGAGGCCCAGTGCTATTGTATCTTCTTTTAAATAATAGAGAATAATGTATACTTCCAGAAATTTTAATTAATTTTAACAGCTCTGTACAAGTATAATATGAAATGTAACAGTATCCTGTTTAGTATTAGAGTTTAGTTACCTTGGAGTAGATCTATTTAAATAATTGAGAAGAGTTAGTGTGACTACATTTAAGAAAACTTTCTGGCATAATGTACATTTCTCCAATTCTTTGCTATTTCTATGAGTCAAGCACACATGCACAGAAATACACAGCAAACAGTGTATATCATCTGTGCTGTTTGCTGTTTGGCAAATTGCTTGGAGGCAGAGGCCTTTTTCCCTTGTTTTCCTCCCCCAAAACTAAGGTGTGTCTTATACTTCGGTGCGTCTTATACTCCGAAAAATACGGTACTTCATTTCTTCCAGTACTCAGAACTGCAGTCAGATAGTACATCTTCCATGGATATATTTAGAAGCAAATTCTATTGGATTCAAAGTGGGTTTATGTGGAAGATAGACTTATGACATGTCAAGAACCCCAGGGGCACTTTCACAATAGAGGACCTATGAATGACATTCCCACTTACTCATAGATCAGAATGATACCTGCCACATTTCCCACTAAGTACACTTAGTTATCTTTTAATTCTAGACAGATGAATATGCATCAAGACAAAGTACTGGACTGCAGAAACCAAAGATTATGAAAATCAGATGCTTTCTTGGAAATAAACATGAGGATGGGGCTGACCTTTTGATTTGTATTATGCAACTTACTATTAAATACTAACTAAAGGAGTCTGGCAGGAAACGAGGAATAGTCACAGGCATATTCCTATCCAATTGCTATGTGGCCCCAAAGTGAGATTGGCAGCAAACATATCTAATAAATGAATGTTGACAATACATAGTACATAATAAAATTTGTCTAACACTACAGTGTTGGAAGGAATATCCTTCTGGGTTCAGTTCCAAGTGGGGAAAAGACACTGGATTCATGGAAGTTGCTTGGAAAGGTTTAATAGAGGACAGGAGCACATGGCATGAGCTCCTGAACAGAAAAGGTGGATCACATGCTTCCAGATGTTGGGTGAAGAGAAAAGAGCAGAAAAAATGCTGAGTCCCTTGGTTTTATGACCTCTGTTGGGCCCCACATCTTAGTTTCCTGTTCCTGTGTATGTAATATACTCTGATTGGCTGTCAGACTCCCATGGGGCCATGCAGGGGCAACTCTGTAGGTTGTCTTGAGTCCAAGCTTGCTTGAGCCCTGCTGGCTGATGCAATCTTCCCAGGTCCCATGTGGTGTAATGAAAGGGCTTTGGGCAATTCCTAATATGGCTCTGTCTAAAGGAGGTAGATCTTTGTTATGTAGTATAGACTGGTATAGACTATTAACAAAGGGGGGGGGATGAGTGAGCTGGGCCATTCCTTGATGGCACATTGACAAAGGGGGGGGGGCTATTAGGAGTGAATCTTTTTCTGCCTAAAACATGTTTCTCCATTTCTCAGCCAGGGATATTCTATGTAATATTCTGCCTTTTTAATATTTCCTAAAATATTTTATTCCTCTAGGAGGGGGGTAGGTGCTAACTTCCTTCAAGAGATTGCAGCAGATTTAGGGATATTCAGCCTGTAGGTATTAACAATATTTATTGAGGCCATAAATGTATTCTTGGCATAAAAGGGAGTGATGCAAATAAAATCTTAAGATATTAATAGGAACTTGCAAGCCTTAAAATTGCCCACATTATTTCAATCTTATGACTGGGTTGCATAAGATATTACATCAAGGATTTACATCTTCACAATAGGACTGTGGGTCAAATTCCGACAGATTCAGGAAATAAACAGATTACAAAGAAGCAAATACCAACTTCTGTTCTTGAATTTTTCACTATCATTGTATAAAACTAGTAATAACATTCCAGTACATAAATATGAAATAAAACAAAAAAATTAATTTTATTAGACATAATTGAAAATATTTAAAGCACATATAAAATTTAAGTTCCTCTTCTTTTTCTCCCTGTGTTGTCTGCATTCTTTAGCCAACCATAGATCTTTTTCTTCCTCTTAATCGTACTTCATCCAGCTTTTTTATCACTGGAATTGATTTTTTAGATGCAGCTGAGTATTTCTTCAACAGTGCTTCAAACAGAGCTTCTGTATTTGGATGGGTACTCAAAAAGGCTTTCTCTAAGACATATAAATCAACACCCTTATCCTCAGGAAGGCCAGAAATAAAACTTAGTCCAAAATCTATTAATGTCAACTCCAGCTTCTCCGCTGGTGGTCGCAAAAGCATGTTAGAAGTTGTGAGATCCCCATGTATGAGGTCTTCATCATGCATTCGTGCCAATATCTCCCCTATCTTTTCAGCTAATTGAATAAGATTGCTGATACCTTCACCAGATTGCTGCTGGGAGATTATATAGTCCCGAACAGTAGTTGATCCTACAATGTCTTCAAGATATATACAGTTGACAACATAGTCCACAAAGTACACAACAGGTGCAGAAATACCTAAGAAGAAGACAATAAAAACCATTAGTTTGTGGTGAAATATATTATACCATCTTAGGAGATAGACTAATGTTCTGAAGAAAGCATTTTTCGGTGCTCATCTTCCTCCAGACAAACCTGTTACCATTCTACCCTTTCCCTTATCATTGGCATGTGCTATTGTATGCCATAATCTTTCTTGCTTTTGAGCTATAAAACAATCAACACATTGCCATGCTATTTGTAGCTGGCTATTATGAGAAGCTACAGAATCTAGAACAGTGATGGCGAACCTTTTTTGGTTCGCGTGCCAAAAGGGGGGGGAATGCGGGGGATCACATTGTGTGCGTGCCCACACTCATAATTCCATGCACCCCCGCACATGCACGCATGACCCCCCTGCTCCCAGCATGCAATGGCACGGCCATTTTTCGCTCTCCCCAGGCTCCAGAGCCTTTCTAGGAGCCTGGGGAGGGCGAAAACGGCCTTCCCCACCCGCTCTGGAGGCCTGTTTCCCGACTCCCAGTGGGCCCAGAAGGCCCGAAAATCAGCCGGCTGGTACACACATGCACACCGGACCTGAGCTCACGTGCCCACCGATATGGCTCCGCATGCCACTTATGGCACCCGTGCCATAGGTTCGCCATCACGGATCTAGAATATAAAGGAAAAGCTGGGAATGCTCATGTACTGACAAGATATGACTAAGAAATGTTTTTAAAAGTCTGGAGCAGAAAAAATATTGATTTTAGAAGTGGCATGTTTTATTCAATAAAACTTGCATCCCATCTTTCCTCCTCCAAGACACTTATATAGCACTCTGCCCTCCATTTTTCTCTAACGCCCTTAAAGAGGGATATCCGCTGAGATGAAGCTTATTTAGAATACAGTAGAATCGCTGATCTTTTAAATACTTATTCGTGGGGAGGGGAGCGGATCTAATTCTTCTTTGATTGGCCGCCCTGTGGAGCCCACCCACTTCCTGCCTCATCCAATCTCTGGCTAAGCCCCGCCCCACCTGCCCGTCGACAGCGTAGCAACGAACGGGCCTCCTGTGCCGTTCGCTTGTGGCTGAGCCTCTCGTCCATCGTTGGGTGTCGGTAACGTTTCGGGAACCGGAGTTTCATCACGGTCGGCCTGCCTAAGAATTGGCCCCGATAGAGGCGGGCTTCGGCTCCCTGCTGGATCAACTGCAGACCCTCCATGGGAGGAGGGAATGCTGGTGGATCGGCTTCCACCGACCCGCCCTCCGAGTTTGATCCTGCCATGATGGCGAAATGGCCAGGCTACCTTCCTCTTTTACTACGCATGCGCAATCATCCTAACCTAAGGCGTGCGTGCGGTGCGCAAATTCCGCATCTGAATGAGCAACGTTATTGGAGTTGTAAGCATCAGACCCGTTAAATGTCAGCAAGGAAACAGAGGAAAATCTGCCATCTTGTGGTCGGCTGTGTGTTTGCAATCCATGTTTTGTAAACCGTAATAAAAGTGTAAATTTTCCTACATTCTTTCTAGAAGGATAGGGCTAGAGTACTATGAAGAAAATCAAGTAAGAATCTGAATTTGGAGCTGCGCTGCATAACCTCTTTACTTCCCCCTGTGTGTTCCATATCGCTCCTTTCCTAGAGTTATTCAGATTTCCTTATTAGGAAAAAGTGGGAGTTCCGTCCCAAGTAATCTGCGCTTTCCTGAACCAGGGAGCGTTGCATTGCAGCAGCTCTAATCCCCGTGAACCGCTGGCTGAGGTTTACATCCCTAGGGGCTTCTCTTTTCGCCCGCTCTCGAGTTGGGAAACAAACTTTTTGGGGGGAGCTGTGTGCGCCGCTTCCATCAGCATGGGTGAGTTCCTTGTCCGGCGAGGAGAACAGCAGGGGACGGGGAAGGGAGGACTTCTCTACATGGCTCAGTTTTCTTCTCTGGTGGAAGGAACTTTTTTCTACTTGCTTCTTTTAAAACAATTCGGCCTTTGCGGTTCGCTTCCCTAATCCCAGATCTCTGTCCTGTGTCCTCAGTTGTCGCTTTCCTCTGCCAGAGTAATGAGTTAATATCGTACGTTTGTATCTATCTGTATCTTGCTTTGCCAAACCCTTTTAAAATGATCTCAAGAAAAAGTGGTTCTTCTTTATCTTGGATTACAGTGTTAGGTCTAGGAGCGGAAGCACTAACATCCCCTGTCTGATGCCCCTTGGAAGCATTGGGTTATAGTTGACCAGGGATTATAGGAGTTGAGGTCAAGTTGCCAGATTGGAAGAGACTGGGTTCAGTGAAAGCCAGGAATAGCTAAGAGTAGCCAATTGCATTCACTTTCCTAATCAAGCTGCATTCTTTTGCACTGTAACAGTGCCGAGTTGATAGGATTGGGTCGCAGTGTCACATTCCACCATGAACCTAAGCAAGTAGCTCATAAGATTACTGTCTCAGACCTGTTTATAGTTCTTTTGGCTAATCAGCAAACTATGAACTTGCCAGCTACATTTTAACCCAGTGTATGGTGTGAACAGATCCCATGGGATTAAGTTTACATTTCAGTGAATCATGCAATCCCAGAACACATAGGTTTCATGGAATAATTTATACGAAGGTATAGGGCCGTGATGACGAACCTATGGTACACGTGCCAGAGGTGGCACACAGAGCCCTCTCTGTGGGCATGCGTGCCATGCCAGTTGCTCTTCTGGTTACTGCCAGCTGGTCTTCGCTGGCACTGGAACACGGGAAAACGGCCAGAGAATAGCCCTGAAAATGGCCCCAAAATGGTCAGAAAACGACCCAAGAAATGGCCCAAAAAAGCCGGAAAATCATCGGAAAATGACCCAAAAAACAGCCCAAAATGGCCTGAAAACAGGCAGAAAAACGGCCAAAAATAGTCCATTTTTGTGCTGTTTTCAGGCTGTTTTCGGCCAGCTGGTCTTCAGGTTTCTGGTGCTCCGGCGTGCGCACATGCGCACACATTCTGGTTTGGGCACTTGGTGCCAAAAAGGTTTGCCATCACTGATATAGGGCATGAGAATATTGTCTGCCTCTGATATTCAGATGGCCTTTTAATAAATGTTACATGCTTGCACAAGAATAAGACCTGCTCTATTAAATGGGTTTAGTTTAGATGAAAGACCAGACCTTTCTTAATCATCGTTTACAGAATGAAACACCTTGCCATTTATTTCCCCAATTAAATGTGGCCACTGGTTTAATCTACCTTTCTAGCACAAAAATGTACATGCTAATGTCAGAAAAAGATTTAGTACAACCATTAATGATAGTTCAGTTTGAAATCAGTTTGTTCCTCTGTATCGGTTTTCAAAAGCAGCACACTATTTCAGCTTTCTACCCTTTTTATAATAGGATGGTGGGGTGCCAGGGAATGGGGGAGAAATTGAACGTACTTCAAAGAATACAGGATTGCAGCTATTGACACAATTTTCAAGTGTGTTGAAAATTTTAAGGTTTGATGTTTGAAGATTAAAGTTTACAATTACACCAAGCCATGGTTAGTTGAATAAAACAGAGTAGCCCAGTTCACATGTAAGCTGCAAAATCATAGTTTCCAAATTTCATTGTGCTAACTCTAAGCCAAGCAAAGCACATTGCAGTTTATGATATATGATCCTTGGGTAAAGGAGAAAAAAGTACTTCTTTTTAGCCAGTTATCCTCAAGTCTTGTAACAGCTTGGGCTATAAACTCAACTATAAAAATATATCAAACTTGAAAGTTTTTCAATAGGCATAGAGAAGGAAAACAGCTGCTTTAATGAATAGTAGAGAGGCGTAGTTGCATTACTTCCATTTCTTCCCTTCCAAACCATTTTTGAAAAATGCCTTGAAACTATTCTGTCTGTTCCTTTATTTCTGCTTTGAGCAATCTCTGGATTAAAATATGAATCTTCATCTATGTATACCAAAACTTTATTATTTATGCCATAACTGATCTGTCCAATCTGTACCTCCAAACCTTGTGTTTGATTATTAAAAGTTGCAGTACTCCGCCTCTGAGCTGTTATTCTTAACTCCAGGAATACACACTCCATGAAGTGTTTCAATTTGTTCCTGCATTCAGACATCTATTTTACAGGTCTTGTATACAGCTCCAACTTCAACTCTAGATAGGTAATAATAAAATAATACAATAAACTAGATAATCAATAAACTGAGTCCATTTGATATAGCATTTAAGGTTCTGGATTAGAAACCATAAGATTGTGATTTCTAATCTTTCCTTATGCATAAAAGCTACTGTATATACGGTAGGTGACTTTGAACCAGTCTCTCTCTCTTTCACTCTCTCCTCCCTCCTCCCTCTCCTCCCTCCCTCCTCCCAGTTCACCATAAAATATTGTGGTGAAAAAAGGAAGAGGGAAAATTATGTATGCCATGTTGCATTAAAAAAAGGTAGATAAAAATCAAAGACCCATAATAAATATTTAATCATAAAGATAAAACAACTAAAGATTTAAAAAGTAATCAGATTTGGCCATTAACAAAAGGGAAGCAAACACAGCTAAGAGTTCTTATCTTTAGTTTTTCTTGTCAGTCGATTTGTTGCATACTAAGTTTAGAACTTAATGTACTTAAATATAGGCCTAGTTCTTCACGAGTTGCAGCCTAATTGTCTCACTCCAAAGCTGGAAGCAATTTCTGTAGAAGTGAATGCTCCAACAGACCAAGAAATCTTTCATATGGAAAAAATAATGCAACAATGAAAGTTCTGCTGATTTATTTTCTCTGACCTACTGGTTGTCTATCTGGGGACGGGAGAGGCAAAGTTAGACATTGAAATTCTACTAACAATGTGAAGAGATAAAGTACAAGAATCTCTTTTTAACAGCAAAGAATTAGATATTAATTTTAGTGGCTGAGAATTAAATTTCGAGCTGTTGCGGGGGGGGATAGTTAAGAATTAGACTAAGGCATGAACTCCTAGAAATGGCTCTTCTGCCAATTGAACAGTCGCCTCGTATATAATCTACCTGGTTGCTGGTATCCTCACCTGAGTTCTTGTCTACTTTCTCAGCTGTCTCAACAACAACTCACCATTCTTTGAAACCTCTTCCTCCAAAAGTGTATTTATGATGTTGTTATCTTCCTGGCATTGAGTAAATGTTCCCCAGGTAAAAGGATGGAACCAAATCTGGCCAAGGACTGAATTCTCTCCCTCCATATAGTTGGCTGATGTTATGTGAACAGAGGGCTTCTTACAACAGAAAAACCTTGGGATATCTACAAGGAAAGTAAAATCAACATGGGCAAATCTCCAGCCCTTTTTACATGCATCACATACACCTCAATATAAAAAGGTAAAGGGCTTTGATTGCACAGTCCCGGCCATCTTGATTTTTTCCTATCATTCCCTCCGATGTCCCTATAAGGCCCTCAGTTCAGAGGTGGGTTCCTGCCGGTACACTCTTACCTGTCGGTCGCAGCAGAGCCGAAGAAGCTGGTGGCGTTCACGGAGCTTCCCCCACCCGCTTCCCCCGCCCGCCTGGACGCCGCCATTTGCGTTCTTTTGCCCTCTGCGCATGCGCAAAGCATTCTGCTTGCGCAGAGGGCAAAATAACGTAAATGGCGGGTGGGGGAAGCTCCGCACCGCGAACGCCACCAGCTTCTTCGGCTCTGCAGTGACCGACAGGTAAGAGCGTACCGGCAGGAACCCACCTCTGCCCCAGTTCCTTGAAACCATTCTTTCTGCCATTATTTCTTCCATGCTTGCTTATAATTTCAGTCACCAGTGTTTCTCAACCTTGACCCCTTTAAGACACATGGACATCAATATGTTAGCTGGGGAATTCTGGGAGTTGAAATCTATATATCTTAAAGTCGCCAAGGTGGAGTAACTCTCCTACAGACACTTAGCTGGGGGTAAATCCCAACAAATGTATCCCAGGAGTAGGTATGTACAGAACTGTCCAAAAAAATGTCACAAAACCTGGTTGGTATGACCAGCGGCAACTCTCGGATTTTTTCAGCAATCATTTACAGATTTCATGAGAATTCTCTCCCTAACAAAGAATGATTTGATATCCGTTTGATACAGGGGTGAAATCCAGCAGGTTCTGGAGAACGGGTAGCGGAAATTTTGAGTAGTTCAGAGAACTGGTAGTGGAAATTTTGAGTAGTTTGGAGAACTGGCAAATACCACCTCTGGCTGGCCCCAGAGTGGGGTGGGAATGGGGATTTTGCAGTATCCTTCCCCCAGGAGTGGGGAGGGAATGGGGATTTTGCAGTATCCTTCCCCTGCCACGCCCACCAAGCCACACCACGTCCAGCCACGCCCACAGAACTGGTAGTAAAAAAAATTGGATTTCACCACTGGTTTGATATCTTTTTCCTCCACTAGCTGCATTTTAATAAAAACGTATAGGCTGTTAACAACAGTAAGGGAAATGGGGTTTCAGTAGAATCTAATTGATTCAACTTCTGCATACACACAAGTCTCTTATGTGCCTAATGGAGCTTCCAGGTAGAAACATTTGAATCTGCAAATCCCTTCTACCAATTCTGATGAAATAGTTGTTTATAATAATAAGGTTTCTGTTTAAACAATGCATAGTAAAATTGAAAGCAGCTTGGTCAGCTATACAAATGGTAGGCTATTTCAACGTAACATCAGGAGGGGAATAGCCAATAAAGGTGATGCACTAAAGGCAGCGTAATAAATGGAATGGAATAGATGGAAACTAGGTGGCGTTAAAATACCTTCTTCCTTATCCTTTGATAGAAAAAAAATGAAGATAGACCCGCCCAAAAAAGTATCATTTCATTGCTGCAAATTGGGTGTAGCTTTATATATCTAATGTATAATGCTTTAAAAAATTCAAGCAACATCCGTAAAATATAGTATAAGTTAATTGATGGTGCCAAATGTGTAAAATACTGGTATAATCATAACCATTGGGTGTGCTAGCTGAAATGTACGGTATAAGAAATTTAGATCAACAAGTTGGCAGTCTGGAAAGCATCTGGTTGCAATTCTTTGATGTGATTTCCAACTGGAGAAATGCATGCTCTGGTTCATGTTTATAGGATGTTTACCCTTCTGAAAATATTTTTTTTTTTAAAAAAGCCCTACCATATTGAATTGAAATAAACAAGATTGCTATCCAGCTTACTGGTTCTCTATTACTAAGAGATCCAATTCGGTCTACTGGTTAAGGCTCCAGGAAAGAAAGTGGGATACCCTGAGTTCTAATCCTGCCTTAGCCATGAAAGCCAGCTGGCTGACCTTGGGCCAGATTTAACCCAACCATCTCACAGGTTTGTTATTGTGGAAAAAAATAGGAGGAGGAAGGTGTGATGGATGTGTTTGCTGCCTTGATTTGAAAAAATAAATCAAGGATAGAAACAAACAAACAATTTGTGGGATATGCTTGAAAATAAACATACATAAAGTTGGATTGTAAGATTGGGTCTAGATCAAGCCAATTGCTCTAGTTCCAATATACTGAATGTTAAAAGTTAGTCATTAACAGTATTTCTGCTTATTGCATGCAGGACAATCAGAATAGAGTTTGGATCCAAATTTAAATATTTGGTGAATGAAAAATAATGTTTTATAAATCTTCTCTCTAAAACTTTAAGGACAGAAAGCTTGTGTCAACTTGCAAAGATTTCAAGTTGCCATGAAAAGAAGGGGGGGGAAGCTGGAGGAGGGCTGACTGCCCTAACTGAAAATGCATTTCACAAATGTTTCTTTTACTGATTGTGTCCTAGGCTACTGGAGTCAGAAGGAGGGGTGTGGGGCTCACAATCTGCCAACGTGATTAATTGGAGAATGTGATTTATGACATGGCCAATGAGAAGGAGTGAAACAGGGTCATGAGGGCATGCAGCCTGTGTGAATTCAGTTCTGGCTGCAAGGAGTATTGCCGAGATGTCGCTTTTAATAAACCTTTGTATTTCTTTTGGACTTTGACTCGTGGCTCCTGAATTAATTAGGGCGTCTTTCGGAAACTTCACACCTTGATTCACAAAACGGAGTTCTCTGGTACTGTGACATCTATCCATAACCCGTCAGCTAAACAGTGTCGGCTGGCGAGGCTGCGGGGAGGGCCTTCTCTATTGCTGCCCCAGCTCTCTGGAACCAGCTACCGCCGAAGATTCGTACCACCCCCACCTTATTGGCCTTCAGGAAAGCCGTTAAAACCTGGCTTTTCCGGCAGGCTTGGGGCCAGTGACCCGACAGAACTAATCAGTAAGGTCACCCATGAATGAATGTAGTGATGGATTGTTTTTAAATTTTTAAACATGCTTTTAAATTTTGTTATGATGTTTTTTTCTGTATTGATTCGTATTTGTCCTGATTGTGAGTTGCCCAGAGTCCTCTGGGAATTGGGCGGCATACAAATATGATCAAATAAATAACATGTCAGTGGCTGTTAGCATGCTAATAGGAGCTGATGTGTTACATTATAATGTACAGTAAACATTGCCCTGCTGGATTGGACACCTACCCCATCTAGCCTAGCAATCTGTTCTCATAATGACCAACCAGCTTGCCAAGGAAGCCCCCTAATTTCCAGCAGATGGCTTTCACAGGCAATAACACTGTTTTACAATCTGCTGCTAGAGAATTTAAAATTCAGCTTCCGCACAACGCTAAGGGTACATCCATCACAGAGACTAGAAGGTTAGACCAAAGCTACAAATACTCCCACTCAGCCCTGAAGTTTGCCAAGAGACAGTTCTTGTCTCTCTGCCCAGCCTATTATACAAGATGGTTGTGAAATAAAATGAATTGTTACAGTGACCATACATCCTTTATTATGAAGGACAGCCTTTTAACAATCTTTGAGAAAGCTGATTTTCAGATCTACTTAATTTTCAAAAATTCACACTTGTCCTTTATTTTGGTCATTTAACTTGTGTCATACAAATGCCCATACACTTAATGCCCAAGCTTTCGCATTCATGTGAAAAAATATGGAAACCGAATTCTTTAAAAAAAAATAAATTACATATGCTCTTTGATTTTAAATATTTTAATATGCGTTTTTGTAGTTTTTCTTGGTTTGCTCTTGAATTTGCCCTTATAAAGCAAACATAAGCAATTAAGCATTTTTAGCTTCATCAACTTCTTTCAGATTTGCCCCTTTTTCAGGTTTGTCCTTTGTTTTTTTTTCCCAAGAAAATATGTTCACTGTAATTATGGTGAGATAATTGCTAGCTTCCACTTTTACAAGAAGGCCAAAGTATAAATAGATGGTGAATACAGATTTGCAGTTATACAGAAAGAATCCCTTTAGAGCAAAATATGCACCCAAGTAATATATCCTTGTTTTTCCTTAAGATGTTGCTATGCTTACTTTGATATAAGACATGCTGAATACTGTCATAATCTAGGTACAATTTGGGGTTCAAATTTAGGCCTATAAAACATTTGAGACACAGCTTTATTTTTAATAATTTGAAAATAATGGACACTTTTCCAGGAACCAATGGGATGTTCAAAATACGTTGTAGTGGGGACTGTACCAAATCTGGTTACAGTATCCTGTTTTCTGCCCTACCAGGTTTTTCATGTTTTCCAACACTGAATCATACCTCTGTGACTCTTGCAAATACTCTGTTTTACTGGGGCTGCGCAGGGGTGAAATCCAGCAGGTTCTGACAGGTTCTGGAGAACCGGTAGCAGAAATTTCGAGTAGTTCGGAGAATTGGCAAATACTACCTCTGGCTGGCCCCAGAGTGGGGTGGGAATGGGGATTTTGCAGTATCCTTCCCCTGGAGTGGGGTGGGAATGGAGATTTTGCAGTATCCTTCCCCTGCCACGCCTACCAAGCCATGCCCACCAAGCTACACCACACCCTCCAAGCCACGCCCACCGAACCAGTAGTAAAAAAATTTGGATTTCACCACTGGGGCTGTGACATAGGTTCTCCTAACTCTGCTTTCCTCCCCCCCCCAAAAAAGATTATTTTTGCATTTCACAAAATCCTGCCATTTCTGACCTCAGAAACATTGACATTCAGATCAGTTTTAGTAGATAGGGCAGATAGGTAATGTCTTAAAAACCACAATATCATTAAAGTGAACATGCTAATGTACAGTTAGTCCTCAACTTACGACCACAATTGAGCCCAAAATTTCTGTAGCTAAGTGAAACATTTGTTAAGTGAGTTTTGCCCCATTTTACGACTTTCTTAAGTAAATCACTGCAGTTGGCAAATTAGTAACACGGTTGTTAAGTGAAACTGGTTTCCCCATTGACTTTGCCTCTCAGAAAGTTGCAAAAGGGGATCACATGACCCCTGGACACAGCTACCGTCATAAATATGAGCCATTTGCCAAGCATCTGAATTTTGATCATGTGACCATGGGGATGCTGCAATGGTGGTAAGTATGGAAAAATGGTCATAAGTCACTTTTTTCACTGGCGTTCTAACTTTGAACAGTCACTAAATTAACTGTTGCAAGTTGAGGACTACCTGTATTGAAGACTATTAATCCTGGATTAATCCTAATCCTTTATATATAAAACAATAATAACAAATTTTGCTTTCAAATGTGGTGTAGTTTATAACACTGAAGTTATTGTAAGCTCTACCAATTTAAAGAAGAAGCTCCCTCAGATCTCACTCTTGTGCCTATTCTCAATCTCCAGGACAAGCATTGTTCATCCTCCTGTTGACATCAGCAATCTCACTCCTTGGAGGACTGATCTTTGGATATGAACTCGGAATCATCTCAGGAGCACTGCTGCAGCTGCAGGTGGTTTTCCATCTTCGTTGTATTGAGCAGGAGGTCCTTGTGAGTGCCTTACTCATTGGCGCTCTCGTAGCTTCTTTGGTTGGAGGAATCTTTATTGACCGGCAGGGAAGACGGAAAGCAATATTGCTCAGCAATGCAGTTTTGCTGTGTGGCAGTCTCATCCTGACACTTGCTAGGTCACTTATTTGGCTGGTGGGTGGGCGTCTGACTGTAGGTTTTGCCATTTCTTTATCATCTATGGCGTGCTGCATATATGTCTCTGAAATGGTGGCTGCCCATCAGCGAGGGCTGTTGGTATCCCTTTATGAAGCTGGAATCACCATGGGCATCTTACTTTCGTACGCACTGAATTATATCTTTGCTGACACACCTGAGGGATGGCGATACATGTTTGCCTTGGCAATTGGCCTGGCTGTCATCCAGCTCCTCAGCATCCTGTTCCTCCCCAACAACTCCAGGACTTTCAAGGCACACTACAGTGTGACTCATAGTAATCTCATTCAACCTCACAAGAATGAAGAGGATGAAGAGGACATAATATTTCCATGCCCCATGGAGAAGAGTTATTCTCTTGTAGATCTCTTCAGCTCAAAGGACAATATGAGAAACAGGACTTTGGTTGGCCTAGGATTGGTCCTCTTTCAACAGTTCACTGGACAGCCCAATGCCCTCTATTATGCATCGACTATCTTCCGTTCTGTGGGATTTCAGACTGATTCCTCTGCTATCCTAGCCTCTGTTGGTCTAGGGGTGATGAAGGTTATCGCAACTCTATTTGCCATGTTTTTTGCAGATAAGGTTGGCCGAAGGGTGTTGTTGATGGCTGGATGTTTGGTGATGGCTTTTTCAGTTACGGTTATTGGCCTGGCCAGCTGCTCTGTTCCATTAGATATGGTTAAAGACTGTGAAACACTCATAGATTCAAACAATGCTTCCTTCAGTTCACCTCCTCTCCACATAAATTCAGTTTCTCCGCAACCAGCTGCTTCCTATTTCTTATTGACAAAAGAGACTAGTGAAATACAAGTTGAATCAACTTTTGCTATCATGAGACCAGCAGTCAGTGCCAAAACGCTTACCGGTACCAATAATAAAAGTGGAGAAAAAAGGGCAACCATTACATTAGAAACTGAGAAAACCCAATTTCTCACCCAATCGGTGAAAGAAAAAGAACGGGATACCAATTCTTCAATCAGTGGGGCTTCTTCCAAAGAGCACATGCTCCTAAACTGGATTACACTCCTGAGCTTGATGGCCTTTGTGAGTGCATTCTCAATTGGATTTGGACCAAGTAAGTATCTTCCTGATTTCATATTTCTATGTCCTCTTACATAGATAAACCTGTCTATACCTGAATGTGTTTTGAGTCTTAATAAGTAGTTTATTATGTTCGTTTGTTGGGCTTCTGTGCTGCCCAATCAGTTTGGCTCTGAAATGGCCTCCTTACAGTATTACCGTATTTTTCGGAGTATAAGATGCACCTTTTTACCCCCCAAAAGGGGGTGAAAACTTGGGTGCATCTTATACACCGAATGTAGCCCCACCCAGCCACCCCCACCCTTTGGCCTCTGCCTCCCAGCAATTTACCTCTTTGCAACAAACAGCGCAGAGCCTGATTAGCACAAGGAAGTGATTATCTGCTTCCCAACTCTCAGCTGAGAGGCTGCAGCCACGGGCTAAAATGAAAGTGAAACTACGGTAGCTGCAAGGAGGCAAATTACTGGGAGGTGGACTGCTGGCAATGTTGGATTGCTGAAACTGCAAGGAGGTAAGTCAATAACTATAAATGCCTATAGAATGTTCAAATTATTAGACTTATTTTTTAAAGACTGCTTTATTATTGTTCTAGACAACTTAACAAAATGAAGAAGCTTTTTAAAATAAATGCTTGATCTGAAGAGGCCCAGTGCTATTGTATCTTCTTTTAAATAGCAAAGAATAACTATACTTCCAGAAAGCCACATCAAATTTAAAGATCTGTAAAAGTATAATCTGAAATGTAACAGTGTCCTGTTTAGTATTAAGATAAGGCAGCTGAGTTAAACCCTGAGTTAGTCATGTTTGGAGTAGATCTATTAAAATAATTGGGAGGAGTTAGTGTGACTACATTTAAGAAAACTTTCTGGCATTAATATACTGCCATAATGTACATTTCTCCAATTCTTTGCTATTTCTATGGGTCAGACACACATGCACAGAAATACACAGCAAACAATGTATATCATCTGTACTGTTTGCTGTTTGGCAAATTGCTGGGAGGCAGAGGCCTTTTTTCCTTGTTTTCCTCCCCCAAAACTAAGGTGTGTCTTATACTCCAGGGCGTCTTATACTCCGAAAAATACGGTAAGTACAATATTTGCAGTTTCAGCAGGAGTTCCTATTCTTCATTAGAGTACTCCATAATAAAGAGAGTCAGGAATGGGGGGAAAGAGTGTTAATTTTAAAAACAAAAATAACCCAGGAAAAGAACTCTTAATTTTCAGTCATTAGCCTCCTTAATTAAATTTTATAGGGCTTATTCTGGCAAAACATGAATAGGCTTTTAAGTGGATACTTTTCTGATCTTCCAAAGCCACTCTGTGTTCACTTCAGAGATGATTTTAGACCAGGGTAGCAATCTTAGGCCCAGGAGCTTCATTTAGAAACAAAGCAAATATGAAACCCCTTGGCTTCCAAAGGCCACAAGGTTTAGGGTAGGTAACATGACATGTTTGGGGAGGGGGTTATATTAAAATTCCATTATTCTGCAGAAAGACAAGCAGCAAGTTTGTCCAATTCCTATTCTGGATATATTTTGGGAACTGAAAGAAGTTGGGATGGGTCACATAGGAATCCATGGTTTATGCACCTACCGTATGTCTTAGAGTCTATTGCTCTGTCTCACTTTAAACTGGACATGCTAAGGACAAGCATTTGCCTATGTTTTGCTGCTAAGCTAAGCATTTAGTCTTGTTCCATTCAATAAGTGGAATCACTGGAGTTTTTCTCTCTCTCACACACACACTTTCTGAAATAGTTCCTTTTACCTATCTGTTCCAGGAAGTAAGCACTGTGTTCAAATGTTATTTACATACCTAGTTAAGCAAAGCAAACATAACTATGGATAACATACATCTGCCAATTTATAATTCCACAGTTTTGCAAATAAAACATCAATATTATCAGTTGAGGCGTTCGTACTATGAACAGTTGACCCCAACATATTTTGTCTGCCTCCTTCAAATATTTAGAATTACCTGAATGAAAGGGGAACCTGTGTTGGCCAGTTAGAAGCCTTACAAAAGATGATTTAATCAGGTGAGGCTTGCATTTGATTAAAAGAAAAATATTATTTTAAGAAAAGTTGAAGACTAGCTGGTTTTTATTGATTGATAGTTTGATTTATGTGATTTCTGCACATTGCTACTCTTCCTTTCAGAAGCAAACAGAGTGGTTTACAAAAGAATTTTTTAAAAAACAGTCTTAAATAAAGCTGTCACAATAAAACCAGAAATGTTTAAAAACCAATAAATACGAACATTAAAACAAATTTAGTTTTTAATACAGGAATAAATACGCTGGTCATCTTAAAGTGAATCTGTTCCTAGAGTAATTGTTATCTCATAAATTGTTGGGTGTATGGTCATGCCTACAATTATTTTCAGAAACATAGCATGGGGACCAGCTGAACATCTTTCTGAAGTTCCATAATTGGAATGCTATAACCAAATATTATAAGTGCTGCTCCAAGGCATTGCCTGTGAACTGATCTCATTGGTGGAACCACAAGTAGGGCTTTTATCTTCATTATTTGGGTCAAGCAATCCCACAAAAAATGGATATAAACTTCAATTAATGAATCTGATATTGACTTCTACATTATTTTATATTATTCATGAATCCAACCATTTACCATGGTCAATTTGTTGACCTTTTTCTTGGTAATTTCTTTTGAAAGGAAGCAGGATATTCATATATTTGACAAAGCAGCCTTTAGTTCACAAGTGCTCTCTGGTGCAATACATTCATCGGCCCAGCCTTCTTATTGATGTTCTCTAGATGGATTAAAACTGTAACTAGAACTCTGTAATTTCTAGCCATCAGGATCCCACTTAGTTATTAAAATGACATGACACTACTGTATTAAAATGACACTACTGTATTTACTAAGAATGCACCTACTAATACAGTTTTCCAGAATGAAGAGAAAAGGTAAAATCTTCCCTAACTTGAGTTGACATCTGGAGACTACATGTCCATGTCCATATTGTTTTCTTAACCAGTGAGGTGGAAGTTATTTTCCATTGCCTTTTGGTATTATTATTATTATTAATTTCCACTCCACTCCACAAATTGAATTTACTGATGGTCTCACATTAAACTACTTACCAGGTCCTGCTCTGCTCAGCTTCTTCAGGATTAGCCAAATTCATCTAGGTACTGCACCTATTGTAACAAGTAATGTTTTTTTCCCCAGTTACTTTTCAATTCAATGAAAATGTCTGTCTTGCCCACTCCGTATACATAGAATTTTCTGGAACAGTATATTACTTATCTTTTCAATGTTTCTTGTAAAAAAGTAACATGCATGTGCAGATATGTATTTTATGTTTACAAGTATGTGAGTTTAAATGTATGTTTAGGAGCAAGATAATAGTGGTAATAATAATAATAATAATAATAATAATAATAATAATAATAATAATAATAATAATAATAATAATAATAATAATAATAATAATAATAATAATAATAATAATAATAATAATAATATGCAATCAAAGCCAAGATCGAAAAATCAGCTGATGACCCAAAATGCAGACTTTGCAAGGAAGCTGATGAAACAATTGATCATATCCTCAGCGGCTGCAAGAAAATCGCACAAACGGACTACAAACAGAGGCACAACTACGTGGCCCAGATGCTTCATTGGAACCTGTGCCACAACTACCACCTACCAGTGGTAAAGAACTGGTGGGATCATAAACCTGAGAAAGTAGTTGAAAACAAACATGCCAAAATACTTTGGGACTTTCGAATTCAGACTGACAAGGTTTTGGAACATAATACGCCAGACCTCATGATTATGGAAAAGAAAAAAGTGTCGATCATTGATGTCGCCATACCAGGTGACAGTCGAATTGATGAAAAACAACAAGAAAAACTTAACCGATATCAGGACCTTAAAATCGAATTACAACGATTCTGGCATAAACCAGTACAGGTGGTCCCAGTGGTAATCGGCACACTGGGTGCTGTGCCAAAAGACCTTAACTAGCATTTGAAAACAATAAACATTGACAAAATCACGATCTGTCAGTTGCAAAAGGCCACTGTACTTGGATCTGCGCGCATCATATGAAAATACATCACACAGTCCTAGACGCTTGGGAAGTGTTCGACTTGTGATATAGGAATACAAAATCCAGCATATAAATCTCGTTTGCTGTGTATTACATTTTTTGTGAATAAATCATCATCATCATCTTCATCATCATCATCATCATCCAGAGTGTCTCTCTTCATGCCTTCCTTGTGTTTAACTTGAAGCTTCTGAATAATTGCATCTTCCAATTCAACAGTTCAAGCTTTCTTTCTATAACATCTTTCCCATTCCAGGTTCTTCTTATGGTTGTACAAAATGTTGCTTATGATTTGTTTCTTCCTCATGCCTAATTCCACTCCTTGACTTTCTTTTCTCCTTCCACAGTGACATGGCTTGTCCTCAGTGAGATCTATCCAGCTAGCATACGAGGGAGAGCTTTTGCATTCTGCAATAGTTTCAACTGGGCTGCCAATTTACTGATCAGTCTTACATTCCTTGACGTCATTGGTATGTATAGTATTGGCTTGTTGTTGACATTCTTTGCTACTGATAACCATAGCACAGCTGATAATAGGGTGCACTTAGACCAGTGTTTCTCAATCTCAACAGGTTTTGGACTTATGGACTTCAACTCCTAGAATTCCCAATTCTGGGAGTTGAAGTTCATGTTTTAAAGTTGCTGAGGTTGAGAAACCCTGATCTAGACCCAACAAAGGGTCACTGCCTTTGTTTGAGGATATTGTCTCCTGTTTATTATGTCACTTCTGGAGTCATGATCAGACATATATAATAACTAGAATGTTAAATTTAGACTCAAGATAGCCAGACTCAAATCTCTGCTAAATCAGAAAACTCAGTTCAAGGCAATCTTAGTCTACTCTAAGCCAGAAGCCATGGTGCCGAGTTGGTGCAGTGGTTAAATGCAGCACTGCAGGCTACTGCTAGTTCAGCAGTTCAGCTGTTCAAATCTCACCGGCTCAAGGTTGACTCAGCCTTTCATCCTTCCGAGGTGGGTAAAATGAGGACCCAGATTGTTGGGGGCAATATGCTGAACTCTGTAGACCGCTTAGAGAGGGCTGTAAAGCACTATAAAGCGGTATATAAGTCTAAGTGCTATTGCTAAGTGCTATTGCTTCTCATGATTTTCTTGGATGGGCAAAAGTCACATTTAAAAGAAGATAGCATAATGGTGTTATTAGAAGAAGGAAAAATCCAAAGTCCATAGCTGGATAATGTATTTATTAGGTGATACAGTGTTTTCCTCACAAAAGAGCAGACAAATATTTACATGCTCCAGAACTCTGCATCAGAGGAGATAATACTAAGGCTGCAGAAAAAGGTAAAAAATCCAAAATTACACCAGATGTTGTGGTTTGCCATTTAGTGTCATTCTCAAGAGTGGGATTGCAGATTGAATGTATTAAGTCACTAGTAGATATTAAATTAAAAAATTACAATTAGGAGTCTGAAACAGTTGTTGACCCAGACATGTGCAGCCCCAGGTCTGAAATTTAAAAAGTCAGTTGTTTCCTATTAATACAAAACAAAACACAAAACAAAACAAAACAAAAACAAAACAAAGACAATTCTGAAGCTAATATGAAGCTACTTCTGAAGCTCACTTGAAAAAGTAAGATTATAATCTATCTGATTTTATGAGGTCTATGGAGATTCTTAATCACACAGGTCATGGTTGAAGAACAAACTGTAGAAGCTTCTTGGATGAGAAGCGAAACATTTTCAAAGAAGAAGGAAAAAAAGTCCAGTTACCTTTTGGAAAAGCATCTCTGGAACTTCTATGAGAAGAGTTGCATTTCTTCAGTTAATTTAGCTGGTTTAGACATTGTTTCTTTCAGAAGTTTTTAGAATTATTTTTGGGTTTGAGGTAATATTTTAAAATATTGTCAAAACATTTCAAGTATTGCCAGATATTTTAATTCCAGAAATATTATGTCAGCACTCATTTGTAGTTCTGATATATATTAGTCTGTGTGTGGAAGAGGAAAGCCATCTGGTCCTGCTGTTAATAGTAAAACTCATCTGAAAAGTATTTATGGCCATTGTCCATCCCCAAGGTACTAAAGGTGGAGAAACACTGCAAAACCATGCTGTTAATGTTTTTAAAACCTTTTATTATTGTTATTACCTCACCCCTGAGAGGTTTTGCAACCAAAATGCTATAAAATGATAATTTTAATTCAATTTAATTAAAATGACTGGCACCTTTTACAATGCATCTATTATAATAATGCCCAGATGAAACTTCTGATTTTGCTGAATGCATGAGTCTAATAAAGTGTAAATTTACTTTTGAAAGGAAATTTTGCAGCTCCTTTTAAGTAGCCTTTGGTAATCTCCTGATTTCATGACAGCCTTTATCCTAGCCCAGCAAATGTGGCTTTATGTCATATATTGATTTTGTTATATTTCTCCATGCAGATGTCATTGGCTTGTCGTGGACTTTCCTTTTCTATGGACTGGTGGGGTTGGCGGCTGTATTATTTATTTATTTATTTGTACCTGAAACCAAAGGACAATCTCTGGAAGAGATAGACCATCAGTTCTCAAAGAAACGGTATGTCGTAGTGGGCTTTGGCTAGAATATCTGTCACTGCTAACACTGACCAATGCAGAAGTATTTTGCCCATATCATAGAGAATTTGAAGCAGGGCATGGTCAATCCATATTGATCTCTTCGTTGTTTTGGCAGGTTGCTGCAAAGGAATATATGCTGGCACAAACTATGGAACAGAAGAGAAATCTACACACGTGCTCAGTATCAAAGAGTCGACCATTCTAATACTTCCTGAAAAAGGAGCCATCACTTGTGACGTGTCACAATGGTTACCTATATCATGCTGGAAGTTTTATGGTGATTTTCCCAAAGAAAGAAATTCTGGACCATTTCATGAAAATCTTGTATTTATGTAGGTGACAATGTAATTCTTTTTTTATAAATATGCATATTTTGTTATGTGTAGAATCTAGCACCACAGCCCCTGGAGGAAGTATATCTGATACGTTCATATATTTTATAAATATTTGATAAATAAAGTATATTTGAGCCTATTAATTGGATAGTTTGATATAAAATACTATTTTTTTCAACTTGATGGATTTTGTTTAGGCTAAAGGAGATGCATTTGTATCTCCAAAACCATTTGTTGGAGAAAACCTCCTACCTCATCTTTCATACCTCTTTCAGTTTATGGGTAAGTAGTATCCTCCCTCTCCAGACAATTCATTGGGACCTGATTATACTAAGCAGTAAGGAAATGCTGACTTTTTAAGAAATCAGACAGAAGAATGTCAGAAAAAAGAAAACACAGAAAAATTATAGAATCATCTCATTGCTTGCATGGGCTACATCTGATCAACACTGTGATTATATTTTTAATTCCCATAGAAACAAAAATAAGCACTAATTTCACTTTGCTCTGCATTCCATCTCAAAATGAACTATTATTACCACCTAAATGTAGAAAAAAGAGTTCCTGTACTTTTTAAATTCATTTCTGAATAGAGTAAAGGGTTAACCAGCCCTGCCAAAATGTATTTCACTATCCTAATTTGTGAGTGAAGAAGTGGCTTAGATAGTTATGCAATCAGGATGAAATGGTGCAGCTCAAATTGTGATTTATAATGCCGCGCAGGGGTGGGTTTATGTATTTATTTATTTATTATTTGTACTTATATGCCACTCAACTCCGCATGGACTCTGAGCGGCTAAGTTCTGGCTTACCTCGCTGCCGGTTTGCTTCCACACGCACTGCGCGCACACACGCGCATGCGCAGTGCTAAAAACCCAGCTTTGCACATGCGCAGAAGCAAAAAATAGCTTCTGCGTGTGCGCAGAAGCAAAAACCAAGATGGTGGCGTCTATGGTGGAGAGCCGGTTCGGGGACGTGTCCAGCCGGCCATCGCTGCTGGTTTGGCGAGTGGGGGGGGGGAATTCCCGCTACCAGTTCTATAGAACCGGTCTGAACCGGCAGGAACCCACCTCTGATGCCGCGTGGTGATAGAACTTGGCAAAGTCCTTTTTTTGTCTCGTGCTGTTTTGTCTATTCTTGGAATCCCTGTTCAATTCATTGGACCAGGTAACTCCAATGTGTGAGATGCTACTGATTCAGGAACCCTCTAAATCTGTTGAAGTAGAATGATTTATTTTAACATAGAAATCTGCCAGTCCTCTTATAGGATTTTATGTTTATTTTATGATTTACACTTCACTGCTTTCTATTTCCAGTAAACTTTTATTTGTAATTAGACTGGAGAGGGTTGATGAGGATTTCTTTGCATCTTTAAGGGATTGCTTCTCCTACATGGCTAAAATGTACAGAGACACCGTGGCTACATTTATTGTGTTTATGGGATAATAGTAAAAGTAGCCTGCACTTCTAGAAACTCTATGAATAAAGAAAAGGAGAGATGAAAGCCTATTTCAGTGTTTAAATTCTATGCTTCTTGGCATATTTTACAGAGAAATTGAGACAGATTAAAAAACCTCACTCTTCTTCTATTGACTAGCAATGGGATGCAAAGTAAAGGTGAAAAACTAGCCCAAAATTACTTTCGGATAAAGTGAATGAACAGATTTTCTTTCCTTCAGAAGGGGACAGAAAAGTAACACCTTTATTAAAAATGGATTATCTAGCTAGAACAGAAGCTAAAGAAGACAGGATTACCTGGATGATACACCTCTAGAGAAGGAACAGCAATCAATGGAGAAGTTGATGCTGTTGCCATTTCATCCATCCCTCAGAATGACCAATTTAAGCCGCTTTTAAACAAGATTTAATTTAATTTAATTTAATTGAACGTTCTTATAGGCCACCCTACTCCCGTGGGACTCAGGGCGGCGTACAATACAGAAAAGAACAATTCGTAAGAAACAGTATTTAAAACAACATCATGACAACAATTAAAAAAACTAAAAAGGATTAAAAACCATCCATCATTCATACCAGGGGGGAGATCAGAGATGTTCCATTGGTCTCACATTCACCCCGCCTGCCGGAAGAGCCATGTTTTTATTGCTTTACGGAAGGCCAGCAGGGTGGGGATAGTCCTGATCTCTGGGGGCAGTTGGTTCCAGAGGGACAGAGCTCCCACAGAGAAGGTTCTCCCCCTCAGCCCTGCCAACCGGCATTGCTTGGTCGATGGGACCTGGAGGAGACCAACTCTGTGGGACCTAACCGGTCGTAGGGAGGTATGCGGTAGGATGCGGTCCCAGAGGTAACCTGGCCCTGAGCCATGTAGGGCTTTAAAGGTCAAAACCAACACCTTAAATTGCGTCCGGAGACTAATGGGCAGCCAATGCAGCTGGCGGAGTATGGGTGTTACGTGGGTGTATCTAGGAACACCCATTACAGCTCGCGCAGCTGCATTTTGCACCAATTGCATTCTCCGGATACTCTTTAAGGGTAGCCCCATGTAGAGCGCTTGGTTCAAATACATTCTCCGTTAAAACTGCAATCAACTAAGTAGCCTTTATCGTACAGGGAACATAACTGATGATAATATCAGGAAGAAGCAATTGCCGTGCAGCTAGAATTCAAACTTTAAGAAAGCAGGACATTCTTTTGTGATTTAAGCATATGTGGAAGGTGAAGTACCCTTTTTGTTACAGATGTTCACCGAATCACTCATTTGTCATGAACTTCAAAAAATAACTATGAACACACACACACACACACACACACACACACACACACACACACACACACACACACACACACACACACAGAGGGATGTCAGAGGAAGTGGCAGCTATCTTGTATCCAGTACTTGAATAAAAAAGCAAAAAGAACTGGAAGATTTCTCAGGGGATTAATATCAGCCTTGGTTGGGAATTGTGTTTTAGAATGTATTGTTCAGACCTGCTGGGTGCAGATTTCTTAGATAAGGTTCAGGTGCCTCTTCTCATTCCACTTCCTATTTTATAATCTCTGCCACAAAGCCTAACTTTGGTTGCTAAGGGAAATGCGAAGTAATGCGAACTCCTTGTTCAAAGTTTTACTATATTTCTGAGTAAAAGTGACAGAAGGAATAATTTGAGCGGGGGTTGGAATGCTGCTTTCTATATTCAAAGCCTCTTTTGGGTGATTCTGCAGAAATTGAAAAGTGATGGTGACTTTACAAGGCAATTTTTTTTGCTTTTTTGGCTTGTGACACATGGGATACTAATCTTCCGCCCTTTCCTATCCCACATTTAAGACATAGGGCATAATTTACTGTATGCTTGTATAATTTATTAGGCAACTTTTTTTATTTCATGCAGGGTAGGGAACCTAAGCCTTCTAGATATCCTGAGCAGTTCTGAGCATCTCTCATTACTGACCATGCTGGCTGGGCTTCTGGGAATATCTGAAATACCATATGTTTCTCACCTCTACTTTAAATATATCAGATGCAAAGGGGAACCAGAATGTTACGCAGTTCTTATTTCCCAATTAGTAAAAAGTTATAAGAGAAATACTATTTAAATTTGGATTTCTTTTAAATGAGTGATCCCTGAAATATATGGTCTTTCTGCAATACTTTATTCACGAGAACAGAAGTAGAAGTAAGATAAAGAAGAGCAATATTTACAATAGTGGGTTTTACTTACCTGCGCTACCGGTTCGGGTTGGGAGCGTGGGTGCGCGAAGCGTGCGTGAAGCATGCACGTGGTGCTTCTGCGCATACACAGAAGGTTCTGCACATGCGCAGATCACCTGTGATGACGTCAGGACGGGTGGGCGGAGCCTCCCACCACTTTTACTACCGGTTTGCATGAACCAGGCCGAACCGGAGCAACCCACCACTGAATATTTAGTATGCTGCTTTAGGTATTGATAAATATTTATTTATTTAAGTTAATTTATATGGCTCCTCACATCACACTAATGATTTAAGGTGCCCTCTATCCCATCCTCTGTGAACTGGAAGCAAACATTTGAAGTTCTGTAGCCACCAATCATGTGCAAGATCCCCATGTAATTAAGGAGCCAAGAAAATTGGGAAAACCTCTTTAGCAGAGTTAGTGGATGCAACACTGAGCTGTAGCAGAGGTGGGTTCCTGCCGGAGCTGCCCAGTACGCAGCTCCGGTAGGGAGCAGCGGATTTCGCAACCGCTCCGAAGCCCTCTCTGCCGGTCCACCCAGCGCGTCACCATTTTCCCCCCATGATTTTTGGTGATTTTCGGGCAATTTTGCTTCGCATGCGTGGAAGCAAAATCTTGCTGAAATCTCACGAGGGGACGCATGTGCGCATGAGATTTCAGCGAGATTTTGCCTCCACACATGCGCGGAAGCAAAATCTCACCAAAATCTCGCGCGCGCGCATGTCCCCTCACGAGATTTTGGCACAATTTTGCTTCCGTGCATGCGCAGAAGCAAAATCACGCAAGGGGGGCGCGCGTGTAGCGAGCACGCACCCCCAAAAGCATGGAGATGCGCGCGCATGACTCCAGCAGCAAGGTAAGTGAGCAACCCGCCCCTGCGCTGTAGAGCTGAACAGTGCCTCCTTTGTTACTGTTGGAATGCTTTATTAGTGGAGTATTAATGGATGCCATCCTAAGGCAGCCATTTGCCACATCCCAAATAGATTGCTATACATCTCAGCCAGAATATATCTACTACACTTCCTAACTCATTCATTTGAAATTTCCTTCATAAAAACATACAGCGTTTACTGGTTTGGTACATTTAGCAATTCTATCTACATTGCTCAGGCAAAATATTGGTAAAATAACCTAATGCATAGTGAGTTAATTCAAGACAAAGATTTCAACTCCATTCTTTAGATCACTAGTCTGCTTCTAGTAAGCAACTAGAAAGTGTAATCAACTTTTTTCTCTCAAGGACAAAAGAGCTGATAGCAGCAACAGCATGCTTTAACCAAACTATACCTGTGACTCTTACCTATGTGAGAACATCCTCAAGCAGGTTGTTTATTGAAACAAGCAAGGTGCATTATTTAAAGGCGTCCACTAGGTGGCTCTTGAGGATTAAAGAAATCACATCCTTTGCAATCCTCTAAAAGGCTGGTTTCCTTTTGTCTGTTCAAAAGAAGCAAACACCAAAATCTTCTGGTAGGAAGTGAGTTTTTGCACTGGCACAATTTCCTGTGTTTATAATAACAAGGCTTAAAACAGCATTTCATTAAGTGCTGATTTCTCAAAAAAAAAAGTCTGTCTAAATTAAGTTCAAGAATCATGGTATGAAGCTATAACTGATATTTTCCAAGAAGGTTGTTTTGTGTGTAGATCTGAATGTGCTTATGAAAAAGCAGCATCTAACTTAATGTTACACGTTATTGCCCTACTTTTTCAACAGAAATGTCTCAAGGTTGCAAATGAAAAAAGTAGAAGACAGGAACAAGTGTAAGGAATTGGTGAATAGATTTGAATTTTGGAAACCAGAAGAAGCAAGCAGCATCTAATCCAGTTTTCTCAACTCAGCATACTGGCTGGGGAATTCTGGGAGTAGAAGTCCACAGATTTTTAAGTTGCCAAGGTTGAGAAAGACTGATCTAGTCTCAGAAGCTTGGAATGATGTCAAAGCAGGGGAGAGAATAGCAATAGCAATAGCACTTAGACTTATATACCGCTTCATAGTGCTTTACAGCCCTCTCTAAGCGGTTTACAGAGTTCAGCATATTGCCCCCAACAATCTGGATCCTCATTTTACCGACCTCAGAAGGATGGAAGGCTGAGTCAACCTTGAGCCGGTGAGATTTGAAGAGCTGAACTGCTGAACTAGCAGTAGCCTGCAGTGCTGCATTTAACCACTGCGCCACCTCGGCTCTTACCGCACTACCCTAGACTTCCTTTCCCATTACGTTTCCTGAATTAATGTAGGCATTTCCCAGTCTGGCACTTCTGGAATTGCAATCTCAACCCTCCAATGCAAAGTTTCCCTTTGCAAGTCAATCTTATAGTAGGAGCATTTGCCAATTACAGGTAGTTCTCAACTTACGACCAGTATCTTAGTAACTGTTCACTCAATCCAACAAAGGGGACTCACGACCCAAATTTGAAGTTCCAAAGATCAGTCCCTCTCCGCAGTCATATGACCAAACTTTGAGCATTCAGCAACATGGCAGCATTTGTGGCTGTTTGTAACATCCCATGGCCAGTGTTTTATGACAGTTCCAGCTTTCAGCAAAACCATGCCCATAGCAAACCATTGATTCACTTAAAGATTGCAGTGTTCACTTAACAACCAATGCAAAAAGCATAGTAAAATCAGGTCGATCACATGACTGACCTGTTTTATGACCATTATGACATACAACCCCAATGGGAAGGTTCCATTACAGTCTACCTGTACTAGAACTACCTGTACTCAGGAAAGAGATAAGATTCTCCAATGAATGTGTCCAGGCAGAGGTTAGACCAGAGGTCTTCAAACTTGGCAACTTTAAGACTTGTGGACTTTAATTCCCAGAATTCTCCAGCCAGCATGGCTGGCTGGAGAATTCTGGGAATTGAAGTCCACAAGTCTTAAAATTGCCAAGTTTGGGGACCCCTGGGTTAGACTAACTGTCCAATGGAGTTGCCTTAATTTGGATTCCTGCACTGAATAATGAGTATTGACTTAATAGCCTAGGAGACTCCCTATTAAACATTTCCATGAAGTAGCCAACCATTAGTCCACAAGTTAGCTAATTTACATTTTAGCTTAGAGTTATGTACAAATCCAGCCTGAATAGTCAGCTTATAGCTCTTGATGTCATAAAAAAAATCAGTTAAAGCATGCTTGTTACCATAAGCAAGCTACCATATGTGGGAACATAGTCATAGTGATCTCTTATATCTTTAAAAATATATTAATAGCTATTTTTCCTGCTTATCTAGATTCTATATTGTATTTGAACTTTCTCATTTGTCAGTCAGTCAGCTAATGAGACAACCGTACAACAATACAAAACAGAGGAGAGGATAAAAAGGAACAAGTTGAACTAATTAAAAGTTTATCAAAGGTTGGACAGAAGTCAATCAGATTTTTTTAATATTTTCTTTTCTAAAGCCTGAATTTTTTAACATATGACAAACTCATTTTTTTTCCTGCCAGATATATTTGAAGAGGATGCTTGGGGGGGGGGGAAGCAAAACCCTAAGACCCTTAGACTCATTGCACAGTTGTTTGGGTCTCAGCCAACAATTTTGTAACAGACAGTAGTAATCAAAATGGTAATTTAATAATAGGCAGAGGTAAGTAATAATTTTAGTTTAGTTTCCGCTCCAAAAGTACTTTTCAAAATGGGGTCCAGAGAGAGCCCTTTGGGGCAGGAAAGCCGGAAACTGTTATGCGAGAAAAGATCAATTCTCACCAGACATCTGTTTGCTTAAGAAAGGGAACCAAGCAACATTCCTTCTGATATATCCAAATCCTGAACTGGTTGCTTAGTGAAGAGCCGTCTTTTATAGTCTGGGGTCCTTTAGACATTATGAGACTCCAACTCCAAAGCTGGCTGTTTGTGAATTTAGGGAGTTGTAATCCCCACACATCTGGAGGGCATTAAATTAGAGAAGACAGAGGTTGAGCAAATCTGTTGGGTTATTTTAAAAAAAATGATGTAGGATCTCATTTTGAAGAATATTGCTATTTGATGAAAAATGTGCCTGCTTTCCTTTATACAATATAGGAACTGTAGCAGAATTAGTGACATATAAACCCAGTTAAGCTTAAAGACAAATACATAGGAGTATCTGAGGGGAATCAGAAAAGTAAAGATGTTGACTTCAGTTGCATGTTCAAAGCCCTGCCCCTTTTTGCATAGTCATTAACATTACATACATACATACATACATACATACATACATACATACATACATACATACATACATACATATTTTAGTCTCTCTTTATTTTCATTTATCAGCAAAAAATGTTACACATATAGACAATATAGTTTGTCGACTATAGAAAACTGCCTGGATGGTCCCAGGAGGGGCCGAAAGGCAAAAGGAAGCTGTGATGTTTCCTTCCATACACCAGGATGACTCGACAGAATAAACATATATAACCCTTTCCTGGTGAAGAGCTGATAGGGAAGAGAACCTTGTGGCCTAGAGGTTAAACTTCTGCCTTACAAGCAGACTGCCCAGGTTCAATTCCCACTAAGGGTATGGCTATCTGACGAGAGCAAAATAGCTCGAAATAGATCTATAATAGTCTCCCTTTATTTTCATTTATCAGGAAAAAATGTTACACACACACACACACACACACACACACACACACACACACACACACACACACACACACACACACACACATATATATATATATATATATATATATATATATATATTCAAACTTACAAAGAACTGATAAAGAAATAAAGGGCGACTAGTATAGATCTATTTCAAGCTATTTAGCTCTCATCAGCTAGCCATACCCTTCTAGGATTCGAACTTGGGCTGCTTGCCTTGTTAGGCAGTGCTTTTACCCTCTAAGCCACTCTTTTTACCCTCTACCAGGTGACTCGGCAGAAAAACATTTAATCTTTCCCCTGGCTCAGCTGATAAGGGAGGAGAACTTGTGGCTTAGAGGGTAAAAGCACTGCCCAACAAGGCAAGCAGCCCAAGTTTGAATCCTAGAAGGGTATGGCTAGCTAAATAGCTTGAAATAGATCTATACTAGTCTCCCTTTATTTCTTTATCAGTTCTTTGTAAGTTTGAAAATATGGTTTGTAGCCTGGATGTTTGTAACCCATTTTATAGTTCATACTACCATCTTGATGTTTGTATCCACCCTCTGCAAGATGACTCTTTTCTATCCTCAAATTATATCCAAGGGCCACAAGAGAGAAGAAGGCAAGCCAGGGCCAAGCTGAGGTTAATAAAATGGATTTTTATGATGATGATGATGATGATGATAGTTTTATTGATTAGCCTATAGGCCAGTGATGGCAAACCTTTTTTTGCTCGGGAGCCAAAAGGGTGCGCGTGCGCCCACACCCATAATGCAATGCCCTTCCCCCACATGCATGCGCACACAACCCCCCCGTGTTCCCCCCGATGCATGCGCGCAGGGCTCACTGAAACCTTCGGAGCCTGTGGATGGCGAAAAACGGATTCCAGGTGATTTTCGGCCTTTTGGAGGGCAGGGGAGAGGTCATTTTCGCCTTCCCCAGGGTTCAGGAAAGCCTCCGGAGCCTGTGGATGGCGAAAATCCTAGGTAGAGGCAGATTTGGGTCTCCTGCTTGGGCAGGGGGTTGGACTAGATGACCTGCAAGGTCCCTTCCAACTCTGTTAATCTGTTAAAACGGACCCAACGGCCCAACCGGAAGTTTGGAAATGAACTTCCGGTTGGGCCATTTTTCACCCTCCCTAGGCTTCAGGAAAGCCTCCTGAAGCCTGGGGAGGGTGAAAAACGGCCCAACGGCCCAACCGGAAGTTCGGAAATGAACTTCCGGTAGGCTCGTTGGGTCCACTTTTCACCATCTACAGGCTCCTAAAGCTTGGGGAAGGCGAAAACGACCTCCCCCATCCCGCCCTCCGGAAGGCCAAAAATCAGCTGGCCAGCGCACACATGCGCACTGGAGCTGACATAGGGCAACGCCTCGCGTGCCCTCAGATATGGCTCCGTGTGCCACCTGTGGCACGCGTGCCATAGGTTCGCCATCACGGCTATAGGCCATATCAAAGCACAAGGTTCAAACACATATCACCAATAAAATCTTATACAAACAATTTAAAATAAGAGTAGGGTAAAATACAATAGTTATAGGATAAGATACAATATAATTTAATACATAAATATATATATATAAAATAGAATAAAATGACATAAAATTATATTTTGGTGTCACCCTTACAATCTACCCCAATCAGTCCCACATATGCAGATCTCAACCGAACCATTTTGTTTAAGTACTGTGCTGTGTTAAATGTTATTTTCAGGTTCTGGCTGCACATAAAGTAAGTTGTTTTGATATGGGGATCCCAATGGGCCATTCGTTTGGTATATGGACCAAGGTACCTGTCTCTCACCCCCTTATACAAGCAACAATCAAATAGGATTTTTATGTGTGGCAGCTGGACCAGCCAGCAAACCTCATTCCCTGGTGTCAAAGTGCTGATCGTGATATCTAGTTTGATAATCAAACGTTTGCGAGAAGGGAAACCAAGCTCAGTGAATGCTAAGATCTCACTATCTTAAATGTGAGTAACAGATGCTGTTGTGGAGAGCTGTGGTGCCGTGGTGACACAGTGGTTAGAGTGCAGTACTGCAGGCTACTTCTGCTGACTGCTGGCTGCCTGAAATTTGGCAGTTCGAATCTCACCAGACTCAAGGTTGACTCAGCCTTCCATCCTTCTGAGGTCGGTAAAATGAGGAGCCAGATTGTTGGGGGCAATATGCTGACTCTGTAAACCGCTTAGAGAGGGCTGTAAGGCACTTTGAAGCGGTATATAAGTCTAAGTGCTATTGCTATTGCTGTCCACTCCTGCCGCACAGCAAACAAAGTACAGGCCTTGTTTACCATCTGTTCATGGTTATGGCGGTGATGAAAAAGTAACAATCCTCATACTTATGATCTTTTCAGGTCTGTAAAGCAAAGGAACGAAGAAGTAAGATCATAAACACAGACACAGTGACTGTTTTACTTAATGACTGAGTTGCAGATCCCAATTGTGGTCATTAAATTGGGACCAACTATATCTCATTTGAGAAGCTTACTATAGGGTCCAATGGGTTTTGTTGCTCCTTGTTTCACTATTTAAAATAATTCACGTCTATATTGAGGAAAAATCATGAAACAAAAACATTTGAGAGGAGAAAGAACATTTTCTTTAGTGAAATCTTAGGAAAAAGGAAAAAAAATTGAAATGATACACAAAATAACGATTAGTAAGCTTTGATGCTGCATACTAATTTAAAATTCTAAATCATTAAATTTCAATCAAATCCCTGACTGCTGTGTGCATGAGTCATACTCAGATGAACCTAGTTACACCGAGAAGGGGGATATTGTTGCACTTGATGTATGCTTCTATCCTTCTGTCTGTCTCCTGTGTAGTTATGTACAGGATTATATCTTTGCTCTGCCGAGGGATTACTAACACATGTCATTCACCAGGTCTCCAGGCAGATATAATGAAGGAAAGAATGTCTTCTGGCAGGGTGTTTTGAAAATGGTTTTAAAAAGGGGGCTCCCTTCTAAGAGAATATATAGAAGTTTTTTTTTTATTTTGTGAGAACAGATACCCTTCCTTCCAAGAAAAGTCACATGTAGTTGTGGCCAGCGGTGGGTTGCTCCCGGTTCAGACCAGTTCTTAGCTGGCGGTGGGAGGCTCCACCCACCCGCCCGGGACGCTTCTGCGCATGTGCAGAAGCGTCGCACTCAAAATATTTTACAACCCACCACTGGTTGTGGCCACTGCAAAACACAACCTGACCCCTTTCCTCACACCTGAAATGTATTAGCAATCAAACATGTATGTGAACTGATCTTTTTTCTCCCAATAAGGTAAAAACCTTCGTACAATTGGGGAAGGATGTCGGAGGATAGCTGCATAAAGATTTTCTGTTACAAATAAATCGTCTTCAGTTGATTTTTTTTAAATCCTTTTTTTCCTACAGTATTTTCTTTAGTTTCCCAGCCAAATACTTCCTAGGGAAGGATTTTTAACATCTTTCGAGCTGCAGTTCAACATCTTCCATATCAGAAGTCTATAGTAATCAGGGTTTGATCCAAAGCCTCACCAGGGAACAATATATGAAGCATTAGCCCTCTTCTCACCCCTAACTTCAAACAGACTTTCCTTCCCTTCCTTTCCCCTCCAAATTTTCTCTCACTGCCTCCAACTCTGCTATTTTGCACATTATGGAGACAGGATATAACATACACCAGCCCATGAAGACCAGGCCTTGGGAAGTTCCATTACATGCATTACAATGAGGTATGTAATTCCAGACATGCGCAGGGTCTAAAACTGTTGACATAATCTTGGTGCACTTCCAGATGTAGAGATGCAAACGACTCCCAGATTTTAGTGTAAATGGCTGCGTAAGATTGGGTTGCAACCTAACTATCCCTACCAGATAATCATTCACAGGCAATGTTATTCAGTCTAGCAAGCTTTTTAAAATTAAATCTTAAATTAACTATGGGGGAATCCCTTTTAACGCACCTTTCACAGGAGGGAGAGAGGGCAGGGAGGGCCTTGTTAACAGCCCTCTTCTGGTTGTTTTATGCTTGCGTATTGGCTCCATCTCTCTATCCATATATGGAGGGAGGGAGCTCGTTCATCTTTCAGGAGTTCTGGCAGTGCACAAATGATAGTCTGTATGGAGAATGACTGAGGATGTGGGACGTGCATAAGCGCACCATCGTGCCTACCGTCCCTGTCCTTCTGTCCTATTGTCTAATTTTTACCTATACATACTTTGCTTTTGTTTATGTTTATATCATACCTGTTATCTTGTACACATGTTGACAAAATAAATTAATAAAATAAATAAAATAAAATATCACCCAAGTGTTCATTGTCAATTTTTTGCCCCAGATTTAGTGGGAAGACTCATGAGGGCATAAGGGTACTCTTTTTACCTCTTACTCCAAAAAAAAAAAAAATGGAAAAAGTAACTCATGTTAGAGGCTTTGGGGAGACTTCAGGGTAAAATGAGGTTTCCACTTTAAACCTGCCCTACCTTCAAGCCTTCTCTTTGAGGTCAAGAGCTGTGGTGGCACAGTGATTAGAACACAATATTGCAGGCTAGCTCACTGCTCACTGCCAGGAGTTCAATTCTGACCAGCTCAAGGTTGACTCAGGTTTCAATCCTTCCAAGGATGGTAAAATGAGGGCCCAGGCCAGATTGTTGGGGGCAATATGCTGACTCTCTAAACTGCTTAGAAAGAGCTGTAAAGCACTATGAAGTGGTATATAAGTCTCAGTGCTATTACTATGGCTATTGTTTGGCAGCAGGGTGTTCTTTTGCACTTGAGAGCTTCATTCCCCACACCCCCTAAATAATGCCTGTATCTGCAAAGTTTATCAAAGCTGTGATGTGGCAAAGAAAACGTAGCCACACAGGGCCAGCTCTAGTGTTGTGAAGATGTATATTCCTCAGGACTAAGAAAGTCAGCCAAGTATAAAGTTAATATTTCCAAGATTAATCACAGGCATGGGAGTTTGTAGCAAAGAATTAATAGAGCATTGCAAGGAACGATTGATATAAAATCCTTCTGCATAGCTAATCATGTTTGACAAACTAATGACATCCCTCAAAGACTTGAGAGCTGAAATGCAAAAATGAGGGAGGGCAAAGGGAATTCAAAGAAATTATATGTCAAGGTTTTTGCAAGTATTGCTGAAAAATCATTGAAAGACAATTTCGTTGGCTCATGCTTCCAATTTGATCATAGAAGTTCTTCACACTAATCATTTGATTTTTTTACAGGGGATTAATCATCTCATAAGATATTTAAAATATTTTAATAAGGTTAAGCTAATGCACTCTCAACAAAAAGGGTGTTATCTGCAAATATACATGAAACAAAAAACTTGAGAGAAAATTAAGCCTATATAAATGGAGAAGAAAACATACGTAATGGAGAATTCCTATTTGGTTATTTGTTTATATTCCACAGAACATTTTACAGCTTGTGAATCTTCTTTAACCCCATTAGGGGGAGCCCAAGACAAAGTAAAAATAATAAAACACAGTATCCTCAATTACTGTGGGCTTTCTCAAATGCAAAGTTTCTTGTTCAGATATTTATGATATTCTCCAGGCTGCTTATGCCTATGTAGCTGAAAATCTAAATATATTTCCTTACCGCTTTCAGATAAGCAAGAGAATATGGTCCTTACTGACTGCATAATTCTTAGTATTGGTTGGATAAAATCATCAAATTTAAGCGTGAAAGCTCCTCACGGACTATACCCGTGATGGCGAACCTATGGCACGCGTGCCGGAAGTGGCACACAGAGCCATTTCTCCGGGCACGCAGAGCCATCGCCCCTTGCTCTTCCGGGTTCTGGTGCGCTGGCCAGCTGGTTTTCATACATACAGGTGCGCCAGAAACCGGAAGAACAGCCTCCCATTGCGCATGCGCGCTCCAGGAAAATGATCTTCCTGTTTCCAGAGTGCACATGCGCACTGACCAGCTGCTCTGGTTTCTGGCGCTCATGCAAGCGCGAAGACCAGCAACAGGCGTGCGTGCCAAAAGATGCAGAGAGGCGGTCGCTTCCTAAGGGAGCAGAGCAAGGTAAGCCGGTCTTCCCTCCATCCCTGCCCGCGCGGGCTTCTTGCATGGCCCCAGGCAGTCCGGCGCACCGGTGGATGAGCAGCCAGTGAGGGTAGGGTGGTGGACTACCTGTGCAGATGACCCCGTGGCCTAGGCTCCTCCCTGCTGGGAGCTGCCATTCCCCAGCTGCCTGCAGAGCTCTCTGCCCCCCCCTGGCAGCCGCAGAAGCTCCAAACGTGTGGCCTTGCCTGGGATCCTCCCTGCTGGGATCCACCATTCCCCAGCCACTGGCAGAGCTCTCTGCCCCCCCACCTTGGCAGCTGCAGAAGCTCCAAATGTGTGGCCTTGCCTGGGATCCTCCCTGCTGGGATCCACTGTTCCCCAGCCACTGGCAGAGCTCTCTGCCCCCCACCTCAGCAGTCACAGAAGCTTCAAACGCAGGGCCTTGCCTGGGATCCTCCCCGCTGGGAACCACCATTCCCCATCTGCCATCAGCGCTCTCTGCCACCCCCCCATCGGCAGCCGCGGGCCGGGGAATGGTAGTTCCCAGCAGAGAGGATCCCAGGCAAGGCTGCACGTTTGGAGCTTCTCTGGCTGTCGCATGGCACTGCCGAGGTGGGGGGGACAGAGAGAGCTTCTGCCGGCCGGGGAATAGTGGATCCCAGCAGGGAGGATCCTAGGCATGGCCATGCATTTGGAGCTTCTCCTGCTGCCCGGGGGGGGGGGCAGAGAGAACTGCTGCTGGCGGGGAACAGTGGATCCCAGCAGGGAGGATCCTAGGCATGGCCACGTGTTTGGAGCTTCCCTGGCTGGCGAATGGTGCTTTTGAGGTGGTGGGGCTAAGAAAGCTGCCGCCGCCTTGGGAATGGCTGCACTTTGTTTCACCAGGGAATGGGCCGGTACCTGGTTGTCCTCCGGTAAGAAGCGCACCGGCCCTCTTGGAAGAAGTGGGGGCGAATGTGCGGAGGTGGAGGCACACACGTGCGCACTGAGGGGTTTGCATGTGTGCATGCACAGTGTGGTATGCATGTGCAGGGGGAGTGCAGGGGAGGGTCGGCTGCGCATGTGCAAATGACATGCATTGCAGTATGGGTGCCGGCACGCGCGAGCGCAACAGCTCTCTCACGCTTGGACTTTTGGCACGCAACGCCAAAAAGATTCACCATCACTGGACTATATGATTTTGGATGGTGTCGCCTGTTTCCAGCATTTCCTCCTTGAAAAATAGCATATCATGTCCATTTTCTATAACAAGGATAAGGAAACACTCCTAATACTTATATAAGCTGACTACTGAAGATTGTGACAGTGGTTGTATCTCACTCCCTTCAGGAATAATAAGAGAGATGCAACAATTGATGCACCAGTGCAATGAATTGTGTAACAAAAGAAGCAGATGATGAGGATTGCCTTCCATGCTTTTTAATTTGGATTTACTGAAGACAGCTGCTATTTGTATGGTGGTAGAACTCGATTGTGAGTGATCCAGGGAGCAGTCTCCGAAGGGGCCATTGAAGGAAGAGAGTCTTTGGCAAGAGTCCTGATCAAGCAGTCATTTGGAATTAAGTACTAACATATGACAAGGTTAAAGGTGGAACCAGGAAATTTAGGAAATAAAGATGGCATATTTTACACAGGAAAGAATGAAGACGAGAGACATGGAGAAATTAGGGGACATATAGAGAATAAAAAATGGAAGTGGCAAGCTGAAGATGTGGCCCAGATGCACGTGAAAGCCACAATGCGGACCAGGCTCACTTGGTAGGGATTAAAACAGTAGGCAAGGCTCAAAAATTGCAGGGAATTACTCATTACCTCATACTTCCCTTCGACCGGTCAGGTCCCACAGAGTGGGTCTCCTCCAGGTCCCGTCAGCCAAACAGTGCCGACTGGGGGGGGGGGCTAGGGGGAGGGCCTTCTCTGTAGGGGCCCCTGCTCTCTGGAACCAACTTCCCCCAGAGATCCGAATCATCCCCATCCTGCTGGCCTTCCGAAAAGCCATTAAGACATGGCTCTTCCTGCAGGCGGGGTGATTTTGAGACGACCTCCCATCTGACGTCTCCCCCCTGTATGTATGATGTTATATGTTTTTTTAAAATTGTTTAAAATTGATTTTAATTGATTTATTTGATGTTCCCTAAAATGTTGTACGCCGCCCTGAGTCCTGAGGGAGTAGGGCGGCATAGAAGAACCTCAAATAAAATAAATAATAAATAAATTTCTAAGTCTCCAGGAGATTCAGTGTTTCTAAGGCCAATGGGAGAGAAAGAGATGGAGCTGGTATAAAATAACCATATGTAGGATATTCCTCTACTGTAAAACAAAACAAAACAATGTTTGTGTTTCTTTTACAACTTCATGAATTTGTTTTTAATGGATCATTTGTGAAAGTATAAATAAATAAATAAACAATTCCCTTTGAAAAAAATATCTGGATCCCCAGCGAAGTGTCTGAATAAGCAGACTATATCCTGTGATTTGAGAAATTTGCAAGCTTTATACAGCTGAAAAACAACAACAGTTTTTCAGATAGACAGAACTGCAGTCAAACAGGATAAACTAGAGAATAGCACAGTTTTCACAATAACAAGCTATACCAATACTAGACAGCAATACAAAATGGTCATAAGGAAAAGTACATTTCCTTGGCTCCACCTGGTTGTTAGGGAACATTTATGCATAAAATGTTCCTTGAGTGGCCCTATCAGTATATTTCGGAGCACTAACAAAAATTAATCTTAATATGACCCTGTGCCATCACTATTTCAACACAGATTAAATACTTTATTCAGTTGGCACGTTACTTTCTATAATATTCTTGTGCCCTCAAGAATCAATTGCCAGAGTGATGTTGGCAGCTCTGCTCTTTTAAACAGAATATGTGCCCTTTCTGTTTCTGCTAACATTTCTGTATAATCTGTAATTAGGAACATAGATAATCTGAATTTCTACAACTATAATTTTGCGTGACCATGACCATGACCCATGACCTCTAACTACTTTAAACCAGAAATAGAGATAGTCAATTTCAAGAGGCAGTTGATTGAAACTGCATTCAAATAAAATAACTACCTGTAAGTCCTTAAGCAGATTTAATATCTTTGCCAAAATGCTTATAAGAAGGTCATAGGTTTAGCATCCTGCTTCATTTGAGAAAGAATTGTTTATTGCATTTAGTAACAATGGTTATAAGGAAGCTCTATAATCATATTTGTTTCTAAATTCCAACCCATGGACCAGTAGTGGATTCTAAATCCCGTCGCTACCGGTTCGCTCTTGTGTGTGCGCGCGCAACGCTTCTGTGCATGTGCAGAAGCTTCTGCACATGCGCAGAAGCATCCTGGGCGGGTGGGCGGTGCCTTCTGCCACCGCCGCTACCAGTTCCCAGAACCGGGCTGAACCGGCAGCAACCCACTGCTGCCATGGACAGCTGCCGACAGAAGAGCCACCCCCTCAAGAATTTGGTTCTTCTTGACTTTTCAGTAATAGCTGAATGTCTAGTATAGGAACAGGATGCTGGAGGTTTGGTTCATTTTAGTAGGACTCTTTTTGTATCGTAAAGATACAGTATAGTAAATATGAATATGAATATGAATATGAATATGAATATAAATATAAATATAAATATAAATATAAATATAAATATAAATATAAATATAAATATAAATATAAATATAAATATAAATATAAATATAAATATAAATATATTTATATTAACTGGGTATATATACACACACACACATACACACATCGGTATGTGTGTGTGTATATATATATATATTATATAGTATATATAGTATATATATATATATATATATAGTGTATATATATATAGTGTGTGTGTATATATATATAGTCCTAGTTAAATATATATATATAGTCCTAGTTAAAAAAATCTCAGGATGGTTTATAATGTCACTCAATAAACTAAAACTGCTACAATGAAAATAATCACAATAACCAATTAGCCGCCCAGAGTCCTTCGGGAGTTGGGCGGCATACAAATACAATAAATAATAATAACAATAACCAAAAGCCACAGGAATCAAACTATAAAGCTCACCAAGGTCCATTATCCATGCCAAAACCCACTGAAAATAATGTATGCATTTAGTGTATGCCATTAGAGTACATGGATAACAGTAGTAAAAATATATTTTAAAAAGCATGTAATGCTATGATACATGTATGATGGAAATATGTAGTCAATTTTGTAAGATATGAGGAATTCAAGAAGTTATATGTAAGTTATAGGTTACATTTTGAAATATGTTAGTTCATGAGACTGGAATAAGTGTTCTACAGTATATATTAATATCTAGGTCATTTACTATAGAGACGGGATGGCACACTGGTTTGAATGCAGTATTGCAGGCTAATTCTGCTGACTACCAGGAATTCAATTCTGACCGGCTCAAGGTTGACTCAGCCTTCCATCTTTCCGAGGTTGGTAAAATGAGGACCCAGATTGTTGGGGGCAATATGCTGATTCTGTAAACCACTTAGAGAGGGCTGTAAAGCACTGTGAAGCAGTATATAAGTCTAAGTGCTAGTGCTATTTGTTAGTTGGAGAAAATCTGCCTTTCCCCCTGTATAAGCTCTCAAATGGCAGCTAGTCACTGTATGATCCAGTGTCTGATGAGGAGCACCACACTCACATTCAGAACAGGATACATTTAAACAGAGAGTCTTGGCAGATGCCATGCAAGATGCTAATCCTATTTAAAGTTTTCCAACACTGCCGTGTGGCACCAAAACCCACTAATTTTTGTATTTAATTTTTAATTAAATACACTAATACCCACTAATTTTAGTTTTAATTTTTCTGGAATCTGGACCTTCAATAATCCAGTTTACTTTCCACTGGGATTTTACATCAAAGTTAGCATGGTGCAGCTGCTGTGCAAGTATCAGTCCAGAGTTCCTGGACTTAAGGCCTTAAATTAAGGCTTAAACCCAGTCAGAATAAGGTACTCTGAAACACTTCATGAGACAAAGGTGGGGACTTCCTGCATCCTTGTGGTATTCCATAAGGACTGCCACTGAGAAGATGTATCTATCCTAACCCTAATCCTAATTTTAACCATATTTTTCTGTCTATAACCTTCAATGGCCATATGGTTTTGCCCTCTTTGATTCTCTGGATTTTAAAAAAAGGCTGCTCATCTACAGCAGGGGTGCTTAAATCTGACCCATTGGGCCAGCCTGGAAACAGCAAAGTACGAGACTGAAGAGCCTCTGGCAGCCAAAATGGGGCACGGGGGGGCACGCCCCATTTTGGCCGGCAACGTGCTGCAGGAAGTCATCCAGGTTGAAAACGGGGGGGGGGCCTGTGCGCAGGTCCCCGTTCTCTGTTCTGGCCAGTAAAGTGCTGCAAGAGGCGTCCGTCCCATCCCCCCGGCCCGCGGAAGAGAACTACATTGCTGATCCGGCCCTCGAAGAAATCCAGTTTGACACCCCTGCTCTACAGTGTCTCTTTGTGTTTCTTTGTGCAATTGTGAAGAAGACGCAGATCCCTTTTCAAGTGACTAGCCATATAGAACCGATGAAGATAACGGAAAAAGTAAATAATTGCTTCCATCAATGCTACTTAGTTCACATTCTAATTTTTTCCATTCTTCTTTTTAAGGTTTGAAATACTTGTCCCTATCAGTGGGTCAGAAATGGTTTCTATAGCTTTTCAGCTTGGCATATTTTATTTTCCAAATCAAACGTTATTATTTCTAATGTGGTTCTTTCTGACTGAATCTGGATGGAAACTAATAATATCAAGACTATTCCAAGAAGGTTGGGATCTTCTGGTTAGCTGCCAGAATGAGAGAGAAAAAAACTGAACTCAAACATAACATTTGATTCTTTTTTTCCTCTCACGAGCCTGGGAATAATTTAGGCAAATAGGGGGGGGGGGGGAAGTGAGAAGTATTTGGCGCAAAGAAAAAAAAATTACAAAGTGAAGAAAAACTTTGAAAAGATAGGATTTTTCCCCACTTACTTCACAGGGTTTACAAAGCTTCTAATTTCAACTGAGTTGTCAGGAATGCTCCAGATTTCCTGCATGTGACAGACTCAATACAGCTGAGTCTATGGAATATAAAATTATAATTCGGATTGCCATATTTGGATTGCGCAGACTTTGAAAAGGCATGTCCAGATGAGAAGCCCTTTTTTTCTTTTTCTTTTTTTTTTAAATAATATTTATTGAATTTTTCTTTAAAAACATAACAATTAAATACACACAACAACAAAAATAAACACAACAGAAAAGAAACAAATACAAAAACTGTAGAAAACACTACAGTAAGCAAATATCATACGTAATCAACTACAAACATAACGCCGACTAATACAAACCATAAAAGTGAAATCATGCTTCTTTGACAGCCTATTAGCTATTACTACTAATCTTTATACACTCGATTATATATTATATCTGTATTTATACATTATAGATCTTATCTTCTTATAAACTATGTCAATTGGAATGTCAACTTTTATTTCTACAGCTAATTTACCCAATTCATATTTACTCGCACTATATATGTATGTATAAGTGTATATATATTCCATCTTTAATCCTACTGTTTGCAAACATTACTTCAGTCAGAAAGCGAGGTAAAGTATCATAGTATATGAAATAAACTACAGAATAAATAATAAAAAAAATGAGAAGCCCTTTTTTTTCAATCAACACTTCAAATGGATCTGAGACATGGAATTGAATCAGGTGCCTTTGAATCACTTCAGAAAAATCTAATAATGCTTCAGAGGTTTGATGGAATTTCTGGTGCTTCTTTGCATAATCTCAAAGGTAACAGCTTTCCATCTACATATCAACCAAACTTTGGAGGTGGTTGAATTGTTTGATGGACTCTTTGATATTGACATGAGTGGCCAGTTCGTGCATGTTATCACCTCTGCAAAGGGTAAACCACACAGATGAACCGAGAATATTATTTTGCTATTTGTGTTCCCCACTTCTAAGGGACCTTGGAAGGAGGAAGTTTCAGATTTGTTATCTTGCTTACTTATATTTGCTTAGTTCTTCTTATGTGACTCTTTGTCCTTCCTGAAACCATATCTTTAATTCCCAGTGTATTTTTCTGACATATAGCATGGAATATATTGACAGACTTGAACATTGGGCGCTATCAAACAAAATGAAATTCAATGGTGAAAAAAGTAAGGTTCTACATTTAGGCAAGAAAAACAAAATGCACAGGTACAGTATATGTGGTACCTTGCTCAATAGTAGTAACTGTGAGAGGGATCTTGGAGTCCTAGTGGACAACCGTTTAAATATGAGCCAGCAGTGTGCAGCAGCTGCCAAAAAAGCCAACACAGTTCTAGGCTGCATAAACAAAGGGATAGAATCAAGATCACGTGAAGTAATACTACCACTTTACAATGCCTTGGTAAGGCCACACTTGGAATACTGCATTCAGTTTTGGTCGCCACGATGTAGAAAGGATGTTGAGACTCTGGAAAGAGTGCAGAGAAGAGCAACAAAGATGATTAGGGGACTGGAGACTAAAACATATGAAGAACGGTTGCAGCAACTGGGTATGTCTAGCTTAATGAAAAGAAGGACTAGGGGAGATATGATAGCAGTGTTCCAATATCTCAGGGGTTGCCACAAAGAAGAGGGAGTCAAACTATTCTTCAAAGCACCTGAGGGTAGAACAAGAAGCAATAGGTGGAAACTAAACAAGGAGAGAAGCAACTTAGAACTAAGGAGAAATTTCCTGACAGTTAGAACAATTAATCAGTGGAACAGCTTGCCTCCAGAAGTTCTGAATGCTCCAACACTGGACGTTTTTAAGAAGATGTTGGATAACCATTTGTCTGAAGTAGTGTAGGGTTTCCTGCCTAAGCAGAGGGTTGGACTAGAAGACCTCCAAGGTCCCTTCCAACTCTGTTATTATTATTATTATTATTATTATTATTATTATTATTATTATTATTATTATTATTATTATTATTATTATTATTATTATTATTATTATTATTATTATTATTATTATTATTATTAGAATAGAATAGAATAGAATAGAATAGAATAGAATAGAATAGAATAGAATAGAATAGAATAGAATTCTTTATTGGCCAAGTGTGATTGGACATACAAGGAATTTGTCTTTCGTGCATATGCTCTCAGTGTACAAAAAAGAAAAGATAGGTTTGTCAAGAATCATGAGGTACAACACTTAATGATAGTCATAGGGTACAAATAAGCAATCAGGAAACAATCAATATTAATATAAATCATAAGGATACAAGCAACAAGTTACAGTCATACAATCATAAGTGGGAGGAGATGGGTGATAGGAACGATGAAAAGACTAATAGTAACAGTAATGTAGCCTTAGTGAATAGTTTGACAGTGGTGAGGGAATTATTTGTTTAGCAGAGTGATGGCGTTCGGGGAAAAACTGTTCTTGTGTATAGTTGTCTTGGTGTGCAGTGCTCTATAGCGTCGTTTTGAGGGTAGGAGTTGAAACAATTTATGTCCAGGATGTGAGGGGTCAGTAAATATTTTTATGGCCCTCTTTTTGACTCGTGCAGTATACAGGTCCTCAATGGAAGGCAGGTTGGCAGTAATTGTTTTTTCTGCAGTTCTGATTATCCTCTGAAGTCTGTGCTGTCTTGTTGGGTTGCAGAACCGAACCAGACAGTTATAGAGGTGCAGATGACAGACTCAATAATTCCTCTGTAGAACTGTATCAGCAGCTCCTTGGACAGTTTGAGCTTCTTGAGTTGGCCCTTGTTAATATCTGTGTCCAGCCTCTCTACAGTTATTCAGTTCTTTTAGCTTTTGTGTATTATCCCTTTCCCCCTTTCATTGTCCCTTCTTGCCTGCAAAAAATATTTCCCTGGTTTTTTTGGGGTGGGGTGGGGGGGTTGCTGCTTGCCTGTGTCTGCCCTGATGTTTCTTTCATCTTCATCATGTTAGTGCAATTGAAATAGCACGCTTGATAATAAATTATTGCATTTATTAATAGAGATCGTTTATTTACATTGTAGGTAATTTGAAATGCAGGCATGATAACACATAAACGCTTCTCAGATTTAAAAACATTTTTTTCTTTTGGATAAGTCACACCTCATTCCCAAAAGAGGCTAATCATGTCAATAAATTGCAACCACAAGCCTGCCAGTCTGGAAAAAGAATTAAAAGCTAATGGTTGCTTAACCTCTTCTAGAAAGTTTTTAAACTAGACTAGCAATGAGAAGACTTTGTCCAGATGGCAACTGAGTCTTGGGTTGTGAAACATACTGTAGCTCCTACCAATAAAGCACTGATGATGTTACCTAGTTAGAAACGTCTGCAAGAAAACAAGCAAGCTCAGAGAGCACCAAGGACCCCCACAGAGTTCCTAATTGGCTACTTTATACTTCAACAGTTTGAGATCAGGAAAACTATTTACAGCAACAATGCCTTCCAATCCATTAGTCCTATAATCCCTTTTCAATCCCTTCTGAGCATTCTCATGACTACTGTGGATAGAGATATAAAAAAGACTGGTAGATGAGATACCTTCCTATCACTTCATCAGCATCTATTACTGAGGTTACCATTATCAATAAAACTCCTTCAAATTGCTCTAGTTGAGAACAAGGTGCACCAGCCCTATGAGTTCCAGGGTCCTTATGCATGGAGATAGTTGACATTCTTTTCAAGCATTCAAAACAGTATGAATTGTACGTCTTAAAGAGAAAGTTGGAAGAAATATATTAAGCTGTTGTTCCCTTCTCCCATTTCACCTGTTTATCTGCAGAAAGAACCTATTTTGGCATTCTTCAGCCTGGCATCCTTCAGGTCTTTTAGGATATGATACATAGATACCTGGAAGATGCTGGATAGAAGGAAGGCTGCCATAAGCTATCTGTGGATCCCATAAAGTTTGAGGAACTGGTTTTCCAAGGTTCTGAACTTCATAGAGATTCTCCATGGATTTGGGGGATTTTCTTCAATTTAGAGAGCCAGACCCAGACCCAGAAAGCAGCACATAGGATAGTTATGTGCTTATTCCCCATCCAGTTAATATCTCCCTTGCATATATAAATTGCAACCTTTTAAAATACCTGAAGAAGACTGAAGCTATTGAGGACACAAGCCTAAAGCAGCATCTGAAGCAACCCAAAGAGGTGATACAATATGCTTTGTGCTCATAATCAAGATCTATGAATGGAGAAGTGACAAACTGCTGCAGAGAATTACTTTTAAGGTTATCATGAACACAAAACCTTCTGTTATGTAACAGTTTTCAACCCTGCGTAGCATAACTGGCCAGTTATAAATAAATGTTCATTTATTTATAAACTAAAAATATCCTACTGCCAAAGTCCCCAGTTATATCGCATATTCTGTGTATCCTACAATGCTCTTGCCACTTTTAAGCAAGGAATTCAAACGTGTCACTAAATAACCTGTTTTTCTCCATTAATCGCAAACTTTGCTGTTTTGAGTTATTTGGGAAAGATTATGCAAGGATAGGTGTTTTCAAACCCAACAGATTGGGCCAAGCTGGTAATGAACTGTAATGGTGGTTTATGTCTCCCCTGAGCACTAATGAGCCATAAAGTGCTCCATTGACAGAAGACCTCTGGAGTAACTCTGAGTAATAAACAGCTCCCAACTATTCATGACATTCTCCGCTCAAATTCCTGTCCCTAACATTGCCGTGCATGTAGAACTACAGAGAGTCTCAGAAGATCTATAAGAACTTAGTGTCAGAAGAGAAAGGGTATGTCAAAAAATATTTCTAAGACTCAGTTACAAGGGTCCTAGTATAAGTGTAGCTGCTTTAGTTGACACAGTCTTTTGCGAAGAGAAATATTTTGTTCAGTTATTCATTTCTCACATACTTTTGTTTACATTCATGCATGGCTCTATGTTACGGTTACAATAAGAAGGGTCTTTTAATATAAAAATGAAGAAACCTAAGCAAAACTAACAAAAGAGGAGAAATAGGAAAAAGAAAGGAAAAAGATAAACATGAAATGAACAAAACAAGAATTATAACAAAAAACAATCATTTTTTAAAAATTGTTGCTTCTCTTTAATATAAAAATCTAAATTATGTATTGATACAAATCATTACAACTCAAATTTTAAGTACTGAGTTAAACAGACACTAGCCGGAAATACAATCATGCTTTCTGTTCAATCAGGCCTTTCTGTCATAACAAAGCTCATTTAAAGACTGCAAGTGGATGAACTTCACTGAACCAAAATTTACAGTAGGATACACAAAATATTTTTAGGACTGCAGTATTACCTTCTTTGCTGTAGCGCAGCCATGATTTATCCAAAGTTCTTCATAAATTGATTCATTCCGGACTGTTTAAAACTGAAAGTATATTTCATAATTTTTTTTTAAAAAAAGCATAGTTAATGCAGCAAAAGTACTTTTTTGGATTTATCACAGTCCTTAAGAATGCTCAATGGAGGTTGGCTGACATCCTGTCTATGCTGGAATATATTTAAAGGAACTCTCGTGTTCATTTGGCGGTTGTGCCTATGAACAGTTCCTTATTGAATAAATATTAAGAACCAGATTATTGGAAGAAATTAAGGTTCAAAAAGATTGGTATGTTGTGTGGAACAATGTTAAGGCCTAGAATGAATTCTGTTAGAATTAGAGCATTTCTACTACAAAGGTGCTGTGATAGAGAAGGCGTGGTTGCTAGATTCCATCAGACAACATTTGTTGTGGCCCGCCAGCAGCCCGTGCAGCTGGTAGCGGATCCCGCCAGAGAAGAGGCTGATGTGGTGATGCGCCAGCAGCCTGTGCAACTGGCACCCGAGTCGGACAGTGAGGAGGCTGGAGAGGACTTGGTGCCAGAGGCAGAGATTCAGCCAGGGCCTTCAGAACCTCCAGAAACTCCCATCAGTGACGAGGAAGAAGAGGAGGAGCCTATTCTCAATGCACGGGCACGCAGAGCTGCTAAAAGGCAGTAATGGTTCCTCAGGAGGAGGTCTCCTCAGGAGTAGGTTTGAGGCTAATTGGCCACTCCCCTAGTCTATTTAAGGGATGACAATGCAGGCAGCCATTTGCAGGAAACAACGTTCGTTCATATGCCTTCGTGTCTTGAATTCAGAAACATCAGCTTGGCTCTTGTTCTCTCTCTTGGCATTCTTCCTGCAAATTGCTTCTGGGCATTTTGCCAACCATCGTAAGAATTGGTATTATCTCCAAGACTGTTTGCTCAGACTTGATTTATTATTTCATGGACTCGTGCTGGCTGTTAATGAAGTTGAATTAACAGCCGGTGTTCAGAAAAGAATGCTTTAAATTGTATTTGTGTTTGACGACTACTAAGAAAGCTCATTAGTAGTCTTTAATTTAGTACACGAAGGTTTGGACCAGGGGCGGGTTCCTAAATTTTTTACTACCACTCTGTGGGCGTGGCTTAATTTTGTGGGTGTTGCTTAATTTTGTGGGTGTGGCTTGATGGTCATGTGACTGGGTGGGAGTGGCTTGATGGTCATGTGATGGTGGGCATGGCTTCATGGTCATGTGACTGGCCGGGCATGGCTTCATGGTCATGTGACTGGGCGGGTGTGGCTAAGTGGTCACAATCCTAGTTCCCCCTACAAGGATTCCTGCATCCGGACCTTTTACAATCCCCCAAAGGATTAAAAGAAACCAGGTTCCATACAGCTCTGAACCCTTAAGGCAAACCAAATACAAGTGGTCCTCACTTAATGGCTTAGCAATTGCTTAGCAAGTGTTCAAATTTATGACTGACCTCCTCAGAGCTACTTGACCTGTTTTTTGAGTTTTGACAGCCTTATGCATGCACACATGTACACACACGCGCACACATACACATTTATGATCAGTTACAACATCCCACAGTCATGTGAATGAGGTTTTCTATGTTTTTTGCCAGTTCCCAACAATTTCTTCTGGTTTCAGGTTAAAAATGCCCATAGGGAAAAATGGATTCATTTAACAATCAGTGTTTGCTTAATGACCACAAGGTTCACTTAACAACCATGGTGTTTGCCTAACCCAGGGGTCTGCAGCCTTAAACACTTAAAGAGCCATTTTTCTATTTTCTTTTAAACAGGCATCTCTCTCTGTGTCTTTCTCTTTCTTTCTCCCTATCTCTCTCTTTCTCTTCTCTCTCTCTCTCATCTTCTGTCACTCATCTCTTTCATCTCTTTTTCTTTCTCCCCCCACTTCCTTTCTCATCTCTCTCCCTATCTCATCTCTTTCTCCCTTTCTCTCTCTCATGTTTCTCTCTTTCCTATCTCTCATTCTCTCCCTCCATAATTTTCTCATTTCTTTCTCTTTTTCTCCTCTTTCCTCTCTCTCATCTCTTTCACATGTGAGTCCAGTCCCCTAATCATCTTTGTTGCTCTTCTCTGCACTCTTTCCAGAGTCTCAACATCCTTTTTACATAGACTAACAGTGTTTCAAGCTTCATACTTTTATGGCATTTGGCTCCTAAAATTCTCCAGCCAGCATGCTGGCTGGGAAATTCTGAGAGTTGAAGTCCATACATCTTAAAATTGCCAAGGTTGAAAAACACTGGATACCAATTAAATCTATTTCAAGGACATTTATATTAAATTAACTTAGGCATAGTGCAGGAATTTAAAATGTACAATTTGCTGCAATGGTTCACCCCTCTAAAAAAATTGCATTTGGCACAAAATGCTGCTACAATAGCTGCATGCTTTGCAGTCAACTATATCTCTTATTCTAGAGAATGAAACCATAAAAATATCTCAATTCATATTACTATCTCTTACTTGTATGTCTGGTATTAAATAATGACCTCTCCATTCTAATGAGTTCTACCATCAGACATTCCATTTCATCCATGTAAGCCCCACTGTGGGGGGGAGTGGGGGAAATGGACATAGAATTCAAAAGAGATTTTTGCAGGAGAATCTTTCCCCTACCAACATTTTCTGCTTTGTTTCTTTTGGATAACCAAAATGCAGACTGTTAACATTTTCTGACACTGCCAAGGGAAGCCCCTCCTTAGTCCTGATAATTCTGCAACATGTGTTCAAATCCTTGATTGTTTAGTTAAAAGAATTGTGTTTTAACCACAAGAGGATTTGGGTTCATATGTTTTAGCCTCCAGTCCAGTCCCCTAATCCAGGAGTCTCCAACCTTGGCAACTTTAAGATTTGTGGACTTCAACTCCCAGAATTCCTCAGCCAGCAAAGCTGCCTTAGGAATTCTAGGAGTTGAAGTCCACAAGTCTTAAAGTTGCCAAGGTTGGAGACCCCTGCAATCACCTTAAACATTCAAAGAGCCATTTGGACCCATTTCCCACAGAAATTGAACCCCCTTCACATCCTTACTCCTTACTCCCTCCCTCCTTATTTTACCTTCCTTCCTCCCCCCCCCCTCTCTCTCACACACACAGAGTCTGATTGCAGGCAAGCTCTGTTGTTTAAAAGGGCTCCCTTCTTCCCCCCGCCCTCCTCCCCTTGCTTCCTTTGCTTTCAGGAAAAACAAATATCTCCGTTTATATTTGCCTCCATTTGCAAGGGAAATGGTGCCTAGCTGTAAATTAGAGAAAGGCATTTTCTGGGACTGAAAAGTTGAGGGGACCCAAGCAGAGTGGGTTCTAACTTACCTCTCTGCTGGCTGCCTTCCTCAAGATGGCGACCGCATGCACAGGGCCAGAAGCTTGGCTTCTGCACATGCTCAGAAGAAAAATAAAAAATAAAAGAAAATAAATTCAAAAAAAGAAAAAGAAAAGAAAAGAAAGCCAAAAACAAGATAGCGACCGCATGCACAGGGCCGGAAGCTCGGCTTCTGCACGTGCTCAGAAGAAAAGAAAAGAAATTCAAAAAAAATTCAAAAAAATGATGGCGGCGCCCAGGGACCTGTAACTGACCATGACGTCACCAGCCAGTTGCTACCGGTGCGATAGAGTGGGCCGCACTGGTAGGAACCCACCACTGGTTTGGACAGAATTTGTGTGTACTGCGTTCTTGTGGTCCGCAGCTGGGGCAGAACAACATTGTTTGACAGAGGAGATCTGGAATATGCCCACTTTGTTGGCTCATAGGGGGATGGAAAGACATTGTGGGAGAAAAATAGTCCCTTTAATAACCATTAAATGAGGCAAAGTATGTGGTCACTAAAGAAAGCCGTTTCAGAGATGTTCCCCATTTGTACAATATCCTCTAAAAGAAATTCACTTGGCACCAATATTATGGCTATTTCAGTCCTAGGTAAACATTTTTCCCTGTTCTCCTATTTTCAAGTTAAATTGTTTGCTCAATTGCTGTATCTTTATCCCATATAAATACAGTCTTTTTTTTTAATGATTTGGGTAAATGGTGAGCAGAAATATATCACAGTTGTCCCCATTCAAAAACCTGAATATTGTTAAATTTATCAAAATCTCTTGATATTATGATAAAACAGATCTATATATCAAAATGTATTAATTACTGCTGGTTATTTTCTGTATGGTTATGCCTCTTCGTATGAATGAGTAAAGGTTTAAATATCTTGGGCAAATCTGTAATAAAATGCTATTTTTACCTGTATAGACATTAGGTTTTCCAAAACATTAGTGCATATATTTGGAATAAATGGTCATCTGGTCAGGAAATGTATTATGTTTCAGTTTTGAAGGTATCAGGTAAAAGATACATTAACATAAACCTCAGTTCGGGGTGGGTTCCTCCCGGTTCGGACCAGACAGCTGCTGTGGCCTAGAGGTGGAGCTCTTGCCTCACAATCAGGAGGTTGTGAGTTCTATCCTAGGTAGAGGCAGATGTAGGGTCTCCTGCTTGGGCAGTGGGTTGGACTAGATGACCTGCAAGATACCTTCCAACTCTGTTAATATGTTAAAACTATATGTTAGATCGCCCGAACCGGTAGTGATCCGCTGATGATGTCACTGAACTGGATCAGCCGGTGCCGGCCCGTGGGCGCTGCCATCATTTTTTGGGAATTTTTTGCGAATGTTTTTACTGTTTTTAAGGTTTTTCATGTTCTGCTGCTTGTAAACGGGCCCTCCCGCCCACCCCCGGGTTTATACTGGCCTTTATTCCTTCGCCCGAAGCACAGCTGATCAGCTCCTCAGCTGTGTTTCGGACTGATTTCAGCTACTGAGCGTGCACAAAAGCCAAATTGCACGAGGGGACGTGCGCGCACAAAACATTGCGATGCAAACCAGTGGTGAAGGTAAGTGGAACCCACCCCTGCCTCAGTTTGATGAATGGTCTGGGTAATTTTTTGGCTGTGCTATAGAAATATTTTGACATTGTCTTCTTCAAAGATTTTTTTTTTCAATTTCTAGCCTATGAAGAGTCCATGAATTCATAACTAGAGTCCTATGCCTGTGCCAACCAGGGCCAAACCTGGTTAGGTTCTGAGATTAGCCAAAGTCAGCTTGGTGTTGCCAATTGCTGAGGCTTTCAGTTTCTACATTTTCATTATTTTGAGTCACAGTCCCTGGAAAAGAAGGGTGGGCAACTTGAATGTGGTCAACCTCAAATTCCTTTCCTAAGCTCTCTAAACTTCTCTGATCATCCTTGCCAAACATGAGTGCATGATTTCCTGCTATTTTATGGAAAACATGGTAACCTTAGATAGCAAAACAGATTTTAAATAATGTAAATATTTTTTTTACATAAACCTCTCTCTCAAAACTCAACAAAATTTTAGCTCCACCCTTATGCATCATTGTTCCACTCACTGTGGCTAATTACAACCACTCGCTGTAGCTCTGGAGCCTCTGCTACCATCCCAAATGGTTTCTGTAAAAGAATGTTTAAGTTACAGGGGTGAGAGATCCTTTTAGTTTTTATGATGGCTCAAGAGGAGATTTAATATGAGTGTCCTATGGACAAAAAGGGACGAGTACCGTATATATTAAAATAGGGGCATGGTGGCCGAATGGTTAAGATGCTGGGCTTGTCAACCAGAAAGTTAGCAGTTTGAAACCAGGGACCACATGAGGGAGTGAGCTTCCATTACTTGCCCCAGTTTTGCCAATTTAGCAGTTTGAAAGCATGTAAACGCAAGTAGATAAATTGGTACGACTTAGTGGTAAGGTTCTGTACACCTTCGGCATATAGTCATGCCAGCCACATGCCCACAGAAGCACCTTAGGTCAATGCTGGCTCCTCATCTGTGAATTTGAGATGAATGCCACCCCCTGGAGCAGTGATGGCGAACCTATGGCACGCGTGCCACAGGTGGCACGCGGAGCCATATCTGAGGGCACACGAGGCCTCCTGAAAATGGCCCAATGGGCCAACTGGAAGTTTGTTTCCGAACTTCTGGTTGGCCCGTTTAGCTGTTTTTCACCGTCCTCAGGCTTCAGGAGGCAGTGGGAGGGCAGTTTGGGGGTTGTGCGCAAGTATGGGGGAGGGCATGGGGGAGGGCACGCAAGCCAAAAAAGGTTCACCATCACTGCCCTAGAGTCAGACACGACTTGCAAGGAAATCCTTTACCTTTATACATTCAAATAATAAATAGTGCATAATAAATAATGCAAAATTGGGCAATTTAATTGATTTTGCATATTTCATTAAGAGGCTCCTGATGTATTGGACAAATCAAGGCCAGGGGATAGTTTAGGAAGCCCAGTAGACTTCAGGTGATGCACAAGACTTTTCTGCAAAGAAGGACTACCTAGGTTTCAAATCTAGACCTATAATTGATCATTCCTATTTCTTCTGCATGAATAAACATTGATGAATTCACTGATCTGACCTCAAGCAGTGTGCTCCTTAAGATCCTGCTTTTGTTTTCAAACATCACAGGCAAATTCCGTCGTGGGACAATCTCTTGATAATCTGGCTTTGAACTGAAGGAGTGTGAATCGAAAATACTGGGGGAGAAATGGGAGGGGGAGAAATCATGACATTTGAAGTTAGATATGAACATTGCCTTTGAGAAACGCAGCATTAAAACAACAAAATCTTTCAAACTTTTGCACTGCAGGAGCCATTGGCTTATTTCCCCCGTTTTCTTGACAGTGCGCCAATACTGAACACTCTAACTGCACTTTAAAAAAAAACACTCATGACAGCTCATTTGTTTAACTTGGTTCAGCTTTAAAGTTCTGATGAAGCTTAATCTTCTGACCTGTGTTTATCTTGGCTCGGGATGTCTTTTCACACAGGCACTTCCTATCCTTTCTAATCTTCTCTGCTGGGAGAAAAATGTTTTTTGGGGAGCTGGGAGTTGGAAAAAGAAGCCACCTAACTGTGTGGTGAGAGAGAACCACAGCATATGTGCTTGTCAAGTGGGTGAAAGAAAAGAAACTTCATATGTGACTAGATTAGAAGAAGGCATGAAAAGGGGAGTTTGCCACTGTAGAAGCTACTAGTAGAAAAATGCATTCAGGAATCAATACAGTTACTGTATATTTTTAAAACTTAAAGCCTCTGGAACAGTTGGTTTTCCCCAGCTTTGGCTCTTGTGTCCATCCCCGATGGTTGAAGGTGCTATTGATGATGAAATGCCAAACACAGTCTAAACCACTGGCTCAGGTGTGGGTTCCGGTTTTCTTCACTGCCAGTTCGTTCAGTGATGCGCCGCGTGGGCGCAGACGCATTGTGCACTGTGCACGCGCATGCACAGTGCTAAAAACACAGCTTCTGCACATGCGCAGAAGCAAAAAACAAGATGGTGGCGCCTATGGCGCCGCCAAGAGCCAGTTCGAGGGCGTGGCAGACCTGGGTTGCTGCCGGTTCTAGCGACCCAGGCAGCCAAGTTACTACCGGTTCTATAGAACCGGTCTGAACTGGGAGGAACCCACATCTGAACTGGCTGACTATGCAACCAACCTCAATAATAATAGCTCTTCACAGGAAGTAATTGCATTAACTTTGTCTTAGCTTTCATTGTGGACTTACTATTTATTTGATTTGCCCCCAGCATCTTTTGGGACTACCATTCTGGCACGGGTTGGAAGAAATATCCATCTGGTTCAGTTCCAAGCCAGGAGAAAGACACTGGAAACAAGGAGGCTGATTGGAAAGATGGTTTAATGATGAAGCAGAACCGCATGGGTTCTGGGTAGCTGGAGTTGAGAGTGGGGGGTATTTATACCTTCTCTTGGGCTTTGCACTTGAACTTCCTGTTCCTGTGCAAGAACATGTATTCTATTGTCTGTTGTCAGACTCCCATGGGGTCATCCTAGGAGTTTGTCTGAGCTAAGTTTGGTTGAAGTTTGCTGGGGGTGGTGCAACTTAGATGATGGAATGAAGGGGCTTTGGGCAATTCCTATTGTGACTGAGGGTTAATCCTACCTTGGATCTTGGGTGAGGGTATTTGCTTATGAATAGAGCTAGCTATCTTAAGTGCTGACATCTGCTGAGGGCTATTAAGAAAGGTGGGGGCTGCTTTCCAAGAGCATGTTTCTCCATTTCTCATCCAGGGAAATATAATATTCTGCCTTTTAAATATTTCTCAAAATATTTCATTCTTCTAGAAGAGGGGTGAGTGCTAACTTTCTACATATGGAAAGCAAAGACCAAGTGCAGCTCTTTGCTCAAAGAAAATACTGCACACTTTTGTGCTGAAGAACCCAGGTTAATTAGTGGGCTTTATAAGCAGGTACTCTTATGATGAATCCATCTTATGATAGCCTGGAAGAGAGCTGATCCAAAGTCACCATTGGGAATCTAGATTTTTTTTTAAATCTCCAACAAAGTCCAACTTTGATATAATTTATGACAGCCTTTCCTAATTAACACTTCATTCCATGTGTTTTGGATATGGATTCTAATCATCTCTACCAGCAGGCTTCAACCGCAGCAATACACAAGCATGTAATAGATTCAAACTTAATGCTCCAAACTCGACTGCAGAAAATATGACTTCAGCAACAGAGTGATCAATGCCTGGAATGCACTACCTGACTCTGGGGTTTCTTCCCCAAACCCTCAAAACTTTAACCTTAGACTGTCTACAGTTGACCTCTCCCCATTCCTAAGAGGTCTGTAAGGGGTTTGCATAAGTGCACCACTGTGCCTACCGTCCCTGTCCTACTGTCCTGTTGTCCTCTTTTATCGTTACTTTTTTACTTATGTTATGTTTATACAAACAACTATTATCCTATACGTTTGACAAATAAAATAAATAAATAAATAAATAAATAAATAAATAATAGGACTTAGAACACATTTGATATTCATAAATTGGGAAGGGCCAATCTACGATTTTCTACTTTCTGTCAGTTCAAGAAAGGAAAAGAAGTTTAGGCATCCACTTCTTTTTCAGAAGCTGGGAAAACTTAATGGAAAACTTACTTCTGTTTTGGAGTCAGCATGACAGAATATTACCCCTTGATTCTCCCTAAACCAGGGGTCTCCAACCTTAGATCTGGTTGGAGAATTCTGGGAGTTGAAGTCCACAAGCCTTAAATTTACCAAGTTTGGGGACCCCTGGTATAGGGCTTCCAGCTTGAGCAGGGAGTTGGATAGAAAACCTCCAAGATCTCTTCCAGCTTTATTCTGATTGATTGATTGATTGATTGATTGATTGATTGATTGATTGATTGATTGATTGATTCATTCATTCATTCATTCATTCATTCATTCATTCATTCATTCATTCATTCATTGAGGCTCCTCAGGAGAAAAAGCAGCAGAAGCAACTTATTGGAGCTACTTGTGACTTTCCATGCCAGCTTCCCCATTGTTTTTGTTTGTGGGAAAGGTCACAAATGGGTATTCCATGTCCATGGCTCACTGCAATGTCACAAAGATGAGCTGGGCACCCAAGCTGATGGGGGGGGAGTAGAATATTTACTTTAGCAAAAATAGTGATTCCTTTAGTAAAAATACTGAATCTTCGGTATTTTTGACTGTGCTGCAACATTATTTCAGTGAATCCCAGAACTCTAGAAAACACAGTATATATATTGAGTTTATTTTCCTACTACATCAGGAAGCTCAGGTATTAAAATATTTGCATTCATACACAATTGATTTAAATCAGTTTGGTTAGTTATACCACCTGATGCTGAGGTGGCGCCGTGGTTAAAAGTAGCACTGCAACTACTTCAGTGACTGCTAGTTCAGCAGTTCAGCTGTTCAAATCTCACCAGGCTCAAGGTTGACTCAGCCTTCCATCCTTCTGAGGTTGGTAAAATGAGGACCCAGATTGTTGGGGGCAATATGCTGAACTCTGTAAACCTCTTAGAGAGGGCTGTAAAGCACTATGAAGTGGTATATAAGTCTAAGTGCTAGTGCTAGTGCTAGTGATGCATTAAACCAAAGTATTGTTTATTATCTCCTCCTGCCTAACATCTCAAGCTGGTGACTATCCATAGTGTTTCTAAAGATATTCGAGTGATTTCCTTGCTCCTGTCCATCCATCTTATCTGCTGGCATTCCAGAAGGCCACATCCCAATGGAACAGATCTTATCTAGTTAGTATAAGCATCCTCTGAAGAACATATTCACAAATTTAAAATATAGCATTAATTAATATCTCCCCTTTTTTTCAAGAGCCAAGGAGATTTACCCAGGAGGATCTCTATTTTATTTCCACATAAAATCCTGTGAAAGACGCTTGGCTAAGAGAAAATGAGTAGCTCCAAATCACCCAGGGATGTTCCCTGTTGAGGATAGACTAGAGCCTGAATCTTTCTAATCTGAGTGGAACAAATGAACCGTTGCCCCAAATTGTTTCTCAGGAAATCCTGCATAATTTGGTTATTAAGTACTTTGCAGACTAACGAATGGAAAAAGGTTTTCTCATGAAAACTCATTACAAGGAAGAGTTCACGGAGAAGAAGACTTCTGCTCTTGCACACATGGAATCTTGTGAATATAAGAGCCGTCTTATAGTGGGTGAGGTCCAGGGGTGAAATTCAGCCGGTTCTATCTGAACCAGTAGGGCCGACTGTGCGAAGCCCCACCCACCCACGCGGACGTCATGAAGTCCCTTTTTTGTGAAAATTTTCACATGCGCATGCGTGGAAGGCTTTGCACATGCGCAGACTATGCGGCGCATGCACATTTGTGAACCAGTAAGGAAGGTAAGTGAATTTCACCCCTGGTGAGGTCATTGTCCCAACTATTTTTGTTTTGCTTCTGAAGAACTTTCTCAAGGTCTCCCACTGAATGTTTTTCGAACCCTGCAACCTTAGAGCCTTGTAATTGTCTAGAGATGCCACGGATGGGGTACTTCTACAGGAAAGAATATGCCCTATCAGTAAGATATCTGTCGAACAGCAGCCATAATAAATAAACAATTTATATCTGTATCTCCTCTTCCCACCACTTATATATAATCAATTACCCACTTCTAATCTGCACAATCAGCAGGTGATGAACTAATCAAAGGGAACAATGTGATCTTTTAAAGCACCTTGATAGTGCATAATTTGCACTTTGCTTTGAAAAAATGATAATGTTCCCTCAGAATTAGAAAGGGTGCCAGAGAAAGTCAAGATTTAATATTATTCTTTACGGTCACCGACTCTTCTTTTTCTCCTGGCCCATGACAGCATGATATGGGATACTGTAGGAGAGGGCATAGTGCAGCAAATCAATTGCAAGCTGCAGTGCTATGGCTATTAGCGAACAAGCAGACCATGACCTTATGAAAGTCTTTTGCATGCCTCCTTGCCTCTGGAAAGCATCAAGGCAGTTATCTTCTTTCAGAGACTAAAATACCAGTAGCTCCGTCACTGACAAAAGAAAGGGAATGAACTCAAGTTAGCAGCATGAAATATCACACCAGAGCATCTTCTGGCAGAATATTTGTATCTTTCTTTAAGCCTTCCATTTATCTAAGCCAAGAACTTTCTGCAGTCAGCCCATTCACCTTGTCATGGTTGTAGATGGGCTTCAGAGGGATGGAGAGGGGAGGAGAGACTGGGGGAAGAGGAGAGAGAGAGAGAGAGAGAGAGAGAGAGAGAGAGAGAGAGAGAGAGAGAGAGAGAGAGAGAGAGAGAGAGAGAGAGAGAGAGAGGCGTTGAGTTTCTGTTTACTCTATTTCTTGATTGAACTTTAAAAAGTACAGAGCTGGGAAAGGCCACAGAGTAGCACCATAATGATAGAGGGATGAGACCCTGGTAGCAGAATTAAACAGAAGCTAGATAAACAGAAGCGCTGCCCTGCAGACAACATTAGAAATCTGTCAGTGTGCTGGCCTGGCCTTCCTGTTTGTGTTTGTGAAGACACCTCTCTCCCACCCTTGACTGCATTGTGTCCTTGCCCAGTGATGATGTTTGGTGACAGATGGCTTCTGGGGAAAGGCCGGTGTCTGCCAAAACAGCTAAGCGATAAACAGCCATAGGCAAGCATCCATTTTCCGCAAAGGTAGATTTCAAATCCAAAGAACTAAGATGTTTGGCAGATGAGTTTTTGCCAGGGACAGTTGGTGGCATGAACTAAATAAGTAACGAGAGCACAAAAATTGTGCCAAAATGGAATTGTGAAAATTCCCTACTAGCTTTAATTTAAGATCAAAATTAGAAGAAAACTGCTCATTAAAAAGACTCCTGAGCTGCAAACACTTCCGTTCTCCACAAAAATCTCATATTTCTTGGATCTTTGCAGGGGAACAGCGACCATGTTTAGAGAATGAAGTTCTATTTGAAACTGGCAGCTGAAGCAACAGTTCAAAACAGAGACAGGAAAAAAAGAAATGACCTTGAAAATCATCCTAATCAATTGTTGTTTTGAATTGTCCTCGTCCCCAATAGTTTGTGTTTCCTTACCTTTTTTGGGGTGTGATCTTTCAAGCACAAGCACAATCTTAACATATTACAATAATTAAACATTTATAGAATGGTGAGCAGCATGACACAAGATTCAGATCTATCATTTGCTTAACAAAAGAAAAAAAGAAGCTAAAATAGGGGCAGGGTAGACAGATTTTCTTGGATTTTTCCTGTAGTGATGTTAAAGATGATACTAGAGTTATTAAAGTATTACAATTTATTACAAGGGCTTGTATTGTATTAATCGATCCTATGCTAGCTGCTTTAAAAAGCAAGAAAAACCAAAACTAATTGTTGAAAAGCTCATTGTGAAAACTTTTTATGATTATTGAATTGGAGTACCAGAAAAAGCATTTAAATGGCAATTTACTCAGAGCAATATTGCCAACATAAGCTTAGTCCAATATTGCCAACATAAGCTTAATTCTGTTCTTTTGGTGATTTAACCAATTTCCTCTTTAAAATTATGTACAGTGAACCCTCGCTATATCGCGGTTCACCTTTCACGGTCTCGCTGCTTCACGGATTTGCATCGTGCATTGTGTTCTGCATTCTGATTGGCTAAACAGTCTCTCCACTTCTCTAACTGTGTGTCAATAACGTTGCGGTTTATACATGTACGTAAAACAGCTTGCCAAGAGCAGTGAAATACACGTGAGTCACTATTTGTCCTACTGTACTTTGTATTTTTTTTCATAATCATTTTTCATTTTCTCCCGTTCTAATCCAATGACTCGGGTCGCGGTGGGGCGGTGCTGATCTCCGCAATTTGAAGCCTTCAGTTCGTATTGATGATTAAAATTATTATTTTACAGTACAGTAGTTATTTGTAAAAAAAAACATTTATACAGTACTTTTATTTGTTAAACAAATGCTTGGGCCTGTAAAAAGGTTTTGTTCTTTGGTTTCAATGTATTATGGAGTATTTCATTGTATAATAATTGTAAAAAAAATAAAGGTTACTACTTCACGGATTTCGCCTATCAGGGGTTCTTTTTGGAATGTAACCCCCGCGAAAAACAAGGGTTCACTGTACTAAAATTACCTTATTAACCTTAACATTATTTCAAAGTAAGAATTAGCGAATGACAATCCATCTGTCATTTATATTAAAAACAAGCAAAATATTTATAATGCATCATTTTCACTGACATCTGGAAAGTCAAAAAATATAATGATTGTGTACATTTTGATTTTATCAACTATGTTTATATAGAAATCTGTATATATTTAACAGATAACACAACCAGGTAGCATCAGGCAACTAGCAGTTACAATATTTGCTAAACAAAAAACACAGCTGAAACCAGTTCCAATTATTATAAAGGAGGAGGTGCAAAACAATACTTTCCATCCCATTTCATGTTAAGAGGCAGTTTTAAAAACCGGAATTGCTTGGAAGCTGTAAAAGTCTCCATGATAAAATACAGGAAACCAAGCAAGTCCAAGTTGCCATTTGCCCACTGAGGCTGTTTGTCAGTTCTGGTGGTGTCTTTTGAAAATACTGCTGCTCAGGGAGCAGGCCAGGACCTAAGAGTGCTCCACATAAGTTGGTGAAGGCTGTGGCCAGGAAGCTGGTTGCCCAGTTTCAGATGGTATGCCAGTTATGGTCCTATCTGGAGTGGAAGTACCTCACAACATTAACTCGTGTTCTCACACTACTCATTGAACTACTACTATTCAGCTTTACTTTAAAGACCACTTAGCGTCTACTTCAGGGGCGAGTTCCTCTTACCTGCCTACCGGTGCGCTGCACGTGCATCATCACGTTTCGCGTGCATGCATGCTCGCTACATACGCGCATCCCCTCATGCAATTTTGCTTCCACGCATGCGCAGGAAGCAAAAAATCAGCAAAATCTTGTGAGGGGACACGTACGTGTGTGCGATTTTGGCGATTTATTGCTTTTGTGCATGCGCGGAAGCAAAAAATCGTCAAAATCTCACGCGCACGTCCCCTTGCGAGATTTTGCTTCCGCGCATGGGCAGGAAGAAAAAAAGGTCAAAAATTCAGAAAAAAAGATGGCGCCGTGCGACGGACCGGCGAAGACGGCACTGGAACCGTCGCGCGCAAATTGTGCAATTGGCAGGCCGCTACCGGAATGACAGAGTGGACCACACCGGTAGGAACCCACCACCGGTCTACCTTTAGAAAACACTGGAAAACTGTAGTTGGTACAAAATTCAGAGTGCTATCTCTTAAAAAGACACTACATGCCAGGAATGCATTATACTGCAAATCTACTCATTTGCACTGCTTATCAATAGGTTTGCGGCTGCAAAGTAAAATGCTGGCTTTGACCAATGAAAGTGCAGAAGTAATTTCAGGATTGCCATCTCCAGGTAGAATGAACTCATCTGATACAAAGACATTGCTTGGGATTCCTTACATGGGTAAAGCTAGGGGAGATGAGTTGAGGAGATGCTTCTCTTTCCTGAAACAGCCTTCCACTGGAAGCTTTGCTTGTCTGGTTCTGATGCTTTCTGCAAACAAATTAAGATGAAGCATTTCTATTTAGTAGTCTTCCAAATGTAGTTACGATGATACAATCTTGTGGGGAATTTTTGGTATGCTGCTCTATTTTTTAAAAATATGTTGGTTTATTTTTTATTGTTATTCTTTTATAATGTGGTTGTTTTATGCCTTTCTTTGTGTACTGCCAAGAGTCTTATGATTGCAGTAGTATGGAAAATAAATAAATAAACAAACAAATAAATAAATAAACACATTTACTGTATCTTAATATGCATACTTTAATAATACATATTTCCAATAAATTCTTTGCTCTGAGCTGCAAAGTATCCTGAAAGTTTGGACAACAATGTTTTCTGTTGCTCCCCATCTATACCAAGCCAAAACCAAAGTCAAACCAGTTAAACGACTGCATTCTACCTATATGGTGAACCAGTTCAGGTCTTCCATATTAACAAAATGTGATCTTAATTCTTAGCCTAACTTTGCATCAATTGAAAGTTCTAGATTTTCTTCAAATGTACCCCTCATACAGCATATTGTAGTAACCTAAAGATGAAGTAAATATGACATGGATCATTCTTCAGAATCACAAAGTTGGAAGGGACCTTGGAGGTCCAACATCCTATGCTCAAGCAGGAAACCCTATACCATTCCAGACAAATGGCTGTCCAGTCTCTTTTTAAAAGCCTCCAGTGATGGAGCACCCTCAACCTCTGAAAGCAAGCTGTTCCATTGGTTAAGTCTTCTCGTTGTTAGGAAACTTCTCCTTAGTTCTAGGTTGCTTCTTTCCTTGATTAGTTTCCATCCATTGTTTCTTGTCTTTGGAAAATAGGTTGACCCCCCTCTACATTGTGGCAGCACTTCAAATATTGGAATGCTACTATCATGTCACCCATAGTCCTTCTTTTCCCTAGACTAGACATACCCAATTCTTGCAACTATTCTTCATATGTTTTAGTCTCCAGCCATCTAATTATCTTTGTTGCTCTTTTCTGCACTCTTTCCAGAGTCTCAACTTCTTCTTTACAATATGGTGACCAAAAGTGGCTGCAGTATTCTAGGTGTGGTGTTGCTAAGGCTTTATAAAGTGGTACTGATACTTCATATGATCCCTTTGTTAACGCAATCTAGGATTCCATTATTTTATCTCCATCTTGTCAGATTGAGCTATTCAGGAAAAGGCTGACTGATATAGTAGTTATGCAAATGTGTCTTTTGCAGGCATTGCTTTCTGAAAATCCAATTATCATGCACCACCATCAAAATCTAAACCTGATATTTTAGAGGGAGAAAAACATCTTCCAGAACATTTCTCTCTGCAACCAGATTTTCCACTGATCAAAAACCAAGTTATCTTGATTTAGTTTTACCTTGTTTACCACCATCCAGCCTTCATGTATCCTGTTTCTAATATTTAGGTCTTCAATTTCTTCACAATCTTTGGGGGAAAGAAATAGAGTGATAGTAGATATATAGCCAGCTCATAAATGTAAGGAATCACCAGATTATTGTATCATACCTGTTTGCTAAACTGTAGGCCACACAAATAGTAGTTGGAAGAAATATATGTGCATCTTAAAGTTATTATCTTTCTGAGTACTTTCCAAGAAATTGCAGCCATGAATATAAGTCACTTAATGACTGGTCAGAGCCATGTCCATTTTTGAGCTATTTCCAGTTCCTCCATCCTTCAGCTCAAGAGCCATTTACATTTCACCACTTTCCTAATAGATCCTGTATGGCAGGCAATTGAAACCTAACACAGAGAAGCAAGGGGCAGCAAACAGGTCCCTCAGGAATCATAGTCTCAAGCTTGATTAGGGAGATGATGACACATAAATAGCTTGAGTTAGGACTTGCCAAGACAGGCAGACAAACAGAAGAAATGTGTGTGAATTGTGCACCTTTCCTTGCAAGGAAACTATTGCAGCAATTGTTCTGCATCTCTACATCCAGGCTTACTATAACTGCTTGCCAGCATTTGACTTTCTTGCATTACTGATATGGCTGGGCAACTCTTGTGTTTTGGAAGTTTGGAACTTAGTTTCCCTACAAAAACTGAAGCTGTCAGCCATGATTTATCAATGTGCCTCCCTTTAGAGTTGCTTCGGGCAGTAGCACTCAAAATGTGAAGAGGGCCTTGTTTCAGAAACATGAAAACTTGCCTCTAAAATACCTTGATGTCCCTAATCACATAAGCCAGGAGGCAGAACACTGATACTCTGGTAGAATGAAAAATATAATATAATGCCATAGTCCTGGGATTGGTTTTTCTATTTTACAACATTTGAATTGGGAAATTGCAACAAGTATGCCAGAAATATAAACCAATTAGCCCAGGGGTCTACAACCTTAAACACTCAAAGAGCCATTTGGACCTATTTCCCACGGAAAACAAAACACCAGGAGCCGCAAAACCTGGGTGGGCATGGCCAATTTGATGTCACTCACTCCCACCAAGTCACATGACCCCAGCCATGCCTACCCAGGTTTTGTGGCTCTCTATGTTTTCTTTTCTATGGGAAACATATTCTTTAGCTACCAACTGGTTACCAATAGAGGTTTTTCAACAGCAGCACAATGTGATTACAGTGTCTTGCCACAAAGCAGTCAGATTTTGCACTAGTTTCCTTTTCTGAACAATCTGCAATGTATAACATGTAATACGATCAAATATGGATATTTGTTGCCAAGTATAAATCTCTCAGGAACAATCACAGTTAGCACACTAGTTGTAGGTGTATAACATACCCCTGTGCACTGTTACCAGAAGGAAATGAGGGACAGCTGAGAATCAAGGAGAATTCCCTGAATATGACTCACTTTTTCAGGGGGGGATGAAAATTGTAATCTGTCTAGACCACAAGCCCTTGAGTGTAATTTTCTCCTGATCAATAGTTACCCCTATGTTCAAAATTTAATTTCATCTTGTTCATTAAGTCCATTAACAAATCTAGGTACCAATCAGAAGTATCTAGCAATTATATTATGTTCTATCAAATCATTTTAATGCCTAGTAACCACATAGATCAATTTTCTCCATGACATTCTATTCCTAATCTGTTCTTTCAAGTTTCACAAAGGTGCACTTATTACCAGTATAACTGAGTCCATCTGTCTTGCTGGTGGTTGTCCTTTTCTTTCCTCCTGTCTTTCCTAGTGCAGCCTTTTCCAAAGAGATGGGTCTTTGGAAAATTACCTGAGATTACCATGGACAGCTAAACAAACAAACAAAAATGCCCAAATCAGTCTAGAGTTCTTCCTTGAAGCACAAATAACCAGACTCAAAATATTGTACTTTGGGTACATTGTATGAAGCTATTGTTTGGCTGTCTATGATAATCTCAGGTAATTTTCTCCAAGATTAAAGTTCAAAGTCATCAATACTCTTTGAAGTCCAACTTTTGCTTCCCTACAGTGTCGAATGGCTTCCACAATTTTTATCTCTTTTAGGTATAAGCACATCGTGACATTTGAATATCTTTTCCAAGCTATTCATGGCTGGTCTACAAATTGTTAGCTTCAGTGTATTTCCTTTATGGTTGAAGGTTGATCCTAAAAGGCAGAAGCTATCCACTACTTTGATATCTTCGTTGTCAATTCTAAAACTGAAAAATATAGCAAGGATCAATACATTGGAGCTGAGTATAATCCCCATAGCTGAACATCAAAGTTTCAAAAAGCCCTTTCCCAGATTCATAGAAACAAAACCAATCAAAATAACCGGTAGTATCATATTCTTCATCCTGTTTCCAGTAAGGCCATCTACTCCAAGAAAAATTGTCAGAATTGCATATCTGAAAGTTCTAAAATCTGTCTATGTCTGTCTGTTTTTATTTATTTATTTATTTATTTATTTATTTATTTATTTATTTATTTATTTATTTATTTATTTATTTATTTATTTATTTATTTATTTATTATTTTTGACAAGCATGTATAAGATAACAGATATAAGTATAAACATGTTTAGGAATACATGAAATGGATACAAATAAATAGGAACATTAGGACAGGGGCGGTAGGCACGATGGTGCACTTATGCACGCCCCTTACAGACCTCTTAGGAATGGGGTGAGGTCAACAGTAGACAGGCTAAGGTTAAAGTTGTGGGGGTTTGTGGAAGAAACCACAGAGTCAGGTAGTGCATTCCAGGCATTGACCACTCTGTTGCTGAAGTCATATTTTCTGCAATCGAGTTTGGAGCGGTTTACCTTAAGTTTGTATCTATTGTGTGTTCGTGTATTGTTGTGGTTGAGACCGAAGTAGTCATTGACAGGTAGGACATTGTAGCAGATAATTTTATTTACTACGCTTAGGTCAGACCGAAGGCGGCGTAGTTCTAAGTTGTCTACGCCCAAAATTTCAAGTCTGGTGACATAATGTATTCTGTTGCGAGCAGAAGAGTGGAGGAGTCTTCTCGTGAAATATCTCTGGACTCTCTCAATTGTATTAATGTCCGATATGCAGTGCAGGTTCCAGACAGATGAGCTGTATTCGAGAATTGGTTTAGCAAATGTTTTGTATGCTCTAGTTAGCAGTACAATATTACCAGAAAAGAAGCTACGCAAGATTAGGTTAACAACTCTTAATGCCTTTTTGGGAATGTTGTTACAGTGGGCTCTGGCACTTAGATCATTAGAGATGAGTACTCCAAGGTCCTTGACAGAGTCTTTTTTTTCTGTCTGTGCATCTATCTATCTATCTATCTATCTATCTATCTATCTATCTATCTATCTATCTATCATCTCCCCAACCTACTATCCTAATGATGTATTTGAGACTGACCTATATATTTTTTAACCTGGAAGCATAAGAAAAGATAACATCCACAGCATCAAGGTAAGGGGAACTTCATTTTGCTTTCAGTAAGCAGGGCACAGCTCTCCTTGATCCTACATGCTATGAGTACCATTCTTCAGGCGGTCATGATATCTCACCATAATCCCCTGTGTATCCATTTTATCCTCATTCAATATTCACTGACTTGTGCATGAATGGTTTTTTCCCCCTGGCGTGATTTATTATTTGTGCAGCAGTCTGTGCAGGCATGAAAACAATATTTTGCAGATCCCATCTCCACACTAAAATAAAAAAATAAAAAATCAGTGCAAACAGTATTTTAATCCTTCCATGACAGAAAATTAAATACTATTCGAAACTGGAATGCAATAGGCTGGAGATTGCTTTCTTAAATACTATTTTCTACAATGTGAGCCATTTTTTGGCATCCACATTGGTTTTCAGTGGACCTCATTATTAGCACTTTCTCATTCCACACTCTTCACATGAACAAGTATACATTTTTGCATGTGTGAATAGAAGTGTAGATTTGGGCAAGGGTAGTTTACATGCACTACTCTTGTGTTTTGAAGAGATGGAGTCAGAATACTATAGACATGCAGCTGAAAATTCTCTAAAAAGAATAAAACATCAGGGCTGTTTATGAAAACTACACGGACAAGGAACAGGCCTCTTAAAAACCAGACAACCTGAAGATTCACTTAAACGGGAGCTGGACAGCATTTCTTTTGTTCACTGCCAGCCCAGCTGGTCTCTGCCTTGTCACTCAACTTTTTCATTTTCATGTTTGCTTCCAGTTTATTCCTTCCAAAAATCTTGCCTTAGGCCAGGAAAGATTGAAACAAGGAGCCAAGATTCTTCCTTTCTCCCCCTTTCCCTTTTTGGTTCTGGTCTTTTATGAAGACCAATGAAAAGTTGGCAAAGAGAAATATTTTGTTCGGCTCCTTCTAGGCTTTGAAGCCTTGTAAAGTTTTTCAAGACTTTCGCCTTCCACGCACATCTGCTTTCCATGAAGCTCTCTGATTACACTTAATTTATGCCATTATTCAGAGTTTTCAAGAGAGGCATTGAATAAATAAAGCAGGGATATTTGGTGAAAGCACAAATATGAATTGCATCATTGGTGGAATAAACTGAATTTCTGGAGACCATCTATCTGGGGAAGGATTGCACAATGATAATATGACGCTGAAACAATTCTGAAATCTAGGCATCAACTAGAAAAATCTATGTGGGTGGGTGGGAAGGGAATACAAACCTTGACTGAATTATAATACCATGATAATTGTATCCACATAACTGAAAGCTGAAAATATGATGTTTCATAATAAAACTAAGGAATCAGATAAAGCTTCATAGGGTCAACTGACAATTGCATGAGGTTGGAGCTGAAGACAAAACATCAAAACATTGCTAGCAAGATAATAGATCTCACCACTAAAGAACAGTCAGAATATTTATTCTGCAAATAGGAGGCCATAAATGTCTCATTCCAAGATTTTTGTAGTTATCTGATTAGATAACAGGCTTGAACAATGTCTGCTCCCTATTATTTATAATGAATGAGGGATAATGACATTCATGCTGCTGAATTTGGTGCTATTATATTAGAGATGCACAAACCATTCAACCAGAGTGATTTTTGTGTCAATTGTAATATTTTATAAAATTGACACCATACGCACTGTACGAATGTTAGCTTTCTAAAAGATGGAAGAGGGGAGGGGAGGGGAGGGGAGGGGGAGAGGAGAGGGAGGGAAGGAGAGGAGAGGGAGGAGAGGGAGGAGAGGAGAGGAGAGGAGAGGAGAGGAGAGGAGAGGAGAGGAGAGGAGAGGTGGAGGAGTATAGGGAAGATCCATAGTTGAGAGGTTAAGCACAAACTTTGGTCCATTATTTTGAATCTTCTGATGGAGTTTAAAACATATAATCTTGGGACGATATCATAAATCACTATATGCTAGGTACAGTAATGGTGAATCTATCAATTTCAGTCTCTAATCCCTAAATATGTCAATTTCATTGCACAATTTCTTGTTTTTAAATCACAATAAAATTTGTATTATTTTGGTGCACATTCCTTCCTTTGGTGCATATGCATTTTCATTTGCATTGTTGTACTAAATACAATAATATACCAAAGCACACACTTTTTACAAAAAAAAGTTGCAGGAAAAAAATGTAATTTTGTAATTTTTTTACAAAATAAATCGTCATTTTTAATTTTTTAATAAAATTTTGTAAAAAAATATATATAAAGCATTTTTGTAAATTATTTTCATAAATATAGCATTTTTGTCCTGTATATGTATCAGTGTCACTATACGCAAATCAACCTGTGAACTGCAAATTCCAGATAATAACTAAGGCTTGGTACCTGTATTGATTCTAACATTTTAACAAAACAGTTTCTCCACACATCCCTACTGTAGACCACTGTAATCTAAAAGACCTATTGCCCAACTTGATAGGAGGCAGCTTTCTTTCTCTCTCCTACCAATCAATCAGAGAGGATATAGGACAGTGATGGCGAACCTTTTTTTCCTCGGGTGCCAAAAGCACACGTGTGCACGCTATTGCGCAGGTGCGAGTGCCCACACCCATAATTCAATGTCCCCCTGCCCCCCTGGGTATGCACATGTGATCCCCCCTCATGCTGCCCTGCCCCCCCATGCATGCGTGCATGATCCCCCTGCTCCCCTGTTTCCTGACTTCGGGTGGACCCGGTAGGCCCATTTGTTGCCCTCCCCAGGCTTTTCTTGGAGCTGGGGAGGGCGAGAACGGCTTCCCCCGTCACCCCAGAGGCCCTCTAGAGGCTGAAAACGCCATCCCAGAGCCTCCGCGCAAACCAAAAATCAGCTGGCCAGCGCGCACATGCGCACTGGAGCTGAGTTAGGGCAATGGCTCACGTGCCGGCAGATATGGCTCCACGTGCCACCTGTGGCACGCGTGCCATAGGTTCGCCATCACTGATATAAGAGATGTAATGAAATAATATTAGATGCCAAATTTAATTTAATTTGTTTTTAAGGTCAAGTTAAATCTACTGATAGTCAGAATGATATTTTCCTAATTGGCTAGTTTATTATTAGTCCTTTTTGAAAGGCAATTCCCCCTTTTTTATTGGAGAGTCAGAAAATTCAAGCTTATTTCTGCCTTCAGTGCACTTGATTTAATTATAGTTTCATGCTTCTTGTTCTGAAATAAGATTCAGATATTGGATACAGAATTTTGATATTGATATGCTATATTTAAAGGAATAGTCACACGCAAAGGAAGAGGTGGTGACAGCAGTGTAAACTCCAAGATACAATTATCAGTAGTTTTCAAAAATCTCAATTTCTTTTTAGGCAGATGTCGAGATTCAGAACAAAATCAACTGAATAACAAAAAGTGAGATAGATATTTTCCTATAACATCTCAATTAGTCAATTAATAGCTCTTGGAGGCCACATTTAATGAAAGGAAATGAAAACAACAATGACATAGATCTTTTTAGGCAACTTCCAGGGAGCAATAGGTAGTTGCAGAGAACAGTATTAACTGCAAGAAGTTGCAGTTAATACTATAGTTTAAACTACTATTTTAAAAAAAAATAAGCCAAGCAAAATGTGTGTGTGATAGTTTGAACAAAAAGTCCCACTGTTAGCCCAGAGCTGGATTGTCCATTGTTCATTAATTTATGAGTGAATCTTCACCAGAAAATAAAGGGTAAATCAATATCTATGGTATTTTTCCTGACAATAGCTCATTTTGCAAGTGGATTTTTTTTAATTCCCTCCATTTTGTTCACATCAGTATTGCAAAGTTGCTAAATTCTTCCTTAATCTTTCATTCCATGCATTTGTAAATATCCTGATTGTATTCTCTTGATTGACAGAATTGGAATGGATTTAGTAGGGATTACAGAAAGGAATGATGAATATGCATTTCCATGGTCAATAACCCTGCAACAAAAATACAGTTTTGCCCTAACCATGTAATCTAATTAACAGGGCTGTTTATATATTGAATGAATTCTTAATAAAAAGAAACTTAAAAATACAGATTCTTTAAATGGAGTGAATGTTAGATTTTCAAGATAAGCCTTTTGGAATTTCCCTATTATTTTTAATTAAAAATAAATAAATATTACTCTGGCTTTAATTCTGATCATTCTTACAGAATTTACAGGAAAATTGTATTGGAGTCTCAAAATTCAGGGTTAAGAAAGCCTCAATCTGTGATTGAATAACCACAGTAAAAATATGTTGATTTGTATACATTTACTTGTTCAATTTACCATGTATTATTTTTAAAGATTGTAGGAAGTTAGCATCTACCCCCCTCCTAGAGGAATAAAATATTTTAGGAAATATTAAAAAGGCAGAATATTATATTTCCCTGGATGAGAAAATGGAGAAACATGCTTTTAGGCAGGAAACAGACTCACTCCTAGTAGCCCCCACCTTTGTCAATGTGCCATCAAGGAATGGGCCCAGCTCACTCATTCCCCCCACCTTTGTTAATAGCCTTGACCAGTCTATTCTACATAACAAAGATCTACCCCCTTCAGGCAGACCCATCTAGCAAATAGAAACTCACCACATGGCACCTGGGAAGATTGCATCAGCCAGCACTCAAACTAGCCTGGGACACAGACAAAGCCTACAGGCTTAGCTAAGACCCCTGCCCCCTGGGAGTCTGACAGCCAATGGGATACATTTCTTACACAGGAACAGGAAACTCTTAAGGTGGGGCCCAACAGAGGGTATAAAACTCAGGCACTCTCAGCATCTCACTCCTTCTCCTTTTCTTCAACATCTTCAAGGCATGTGATTCCCCTTTTCCCCAGGACTTCAAACCATGTGGTCCTGCTGTCCACCATTAAAACCATCTTTCCAAGCAGTCACCATGCTTCCAGTGTCTTTTTCCCCACTTGGAACCAAACCCAGAAGGATATTCCTTACAAGAAGATCATGTTGTTGTTGTTTTTCTTTTTCTTCTTCATCCTCATCCTCTTCTTACAAGGATTGGGGAAGTGGAAAACAGTATTAGGGAAGAAACAGTGCAAGAAAAAATGTAATAGAAGCAGAAAAACAGGTATGGTCTTGTTTATAGAGCAGACAATCATACTCCCAACTGGGTATTTTCAAGTGGGAATTATCATTCATGATTGTTAACTTATCTTGAATGACTACTAGAAAAAGACATATTGAACTTTACCCTAATTATTTATCTATTTATTCAGTCCCAATCCTCATCTACATGCCTATCAGAAAGGTCAAGAATTACTGATCTCAAATTACCCACATACCCAGTGATCATGATTTAAATCCAGTCCATCACTTTAGTGGCTCTACATGTTTCAACTATGTAGTCATCTGGCTCCAACATACAGTGAGAACTTTGGCAGTAGATGCCCTTATGCAGAATTCTTTGTTTTGCTACCTGTAGTCCTACAGTAGCTTTTTCCTCCCTTCTCCCCTCCAAGGGCTTATGAAAAATTTGAATGAAGATCAATGAGGAAAGAAAGAAAGAAAGAAAGAAAGAAAGAAAGAAAGAAAGAAAGAAAGAAAGAAAGAAAGAAAGAAAGAAAGAAAGAAAGAAAGAAAGAAAGAAAGAAAGAAAGAGAAAGAAAGAAAGAAAGAAAGAAAGAAAGAGGGAAGGGGAAGTAAGTAAGTAAGTAAGTAAGTAAGTAAGGAAGGAAGGAAGGAAGGAAGGAAGGAAGGAAGGAAGGAAGGAAGGAAGGAAGGAAGGAAGGAAGGAAGGAAGGAAGGAAGTTGAGAAAACTAAAAGCAAAAATATATAAATCATTGATCAGCAGTTTGTAAACTACAGCCATTCCTTAATTTCATCAGCCTGTTGAAACTCCAGAGCAGAAAATTATAACACCTTAAGGTCTGCTCTTATTCAAACTATCAAGATCAGACGTCTTGTGTCATATATGTTATGGATTTGATTATTTATACTGTGCTTATTTTGTTCTAATCCATTTCTGCAAAGTTTAGTACAGAATGGTTTACTCAGTTTGAAGAAATCTGCATAAACATTCAGATAGAAACACACAATTTCAATGCATTTTCCTTATCAATGTATATTTATAAAGATACGTTATCAAAATGTATGCGCTTCTAAATATATTATTTAAATATACTTTTTAAATAACATTTTGATACAGTAGCTTATTTTCAGCTGCAAAATTCACTGCAAAGAGCAAAATCCAAAGGATAATTATGTTTCAATCCTCCCATTAGCCTGGGAAGTACAGATCAGTTTGTTTCAGAATTCAGAAAGATCAAATTACCCAAGCATCTCTAGTGTAGAAAGATCAGTGTCAACTGTGGGCATCAGAATATACCTTGAAGGGGAAGTAAGATTGAAAGTTGTGGCTGAAAAATTACTTAAATGCAGACTATTGCACGTAAGCAATTAGACAAGCTGAAAGTTTTCTACTTAAGCCTTTTAGTTTAATTTATTTATATTTATAAAAAGAACCAGAAAGAACATATGTCTGTGCAAATTTTAATCCGTGAATATTGTACTTATGTCTACCTTCTTTTTTCTTCTTCTATATTTGGCTGTATGAATATTCTTTAAATATATACTGGCAGAGTTGCCTGTGACTAACTTTCAAGTAAACAGAAAGCATATGGATTAAAATGGGCATACATTAGCATTAAGATCTTTTATAAATAACTAAAAAAAACATTGTCAAATGTAGGTTTTGGAGGAATATTTTTAATGTATGTATATATAGTATTAGAAATCAGGACTACCGAAGAGTATAGCTGCACATTCTTCAGTTGCTAATAAAGTGTCATATTAAAGTCAGTAAAAAAAATTAAAACTTTTAACAATAGATCCAATTATATTGTTTACAATAATAGCCAATCTTCACCACATATTATAATATCAGTTGATGCTTGCATATGTTTTGGGAATAGGCATTCAAAAACTGTAGCACAGCTATAAAAAGTGGAGCTGAATTATTTCCCACCAAGAATCTTGAATTTATGCTAGAAATAGGCAATTCATGCAGCTTTTTCAGGACCAGTCTTACATGGCTCCTGACAACTGTTAGTATCCCAGTAGCAGCTTTGTGATCCAATTGTAATTTCTAGATCATGTTCAAAGACAGTCCAGATAAACTACATTACAGTGATGCAACTTTGAGATTACCAGTTTAGTCAACGTGGCTAAACTATCTTTATGTGGAATTGTTGTAGCTGCTATGCCACCTGAAAGAGTCAGTACTGGAATAGGACACGAAAAACCCAATGATCTCCATTCTCAGCCATGGAAATGTGGCAGGTGATTTCAGGCCACTCATTCTCTCTCCATTCACAGGTAAGCTGCATTCACTATCAAACATGTAAGATACACACCCCGCCCCACCCCCAACAGCTTAAAGTACCCTTGTAAGAAAACAAAGAGAACATTCACAGCAGGCTAAATTCCCCCTGAGCGGGAAGACCTGTGGCCAGTAAACCAAACTGTGTCTATTCACTAACCAAATCTTATTCATAGCATGGCAAGCATGCTAACCTAATAGAAAGGTATAAATAATGTCACACTAATGGGTTTATTAAAAATCCAAAGTCATGTTGTAATTTACACCGTGACTCCCCCGTTTCTTTGTCTTGCCTTTGCAATGTAGTAGGCTGAGAGTATATACATGGAGCTATAGTTCTGCCCTTGCTCAGGCTGCTCAGCCAAGTGCCAATGTGTTGTTAGGAGCCCAATATATACTGTGTTATTATGTTGTATCTTCAAAGTGATTTGATTGTTTAAAAGTGAAGCAGCCACATCATCTCACAAGGTTATTGCTGTTGAAATAAGATGGAGATCAGTTTCCATGTAAGTAACTTAGAACTCCCATCTAACAAATAAATAAATAAACTGTGTTATACATCACGACCCACATAGGCCACCTAAGGCCCAGCAGCAAATTTGGATCAAAGTTTACTTCCAAAAATGTCTTTCAGTCTGTAGAGAAGTTATAGAATAGGGGTCTCCAACCCCCCGGGATGCAGCCCATTTGGAACTGGCTGCATGAGTGGTGGACGAGCATGTTTGTGCACAAAGCTCCACTTGTGCGAGTGGCAGACACACACAGATGTGCAGCTCCATTTGCATGAGCAATGGTCGAGCACACCCACAGCTCGTGCAAATGAACTTGCATGCATGCATGCGTGCACTACCACTCACACAAAACCATCCCCTCTCCCCTGCCGGTCTGCCAAGCTGGAAAGATTGGGGGCCACTGTTATAGAGCCCTGTTTTTACAGAAATTGTTGTTATTGAAATTGTCCTTTTTTCTTGACAGTAATTCCTTGCATTGGATTGTTGACTGCAACAAATAGCAAGTTTATGTATAGTAAGCAGGGGTGGCTTCCACTTACCTTCGCCACCGGTTCGCATCGTGATGTTTTGTGCACACACACGCGCGTGTCCACTCATGATATTTCACTTCCACGCATGCTCAGAAGCAGGAATTAGCCGAAAACACAGCTGAGGAGCTCATCAGCTATGCTTCGGCCAAAGAAATAAAGGACAGCATTCACCCGCGGGCGGGCAGGAGGGCCCTTTTTCAAGCCACAGAAGGGGAAAAAGATGGCGGCACACACGGAACGGCACCGATAGTGACGTCACAATCAGGTTGCTACCGGTTCGGGCGATCCTGTCCAAACCGGGAGGAAGCCACCCCTGATATTAAGTCTTAAATAAACTCTCCTTTGTATAGGACCTCTCAGGATTTGTGTAAGACCTCTCAGGGCTTTCTCAGTCATAGACTGTAAAACTTCCAGGCATAATAATTCTATTTCTGTTATGTTGTTGTTGTTGTTGTTGTTGTTGTTGTTGTTGTTGTTGTTGTTGTATAGTTAAAATATTTTACTCATGAAAGGTTTTGTTGACATGTAACCATAGTAGTTTTGAATCTGATAAATACTAATAATATTTTCTTATTGGAAGGATAACATCTTAATTGATTAATGTCATGTGTTAATTATAATTATAATCATAATAGTGTGACTGTGTGTCTATTATTGTCAATCACTGCCACATTTAATAACACCTTATTCATAAATGTCTGCACAGTAAGCAGTTAGTGCTTAATGGGGTAGAATTGTTCAACTGTGCAATGTAAGTGATGTCTGTACTTCTCTTTTGGTGTCTTTGTGTGTGCGTAAGGAAAGATGGGGGAGGTAGAATAGGAGGGATCTTCAAATCACCTGCTGGCATATACAAGTAGAACAGATATGCCCATTTGCCAATAAATGGCAGTACCTTGAAGTAACATCATACTCTTTCAGAATCATTTAAAAGATACATTGAGTTTGTCTGAAGAACTGATTGATCTACTAACATCATGGTGCCAGTTATAAAGACTTTGAAAGCAGTTGACCATTGCACAGCTTCTGAACAACCATCTGTTGGTTCGATTGTCTTCAAGAATAACAAAAAGCTCAGCTGTTTTAATGGTGGGCAAAAAGGTCAGGTTATTGACCTGTGCTTCAGGGATATCAGTTACTATTCAATGTCAACATTCCCTTCTGACCAACGCAGCCTTCCTTACTCTTTCTAAATTTAGCAATTAATGGAACATTTAAAGATACAGTATGTAGCTTAAAGCAAACAAATGAACCAGCACAATAACAAAATACCAGTTGGATTTAATGGTATTTTAGAGATGGTCTAATATTTACAATGTACAGGATTAGTGTTGGTTCAGTAAGTGTTTGTTCATTATGAATATAATCTTAGAGTTTATAATGCATATAATGACTATAGGATACAGCTATCACATCATACCAGCAGAGTCAAAGCAATTAAAAATTAAAATCCCAATATAATTAGCAGTTATGTCTCCATATAATATCATTTCCCTTTTGGGAAATGCAGAAAAATAATGAATTCTAAGAAATTAAAATAATTAAGAGTGGGAGATGAGTTGATTTTCTTTTGTTTATTTTGAGAGAAAGAAAGGTGTAAATGCCTCCTGGCAGAAAAAGGACAAATACTGTATTCCTTTTTTAAAAAGAAACCCTTTAGGTATTATGTATTCCTCAACAACCTCAACAGGTTAAAATTATAATAGTAAAGTGTAATGGAGCTACATTAGGAACAGTTAAAAGCAGTTACCATGTTTTGAAGCTTTGTGCTGATGACTTCAGCCTCTTTCTTTCTTTCTTTCTTTCTTTCTTTCTTTCTTTCTTTCTTTCTTTCTTTCTTTCTTTCAACCCCCCCCTTCTTTCTTTCATCACATTTCTGAACCACCCATGTTCCTCAAAGAGGCACTCTTTTTCCACTTTATTGTGCTTCTAAACTACTCAATTAATGGATGGCTCAGTGGTTAAAGACACTGAGCTTGTCAACCAAAAATCAGGTTCAAGATCTGAATGCTGCACAACAGGATGAGTTCCCGTTACTCCTACCCACCTAGAAGTTCAAAAGCATGGAAATGGGGCTAGATAAATAGATACTACTTTGATGGGAAGGTATAGTCATGCTGGCCACATGATCATGAAAAAGTCTTTGGAAAATCTTTGGACATGATTGGACAGGGGGAATGTTATGTACTGACAGTTTGTACATGGTTTCACCCAGGTCCAGCGTTTGAACGGGAGAATGCTCAAACACTATTGGTTGTTGTATCTGACAGCTCCCTATAAAAGGGCTTGCTGTGAGACTGCAAGTTGCTGGTTGTCTTGAGCAGTTACTGAGTAAAAGAGCTATTCTGAAGTCTGTCTCCTGTCATCATTCCCACTACTTAACAGGAAACCTTTACCTTTACACCACTCAACTACTAAATTAAATTAAACTATTTAATTTAAAAGTAAAATGTAAAACCATCTAAAACAAAAAAGCAGCACAACATAGTAAAATAGAAAATAAATTGCAACACAAGATTTGTAACAAAACACACAGCATAATATTCACATTTCTAATTTGAACCAGTATGCCATAACAAGCCCCATATTGTGACTTTTGATAGAGCCTTTTTACTCGCATTCACCCCTTACCATAAATCAGAAAATGTTAGATAGATTAATATGCTGGCTGAACCTAAGATCATTTCCAAACTAGCATAGGTTACAATCTTACATATTCAGATTTGTTTGGAGTTGGGGGAAAGGATAGGAATAAAACCCCCAAACCAGGTCTTGACATGGTGATGAATTATACCTTTCGGCTTTGTTTATCCACCTGTGGAAACTTAGGAGAGAACCAGAAGCAACTGGGCTATGAGGTAAAATACGCTGTTTTGCATACATGTAAATGCAGCCAGCATACCACAAGTGAGAGTAAAATAATATCTTCCTCCTAGCTTGGGAAGAAAGAAGGGATACAAACAGCCTTGAAATTATGTGCAGATATCTTTTATGGGATAGGGCAGTGTATCTAGTACCTCCCTGGGCTGGCTCATTCACAAGAAGACAGATGAAAGATGATGAGTTAGGTACTGAAGGGAGGGAGTGCCATTCAATACCATCTAATGCAACACGCAGTCCATAATCTTTGTTTGGACCTGTCTCTCAGCATTTTGCCAATAGAAACGATTTATGAGAATAGCCTACTTGAACAAGCAGCAACTAGTTCAGTTTCTCTTCTAAAATGAGAACAAGGCTAGAGGATTTTTTTCCCTCCTCTCTCTCTCTTTGGAAATCTAGATAAAAATCTGCAAAACACTGCATGGCTAAGTGAGAAAGTTTGGCTTCTACAAGACATTTTTTACATTCCCACATGTCTCAAATGTCCACAACTTAAGCATAAACAGAATCAGTGGAGATTAAAAGATCCCAAAGCCTGTATTCTACTTGTCTTTGTTCAAAACAAAGAACCAAGAAACCACCACTAAGAATTCTGGCTTTGTGCCTTTTTTTTTTTTCCGGGGTGGGTGGGGTGGGGTCACTTCTCTTTGGACGTTAGCCAAATTACTTGGGGCACAGGAAGTATTCAGTTCATATCTGATGGGGGGGAAAGCACCAAGAAAAAAAGTCTTGACAAGAAGTTTAAATGATGCTGTGTTTCCTTCTTATGTGCTCACTAGAATTGATCCAAGTGAATTTCTTGATTTCACTGCATTTGTGAATCAAATCAAAACCTTTCATTAACATCTGCCTTCAATCCTTCCCTCTTTAAAAAATGGACTGCAATCACTTTTTCTACTTGAGTCGCCAGCAGTGAGAGTTCCAGTTGTTGGTTTTGTTGTGTTAATGCCATCAGTAATAGTTTATCTACCTGTTTACAGTGGTTCCTAATCTGCAGCCCAACACCCCTAAATCAGAATTAGAACGTTGTGACAGGAAGGTTTGACAAAAATCAAGATCTGAATCCACACTCATATTATATTGTCTGCTATGATTTATTCTTGATTTTGCTAGACATCTTTCAGTTTTATGAACAAAATCATATTGCCATAACACATGAAAACTTAAGACAAAAGCTAGCACAAAGTATATCTCATTTGCAGAGAACAAGGAACTGATTCTTAAAGTCGGTGACTCAATATTTATGCCAGAATTGCAGTGTTGGAGAAGAGTGCTGTTGATTGTCTAGGAGAGGATAAAACTTAGCACTTAGCAATAGCACTCAGACTTATATTCTGCTCCACAGTGCTTTACAGCCCTCTCTAAGTGGGCTTTACAAAGTTAGCATATTGCCCCCTAATTTACTGACCTTGGAAGGATGGAAGGCTGAGTCAACCCTGAGCTGGTAGGATCGAACTCCTGGCTGTGGGCAGAATTAGCCTGAAATACTGCATTCTAACCACTGCGCAACCACGGGTGCTTGAATGTTAGTCACTACTTGTTCCCTTTCCAAAATTTTCTTCTAATCTTAGATGGGAAAATCCCCGGTGCACTTTTATTCAGCCTTAATTCCTCAGTTCAGTTTATATAAAAATGCATGGGCCTAAACCAGGAATATCAAACTCGCAGCCCACGGGCCAGATGTATCATGTGCTGGCTCTGCGCCCGCCTGGTTTAGTGAAAGGAAAAAAGTCCCAATACGTCACGTGATGCTGCTGTGACGACGTGAGTTTGACACCCCTGGCCTAAACCAATATTTCCAAAACACAAACAAAAAGCCATTTGTTCTGCAGAATTGGGGGTAATCCTTTGCTTAAACACATTTAGAAAGCAAGGAATAATGGATCCCAAAATGGAATTTGCAGGTAGTATAAAATAAGATTATTGAAGGAAAAAAACCTTGCTGGCTTTCTCTTTCACTTGATAGCAAATGAAATCACAAGCCGTGGGGTCATTCTGAACCTCAGATCCAAAGAATTAAAAACAAAATGTAAAGGCCTAAGGAGAAAGGCCATTCAGTAGAACAGCAGCAATGGCCTTTTCTTCTAATCTCTGCACATTTGGAGACTTGAGGGTTAATACTGTCTTTTAGGTTTCTAGCTGTAATTGGATCTTTTGTATGTGCTTTCTGCTGTAGGAATCAACTTAACATTGACATCCTCGTAAAAATTTCCATTAGATTGAGGATAGAATGCTTGTTAAGGCACTGCATGGCTTTGCAATTGATTCACTGAACGGACTCTTATCTAAAATCTTTTTATGTTATGCTATTATAGACATGGGGGAACAGTACTTTTTTTTTAAACACATGTACAACCTTCAATGTTTTCTTAATGCACAGTGCCGTTTGGAAATTGCCTTACAATTGCTTAAAGAAACCGTCTTTCCTGTTTCCACCTTTTTGTTTCATGTTACCAGTAATTGAAAAAAGTCTTATTTGTTATGGAATCACACACCTGTATTGACACCTTAAATTCAATCCAGAATCTTTATATTTAATCAATGATGAGCCAACTACTCTCTAAGATGAATGTTATGGAATAATGAGCGCTCTAAAGAGCTCTCTAGTTTTTATAAAAATGGATTTTACAGAACTCTAAAAAGATTTGGGGGGAAAAACCTTGTGTGATGAAATCAAGCTACCCAAGAAAGCTGAGGCAGAGCTACGTCATATAAAATATCCTCAAATCATTCTACTGACATTATTTTGTTTCAAATGAATATTTCCACCCTTCTGGCTGTTTTTATAATGGATCTCTTGTGCTAAGATACATGACTGAAGTCTAAAAGGCTTAAGTCTTGATTGAATCATGTCATTTTTATTAGCATTAGTAGAAACACTTCATAAAAAGTCTTCTGCAACCCTATTCTCTCTCTGGAACATTCCAAATGAATATAGCCTTAGATGTTTCCATGAAAAAAAAATATCTATAGGCAGGTCTTAGTCCGGTTATATGAGATATGTTTGAACCGGTGACTCCTGAGGATGTAGACAAGGCCATAGGAGCGATGAGCTCCGCCACTTGTTTATTGGACCCGTGCCCTTCCTGGCTGGTTTCGGCCACCAGAGAGGTTTCACGTGGCTGGCTCCAGGCGTTGGTCAATGCTTCTTTGAGAGAGGGGTCCGTCCCGCAGCCCTTAAAAGCTGTGTTGGTGAAACCCCTCCTCAAGAAGCCTTCCCTGGACCCGGTGGATTTAAAGAACTTCCGTCCAGTCTCCAACCTTCCCTTCGCGGGGAAGGTTGTTGAGAAAGTGGTGGCGCTCCAGCTCCTACGGCTGTTGGATGACACTGATTTTCTGGCCCCCTTTCAATCAGGTTTCAGGCATGGCTACAGTACGGAAACAGCTTTGGTCACCCTGATGGATGATCTCTGGCGAGCCCGGGATGGGGGTTACTCCTCTATCCTGGTGCTACTTGACCTCTCAGCGGCCTTCGATACCATTGACCATGGTATCCTTCTGCATCGTCTCGGAGAGGTGGGGGTGGGCGGCACTGTTTTGCAGTGGTTCTCCTCCTTCCTCTCTGACAGGACACAGTCGGTGTTGACAGGGGGCAGAGGTTGAGCCCTAGGCCCCTACTATGTGGGGTGCCGCAGGGCTCGGTCCTCTCGCCCATCCTGTTTAACATCTATATGAAGCCACTGGGTGAGATCATCCGATGACACGGGGTGAGGTATCAGCAATATGCTGATGATACCCAGTTGTACATCTCCACCCCGTCTCAATTCAGGGAAGCCGTAGACGTAATGGGCCACTGCCTGGACGATGTTAGGGTCTGGATGGGGAAGAACCGGCTAAAACTTAACCCTGACAAAACTGAGTGGCTGTGGATATTGCATCCTAAGGACTTGACCAACTGTCCCTCCTTAGTTCTTGGGGGGGAGAAATTAGCTCCCTCAGAACGGGTTCGCAATTTGGGTGTCCTCCTAGACCCACAGCTAAAATTGGAGCAACATCTTTCAGCTGTGGCTAGGGGGACCTTTGCACAAGTTCGCCTTGTGCACCAATTGCGACCCTACTTGGAGAAGGAAGCACTTCTCACAGTCACTCATGCCCTTATCACCTCACGGCTGGATTACTGCAATGCGCTCTACATGGGGCTACCCTTGAAGAGTGTCCGGCGACTGCAATTGGTGCAAAATGCGCGAGCTGTGGTGGGTGTACCTAGATGCACCCATGTAACACCTATGCTCCGCCAGCTGCATTGGCTGCCCATTAGTCTCCGGATCCAATTTAAGGTGTTGGTCGTTACCTTTAAAGCCCTACATGGCTCAGGGCCAGGTTACCTTTGGGACCGCATCCTGCCGCATACCTCCCTACAACCGGTTAGGTCCCACAGAGTTGGTCTCCTCCAGGTCCCATCGACCAAGCAATGCCAGTTGGCGGGGCCGAGGGGGAGAGCCTTCTCTGTGGGAGCCCCCTCCCTTTGGAACCAACTCCCTCCAGAGATCAGGACTATCCCCACCCTGCTGGCCTTCCGTAAAGCAATAAAAACTTGGCTCTTCCAGCAGGCGGGGTGTGAGTGAAAGTTCTTTTTAAAATATTGATAGTATTTTAACATGTGTTTTTTAAAATTGCTTTTATTGATTATATGTTTCTATACCTGTTGTTAGCTGCCCAGAGTCCCTCGGGAGTTGGGCGGCATAGAAATTTTAATAATAAAATAAATAAATAAATTTTTAAAACTTCAGAAGTTTGTAAAATGCTAAGCCAAACTACGGTTTTTGAGTTTTTTATTTTATTTTGGTTTTTTTTCCCTTTCCTTTTATATATTTAGAATATTTGCCAAAAACATAATTTCTGATGGTGCATCCTACTGGAAATGTGTAAATGTATATACATCTCTGTGATCATATACAATTACAGAGTGTGGAAAATAATGAATTGTGGGTGGTCTTTGGATGATTAGGTGGTTTTTGTCCTAGGCACATATAGCTCCCAGGTTTTACAGAGTCTGCCTAGGAGCACAAGGAATTCTTATAATTATAAATTAGGGATAACATTCTGGCAGTTTCATTCAATCCCCCAAAGTTTTTTATTTTCACTTTAGAACACAATGATTTCTTTTTACCGTAATTCATTTATTTCCCAGATGTGAATAACAAGGCAGTATTTAGCAAGACTTCCCATCACATGTTCCTTGGCTTACATACAATACAGGGAAGGTTTTTTTTAAATATATACCAGTATGTACAGGATTGCTGCTAAAACCTTTTTCAAGCTTTCTCCCTACTTCCTAATTTTTATGGTGTAACACAGTAGTGGGTTCTAAATCCCATCGCTACTGGTTCTTGCACTCCCGTGCTTGCTCGCTCACACGATGCTTCTGCGCATGCACAGAAGCTTCTGTGCATGTGCAGAAGCGTCCCGGGTGGGTGGGCAGAGCCTCCCGCTGTCACCGCTACGGGTTGCAAAACCAGGCCGAACCGGGAGCAACCCACCGCTGGTATAACACCGATTATTTTCTCATCCTTGCTACCAGTGGCGTAAAGTAGATTTAGTTTGGGATGGAACAAATACTATTCTAAGCAAGTTGTAGTTTTGGTGCTCCTTCTGCTAATAATAAATGCATTTTTTCAGTTTTTGAATATCATATTGTTGTTTTTGCATGGGTAAAACTTTTCACATTGTTTGGAACATATCCAGAGGGTATGTTTTGCTCTGGGGAATACTGTTTTGCAATACTGTTTTGCATGGGGAAAAACTGAAGAAATTGGGTATGTTTAACTGAAGAAAAGATTGTTTAGATATGATATGATAAACATAAACGACTAAGCAAATTTGTTCATTCTACTCTAGTGAAAGGATAAAAGAACCCAAACTATTTGAAAGTCATTCAAAACTTCTTGTCAGTGAAACGAGGTCAACTCTTCTTCGTCAAAGTTTCTAATCTAGATATTGATAGTTAAGATACCAGTGATCAGTGAAGTATTTCCTACATCAGCAGAATCTGGATTACAAATAGCTTCCTGGGAACACTATTAGTGGGAGCTTTGTGAAATGTAAAGAGTGGCTTTGGAGAACAGATTTTTGGACTGTAGCAATGGTGGGTTCCTACTGGTGCGGTCCACTCTATAGCACCGGTAGCGGCCCGCTGGTGATGTCACAGTACCGGTGCGGTCGGTTACCAGTGCCTGGGCACTGCCATTTTTTTTAAAAAAATTAATTTTTTTAAAAAAATTCTTCTGCGCATGCCCAGAAGCCGAGCTTCTGGCACTGTGCATGCGCTCCCTTCCTACCCCACAGTGCATCCAAGCAGGGGAGGATGGCCGAGGGAGCGCGTGAGATGCTGAAAGAATGGGTGGCAGGAGCTATCTCCATTCTCCTCCCTTCAGCAGTCCGAGAAGCCACGAATGCGCGGTGATGATCCTAGGCATTTTCGCACGTTTGAGGCTTCTCGAGCTGCTGAGGGGAGGGGGAATGGGCTGCAGGACCTATCTCAGTTCCCCTCCTTTCAGCAGTCTGAGAAGCCACGCCCACCCGGTCACATGGCCAGCAAGCCATGCCTACCCGGTCACATGGCTGGCAAGCCACACCCACAAAATAAGCCACGCCCACAGAGTGGTAGTAAAAAAATTAGGAACCCGCCCCTGGACTGTAGCTATGAGAGAAAGGAATAAATTAGGACTGAACCAAAGTATCCATTCTCACATACACAATGTCTACAATATTCAGAAAATCATGAAGAATGGAACTGACCCAATATTTGGGAGCCTAGAGCAGGAACTGAGATCAGGACCATTATGCTCTACATTTGATGGTTTCCATCCCCTCCCCACAAACAAACTTTAATAAGAAGGAAAATCTTGGAATGGCCTTTAATCTGTCTTATTATATTCCCACCTGTGCCTGTGGTTTTCAGTTTTTAGAATTCCCAAATATTTATTTATTTTATCCAATTTACTTTGTCACAAATCAAGCAAACCAGGGTGACATACAACAAAGCTAAAATGATAAATGCCTAAAATCTTTATGATTAATTATTAAAATACACCAAAAACTATAAAAACAAAACTATAAAACGAAGCAAAATATTAAAATTATATATTAAATAATATACCACTATTATATGTTAAATGATATGCAATCATATAGTATATATAATTCTATTACATTTAATATAATAATATCATATATAATACATAAGTAATATTCTATATATACCTTTATACTGTATATAATAAAATATATTAATTATGTATAATTTGCTATGAGTTAATTAATTGTACATATTTATCAGCCTAGATATTGAAAGCCCACATACTTTCATATTTCAAACCAGCATTTTAAATCATGTATATTCTTTACAATGTGAAAAGTTACATTCTGTATGTATGTTGCTGTATGAAACAATTTATTTATAGTTCTACTTTTAAAAATTAAACAAGGTCTGAAGAAAGTTTCTTCTCCCTCCATCCCTCTAACCTATAACATCTTTACAATCGGGAACAGACCTAACACAGGAAATCTTGTCTAAGATTGAAACATACATTTAAATTGTAGCACACAAAATTATCTGCTACAATGTCCTACCTGTCAATGACTACTTCAGCTTCAACCGCAACAATACACAAGCACACAATAGATACCAACTTAATGTAAACCGCTCCAAACTTGATTGCAAAAAATTCGACTTCAGCAACAGAGTAGTCAATGCCTGGAATACATTACCTGACTCTGTAGTTTCTTCCCCAAACCCCCCCAAAAACTTTAACCTTAGACTGTCTACCGTTGACCTCACCCCATTCCTAAGAGGTCTGTAAGGGGCGTGCATCAGTGCACCATTGTGCCTACCATCCCTGTCCTAATGTACCCATATATTCGTAAAATTTATTGTACTCATAACCATACTTGTACTTCTTATATATTCACAATCATGTTTATACTTTGTTTATACTTTGTTTGTAATAATATACACGCTTGACAAAATAAATAAATAAATAAATAAATAAATAAATAAATAAATAAATAAATAAATAAATAAATAAATAAATAAATAAATAAATAAATAAGAAAAATTTATTGGCTGTAAACCTGAGTGAATCCTTGATCATGAAGCAGAAAGGAATAAAAAACATGACCAAAACAAACAAATCTTAAGTTCCCACAGGCTTCCATGCCTAGTATAACACTTAATGAAAACAGAATTGGTTGATTCTGGATTCTCTTTAGATGTCCATTTTTCAGAATGAAATGCAACACATATGGTAATACAGATAAATACTTTATCTATAGAGACTTCAACTTCCCATCTCTCAAGTCAAGATGTACACTACAGTCTGAAAACCATACTAATTTGATTGTTGAAACTGAAAAATGTCACAAATGCACCAAGATGAATAATTAAATTGTTAAGTAAAAAAATCCCAGAAGAAGGTGGTAGATTTGTGATTACTAAGAAATTTACATGATACCATTTGAAGTCATGAGTAGGACAAGGACAACTGCACATGGACAATGGAGAGGTGGGAAAGAGGACACACCAATTGTTAATTTAATTAGCATTTGCAACAAAAATTACAGCAATATATATATATAAGCTTACCTATATATGAAATTACTTTTTCCAGGATCAAAAAGACTATTTTTTTCAATTGCAATATTTTCCTAACAAATCTTTATTTTCAAGAGCATGTGCTAGCAATAATATAGAATCAACAAATGCTTTTCAAAACACACCATAGAAAGATAAACATCTATGATCTACACCAGGGTTATCAAACTAGCAGCCTGCAGGATGGATGCGTCACATGCAGGCCACGCCTACCCCAGCTTCGCGAAGGGGAAAAACATCATGAAATGTCAGATGACGGCAGTGACATGTCGAGTTTGATACCCATGATCTACACCGTAGATTCACATGATAGGAACATCTATGATTCACAGCTGTCATAGATTTGAAAATGCTGGATTAAAGTGGACTGCTAGAATCAAGAAATAAATGATGTAAATCTAGATTGTCCAGTCTGTGGATAGATCAGGCAAAGAAAAAAACTGTGATATTAGGAATGACCTCGAGAGATAAGAGAGAAAAGCCATAGCCAGAGAAATAGATAAGAGGCTGCTTGGTCTGCAGCAGGAATAGCACTTAGAGTTATATACCGTTTCATTGTGCTTTACAGCCCTCTCGAAGCAGTTTAGAGAGTCAGCATATTGCCCCCAACAATCTGGGTCCTCATTTTACTGACCTCGAAAGGATGGAAGGCTGAGTCAACCTTCAGCTGGTCATGATCGAACTCCTGGCTGTGGGAAGAGTTAGCCTGCAATGCTGCATTCTAACCACTGCGCCACCAAGGAATGAGGGCATGACAAACATCTCAGAAGGAACCGTCTCTAATTTCTTGGACTGTAAAAGCTTGTAAGATTCTGTTAATGTAATCTTACAATAAAGTAACTTTACAAGAAAGTTACAGCTAGTACTTCTGGTGTGCTTCTTGTCTGGACTACTCTGCATGGCTGACAGAAGCAGACAATTTACAAGGTCACATATAACTACTGTTGTGAAAGCAGTCCAATTTAAAAGAAAGACATTCAAAACCAGGCAATATTTTATTTTAAGGCCATGTCTTCCTTTTGCCACATGTCTAGTAACCTAGTTATGAGGAGGCTAGTAGAATTTGCAGGATGACTTACCTTTTTATCAAATAGACTTTGAAGGTAACTCCCCAGAGTTTTAAAATTCAATTGAAAATTGCAAAAATCAACTAAAACCAAGTAATTCGTTAATCAAATGCACTTGATGCATTAACCTGTCTTGTGCTGAAATAATTGGTCCACCTAATCCTGTGCCATCCATTCTGTTCTTCCCTAATTTAATGCTCTTTACCAGTGCTGGGATTCCAACTCCAAGCCGGTATATAGTCCCAATGCAATTAAAGAATGCATCCAGGATAAGGAAGCCCAAACTGTGATTTGCAGGCATTGTTCCAGCATAAACTGATATCCTTTGGACTATCAATGGCTGGGATTGAACTTGGAGTCTTTGGTATGCAGGTTTGCCCTACCACAACTTATGCTATGCTTTATTTCTGCATAATTTATCATTAATTACAATTACTGTGTATAAGAAAAACCTTCAATCATTAGCTCATACAGTTCCATGCCCTTGATATTTAGTTAGATGAAGAAGCCTGTGGTCAATTGAGGCAGCTTCTCCCATAGCTTAGTCCTGGTAACTATATCAAAGGCTGCCTTGAGATCTATAAAGCTGGTGTACAATGATACAGATCTATTTGATACGTATTTTTCAATCTGATGATGGAGAACTAAGCACTGATCTATGGTGCCTCTTCGCCAGAGGTGGGTTCCTCCCGGTTCGGACCGGTTCGCCTGAACTGGTAGCAAACCGCTGGTGACATCACGATGATGTCACGGAACTGGTTCGGTCGGTGCTGGTCCGTGGAGGCCGCCATCTTTTTTTAAAAAAATTGGGATTTATTTTTTTATTTTTATTTTTTGGGGGGATTTTTCCCCAGGTTTTTTCTTCTGCGCATGTGCAGAAGCTGAGTTTCCAGCACTGCGCATGCGTCGCCATCTTGTTTTTGGCTTTTGGGGGGGTTGGATTTTTTGTCACTGCGCATGTGTGCGTGCTCAAAGTGCACGCATACCCACACGGCGCGGCGACGTGGTGCAGGAGGAAGCGAACCAGCAGCGAGGTAAGTTAGAACCCACCCCTGCTCTCCGCTCTCTAAACCCAGCTTGCTTTTCAGCAATCAAATTTTCAAGATCCAGCCACTTCTTTAGTTTATCTTGAAGGTGTTTGGCATAGAGTTTGCTGATTATATATTTAGCAGACTTATTGGTCTGTAATTGTCAGGGTCATCTCTCTTTCCCTTTTTAAAAATTGGGACAATTGCCAAGCTACAAGTTACAATTCTCAATTTTACATAATATGTTGTTCTGTTTTGTCTAATTCGGATTTTGTTTTGTGTTGATGAGAATTTATAGAGAGCAAGTCAATGCTAGATGGCTTGATTCATTTAAGTTGCTGGTCTCTCATTAGACTTATTTCCTTTATGCAAGCATTACAAATAATTACCCTATTTTCCCTTCCTCTATCCATCCCTCTATTTCCCCAAGGATTCTTGAACTTTATATAAGCTACAACTGCTTGCTTAGTCTTCCTCCTTTTCCTTACATTTAGAGTATTCTTGATTTCCAGCACAACTGAAAAGGAGAACAGTAGTTAAGAGGAAAGGATGTTCAACAGGAGTAGGGTAAAAATAAGGCCAGAGAAGTTATAACAGTTTTGTCTCTTGTCTCAAGGGATTTATAAACCAATCTCAGAAATAACCCTACTAATAGGACTTCTGATCATGCACACAATAGCCACAGAATGGTTGATCATGGACAGGAATCTGGTTTATGCGTTCATTTGACTACTGTTGGTATAATTTTCTCTGAAATGCCAAAATAAATGTTTAAAGGCATCAGAGAAGTTGTTGCTTTTTGTTCAGTGATAACAAGCCATGTCATCATTAGCATATAGCTTTAATTACATTAGAAAAATTACATTAAACTATTTTATATATGTAGATCTCAGAGGAAGATTCTTCATTCTTGAAATCTCCCATCAACTTATTGTGGCTCAGATGCTTGGGCCAAATCCAATTAGACATTGCAAACTTCATTTCCACTGAAATGCAATCAATTCTAACTTATTTTCAGATCACACCGCTTTCTCTAATTGTTAGCACCAGCCTCTCCTGAATAGATGGTTAAGCAAATTAGACTATCTTGGATATGAAAATTGCCTATTTAGGTTGGCAGCTTTTTGCGCTGCTGATGAGGTTGTTTGAGCTAATGGAATAATGAAAACGCAAAACAGATTTACCTTTCTTAATAAGGAGGAAAGATAATGAACTAAAATTAAAAATGAAGCTCTCATGTGATATAATGACAAGGTTTCATTCTTTTTCAAAAAAAATAAAAGTAGCAACAATTGAAAAATTAGGGCTTTGTTTTATTTTTAAATCCAGAGCCTTGTGCCTTAAAGCGCTGCTTTTTATTTTCTTAGTTGATCTTGCTATGGGTCCTGTGTGGTGTCAGGCAAGATTTACTTTGTATGGGATTGAGCTGATGGTTGAATATAATATTTAACTTCTATTTTGTTAGTCCTCATCTCAGCAGGTCAAAGCACCTGGCTGACCATTTTGGTTATGAGTGTCAAATATGGTGGAAACAGGCTAGTTAAATTGAATGGTACTAGCGAAACCCAGAGCTGCAGGCCAACCTAGGAAGCTGAAAAAACATTCTGGAAGAATTTGGTATCCTACAGTAGAAAACCATTGTTGCCAAAAGAATTACGTGGCTTGCGTCCATAAGGTCACCAGGTATTGAGCTAAATGTGAAGGAAATAATTCTTACGTTTTAAGATAGTGTTTTTCTTGTTCTATTTCTTGAGTTCACCTAATGCAGAATGCCCTTTGCTTTGTCAGCTTCTACTCTCCTGCTGTAGAAAGTTAGCACCTACCCCTCTCCTAGAAGAATGAAATATTTTAGGAAATATTAAAAAGGCAGAATATTATATTTCCCTGGATGAAAAATTGAGAAACATGCTCTTGGAAAGCAGCCCCCACCTTCCTTAATAGCCCACAGCAGATGTCAGCACTTAAGAGATAAAGAGATAGCTAGCTCTATTCATAAGCAAATTCCTTGCCGCAAGGTCTGAACAAAGATAGGATTAGTCCTCAGCCACAATAGGAATTTGCCCAACAAGCCCCTTCATTGCATCAGCAGACCAAACTTCAACCAAACTTAGCTCAGACAAATTCCTAGGATTTGTACATGGCCCCATGGAAGTCTGAAAACAGCCAATAGAATATATATTCTTGAACAGGAAGTTCAAGTACAAAGCCCAAGAGAAGGTATAAATACCCCCCACTCTCAACTCCATGCATTCAGCTGCCCAGAACCCATGTGGTTCTGCTTCATCAATAAATCGACCCTCTTTCCAATCAGCCTCCAGCCTCCATTTTGTCTCCAGTGCCTTTCTCCTGGCTTGGAACTGAACCAAATGGATATTTCTTCCCACACTGCTGTTATCATACATATCTTGCTTCTGTAAGAACACTTAACATATTTGAAAGAAATACTCTTAGATTACTTTTGCTTGACCTGTTCAGAAATACTAAATGCTTTCATCACATCTTGTCTCTGAACCAGTGCTTCTCAATTATTTTCTGTTATGCCCCCCCAGGAAGAAATAAACATTTCATGCCCCCCAACTCTCCGATCTGGACCCCAATGGAATTTTAGTGTTAATATTTATTATTTTACTTATTATAAGCTGCAAGCAAACTATTGCTGGGAAAGGCTGCTCTACCCACTTACCTGGGAATAAGTCACACTGAACTCAGTGGAGCCTGTTTTCGGTTAGGCAGGCATAGGCTACAATGGTTAGGGCCGTCTTTTGACACAGGGCTAGGCCAGCTTAATCAAGCCGATGTTTTAGGGTCACCGGCCTGGCCCATAAGTGTCGCCTCTGCCGGGCACTCACAGAGAATAGTGTGGAATGAGGCTTTAGGGTGCCGTTCGAAGCTTTCGCCCAGCTGCAGAGGATGCTCCTCCTTGTCCAGCAGCAGGTTCGCCACGCCATTCATGGCTACTGGGGCGCCCACCAAGAACAACAAGAACCTACACAGCCACCCCGCCCCGATTGGCCATCTTCTCTTCCGGGCTCGGAGCAGCATGTAACTGGGAAAACACTCCCCGTCTGGGGGAATAGATCGAGAGAGACCATGCATGTTCCCCGGGGTCACACGTGCCCCCTGGCATCGCTCCGCGCCCTCCCAGGGGGGCCCGCCCCACTATTTGAGAAACACTGCTCTGAATGAAATGACTTATGATAGAAAATACACAATTGGCTTGTTCACAACAGTTGCTAAACCACTGAGAAAAAAACTGATGGGTCTTCTCGGACATTCTTTATTTTCTGATGTACTCAGAAGTTTCTGTCTTCAGATATGAAATGAAGTTGGCTTCATATCTTAGTGTTGATCCAATGAGATAATTCAATTAATCTAGGAAGTGAAAATTCTCTCTGCTTTTCCTGCAAGTATTCATTGTGATGAAATTATCACCAAATGCATCAGGGCAGCAGCTTCCATTGACAGGAAATTCTCCTTCTAGTGAAAAGAACAGCTTGAGAGATAATTTATGCTTTATATGTGACATTGGGAAACATTTAGTTTGAAGTACGTATATACTTCAAACTAAATACATACATAAGTACATACGTACGTACATACATATTGAAATAAGTAAATGAAATGTTTTCGTTAAACTATAAGAAATTAACTTTCTCGTTTCTATTCTAATTGCAACATCTGTTCTTGCAATGTTACCATTTATACCATTTCTCTTAGCTGAGCGGAAATACTAGGCTATATACTGTAGAGAATTTCATCCAGAAACTTAACTTTTATAGACTTGTTATGATTTATCCCTGATTCTAAACAAATGGAGAGAAGTTTTCCCTTTCTTAAATAACTGTACAGTTTTAAATTATATAACTACTAACATTCCCTTCCCTCTGTTAGAATAATTGCGGCAGCATAGCCTTTCTTTTTGTCCTTTGAAGAATCAAGCTTACTTGATAATTGGGGTTTAACTACTTTTAATTTTCCATGACTGCCTCTAATCTACAGGATCTAGTTTGAGATGTGCAGCTACTGTAGTACTTTCTTAGGCAGACTCAGAACATTTATTTTATGTACCATATTTATATTAGACATCACTAGGGAGGAAGTAAGTTCATATATATTTATAGAAAACATCAATAGCCTCAATTTTCAGTACTCAGTAGTTTTTGGCTGACACTCCTGAATGGAACTTTTGATGTGTACATATTTTTGGTGATGGAAGCCAATGGCACAGGTCAATATTATCTCCTAAAAGATGCTAAAATTAAAGGATGAAAGATAAAGGATTTTTCAGAATGAAACACCCCACTCTGGAAGAAGATAAGGTGACATTGGAAAGTTTTAAAGTTCACATTAAAATATGTCAGCCTTTTGGTACATTATGCTCTAAATAATAATAATAATAATAATAATAATAATAATAATAATAATAATAATAATAATAATAATAATAACAACAACAACAACAACAACAACAACAACAACAACAACAACAACAACAACAGAGTTGGAAGGGACCTTGGAGGTCTTCTAGTTCAACCCTCTGCTTAGGCAGGAAAGCAGACAAATAGTTATCCAACATCTTCTTAAAAACTTCCAGTGTTGGAGCACCCACAACTTCTGGAGGCAAGCTGTTCCACTGATTAATTGTTCTAACTGTCAGGAAATTTCTCCTTAGTTCTAGGTTGCTTCTCTCCTTGATTAGTTTCCACCCATTGCTTCTTGTCCTGCCCTCAGGTGCTTTGGAGAATAGCTACACTTTCCCTCTTCTTTGTGGCAGCCCCTGAGATATTGGAACACTGCTATCATGTCTCCCCTGGTCCTTCTTTTCATTAAACTAGACATACCCAGTTCCTGCAACCGTTCTTCATATGTTTTAACCTCCAGTCCCCTAATCATCTTTGTTGCTCTTCTCTGCACTCTTTCTAGAGTCTCAACATCCATTATGCATGAGTCTCAATATGCATTACAGTTGGTTAAAAAAATTAATCTACACAATTTTTGCAAACAGTTTTTCCTGATATATTTTGTATGTTGCTTTTTATACAAAATGTAGAAATTTCAACATAGTACTTAGGGAAATGCATTGCAAAATCCATAAACCTATGACTTGCAAATGATTACTGAATTTCAATTCCTCTGTTTAGTTAAAAAATGTGAAATCAGATGCAATCACATTCAACTACAAACTACATGAATTTCTTTGAAGCTTGCTTAACATATTTTAAGGTATGACCAATCTCTAGACTTATGTCTCATATTTCCATGCTTATCATTTAAAAGGTGTTTATTAATAAGATATGTAGCATATCTTATATGAAATCTTGAGGCAGCCCCTCAAGTATTGGAACACTGCTATCATGTCACCCCTGGTCCTTCTCTTCGCCAGACTGGCCAAGCTCAGTTCCTGCAACCGCTCTTCGTATGTTTTATTTTCCAGACCCTTTATCATCCTGGTTGTTCTCTTCTGCACTTTCTCTAGGGTTTCAATGTCTTTTTTGTAGTGTGGTGACCAAAACTGGATGCAGTACTCTAGGTGTGGTCTGACCAAGGCTTTATAGAGTGGTACTAGTACCTCTCTGGTCCTTGATTGTATCCCTCTATTTATGCAGCTCAGGACTGCGTTGGCCTTTTTGGCTGCTGCTGCACACTGCTGGCTCATATTTAGTTGGCTGTCTACCAAGACTCCAAGATCCCTCTCGCAATCGCTGCTATTGAGTGTGGTTTCACCCAGTTTGTCAAAAATACACATACAAACTGGGTGAAACCACACTCAATAGCAGCGATTGCGAGAGGGATCTTGGAGTCTTGGTAGACAGCCAACTAAATATGAGCCAGCAGTGTGCAGCAGCAGCCAAAAAGGCCAACGCAGTCCTGAGCTGCATAAATAGAGGGATACAATCAAGGACCAGAGAGGTACTAGTACCACTCTATAAAGCCTTGGTCAGACCACACCTAGAGTACTGCATCCAGTTTTGGTCACCATACTACAAAAAAGACATTGAAACCCTAGAGAAAGTGCAGAAGAGAGCAACCAGGATGATAAAGGGTCTGGAAAATAAAACATACGAAGAGCGGTTGCAGGAACTGAGCTTGGCCAGTCTGGCGAAGAGAAGGACCAGGGGTGACATGATAGCAGTGTTCCAATACTTGAGGGGCTGCCACAGAGAGGAGGGGGTCAGGCTGTTCTCTATGGCACCAGAAAGCCAAACAAGGAATAACGGATGGAAGCTGACCAAGGAGAGATTCAACCTGGAAGTGAGGAGAAACTTTCTGACGGTGAGAGCGATCAACCAGTGGAACAGCTTGCCAGCGGAGGTTGTGAGAGCCCCAACACTTGCGACCTTCAAGGGGAGACTGGACTGCCATCTGTCTCAAATGGTGTAGGAACTCCTGCTTGAGCAGGGGGTTGGACTAGATGACCTACAAGGTCCCTTCCAACTCTAATAATAAATCTAAATCTAAATCAATGTAAAAAGAAAACATTTCTCTAGTAAAGACCTCAGCTAGGAAAATAGTGCAAAAGTTACCATGAGGCTTATTCTTAGGTCACTGTAGGAAGGCAACTTTCTCGTAAGCCTTTTACTACATTATCTAATATTCACAAGCAGGAATAGAAAACTTGCAGACATACATAGAGGAGGAATACAGGTAGTCCTCAACTTACAACAGTTCATTTAGTGACAATTTGAAGTTAAAATGGCACTGAAAAAAGTGACTTATGACCATTTTTCACATTTAAACCATTGCAGCATCCCCATGGTCACATGATCAAAATTCAGATGCTTGGCAACTGACTCATATTTATGACGGTTGCAGTGTCCATGAGTCATGTGATCACCTTTTGCGACCTTCTGACAAGTGAAGTCAATGGGGAAGCCAGATTCACTTAACAACTATGTTACTTACTTAACAACTGCAGTGATTCACTTAACAATTGTGGCAAGAAAGGATGTAAAATGGGGCAAAACCCACTTAACAAATGTCTTGCTTAGCAACAGAAATTTTGGGCTCAATTGTGGTCATAATTCGAGGACTACCTGTACAGAATCCAATCAGGCCTGCACCAGGCATATATAGCTTCTGTCAATCTACTACTGGTTCTCCATTTCTCTTCACTGAAGATACTGTGAATGAGTGGCTTCATGTAGTTGCCATACTTGTAACTGTACTTGTAATTCTGAATCCTTGAATTCTATGCTTTGAATCCAGACATAGTCATACTTAGAGTGGGATGAAGATGAATGTGTCCCATTGGTGTCAATGGGCATTCTTTGGCCATGAATCCAACTCTGTGAATCTAGAATTAATTCCTCTCAGATGTCTTTCTGCACACATAAATGAGCCTTCATCTCTGTCCAATTTCACTTTCAAGAAAAAAGCAAGAACTTAAGAAAAGCAGATTTCTGGGTCTTGCTTTTGTAGATAAAAGCAAATGTAGAGAATTTCCCTTCCCCCGGTCATGTCATCTTTTCTCATTCTTCTCTCCCCATATGCCCATCCACCACCACCCACCCCCAATCCTAGGTCACTGTCTAGACAAAGATCTCTTGGGGCAAACTAAGAAGGGAATAGGAAAGGAAAATAGAAAAAAATATGAAACTCAAGCTAACAATGATCAGATTTGTGTTAATGCTAAATTCAATAATGATGATCCAGCCTATTCAGGAAACTGTTTTATACTAGCTGATCTTGGCAGATGTCTGGAGTGAGAGAATTGCCCTATATTTTTTATTAAGCTATGTTTCCAGGTTTACTGGAACAATTATTTTTCTCTCCTGATATCCGGTGTATTCAGCTTTGATTATTGAAGCAAACAGCTTTGTTCTTACCTAACACCTGCCCTTCCCATCCACTCTTCCTTATAATTAGAGAGAACAAAAGTGCATTAAAGACCTACATCATAACATTGCCCTTTAAAAGGTTGCTAAGCTAAAAGGTGCTTCCAGGTGTTATGTCACAAAGGAACAACAAAGCAATCAGACTGTTGCATGTGTTTAGTGATAGCAATTGTTAAAGCGTTTTCTTAGGACTGATTTATATTTTATATAACAAGAGTGGTTGCCATATGTGCATTTGTGTTTGCAAAGCTAATCCTTAGAAAATGCCATTGTCCCAATCTTGTTGCCCATATTAAGCATCTGAACAAATGTTTGTTGATCTCAAAAATTATCTTAAATGCACCATACGTTAAACAAATGTGCAATTCAAATTATTAAAACAATTATATGACATGACCTTTTAAGTGTAGGCTGCCCTCCCCCCAAATTTAGTTCAATTATAAACAGATGTTCTCATTGCTAGTGATGATATTTGAGAACTCCTGGACTGAGAACCAAAGTAGGTTCAATAAAGAACATTATTTTATACAGAGGAAAATAATCTAGTTACAATATAAAAAAATAGATTTGGAACTTATCACTCTAAATTCTTTTAAGGTACAGGAGCTTTTCATTCTGAATGTAAGCTAATATTAGAATAGAATAGAATAGAATAGAATAGAATAGAATAGAATAGAATAGAATAGAATAGAATAGAATAGAATAGAATAACAGAGTTGGAAGGGACCTTGGAGGTCTTCTAGTCCAACCCCCTGCTTAGGCAGGAAACCCTACATCACTTCAGACAAATGGTTATCCAACATCTTCTTAAAAACTTCCAGTGTTGGAGCATTCACAACTTCTGGAGGCAAGCTGTTCCACTGATTAATTGTTCTCACTGTCAGGAAATTTCTGTCAGGAAATTTCATTAGAAATGAGAAACAATTGAGGGGGTTATGAATAATATTATTATATATGTAAAACTGCAAATTGTTACAGATGTCCCTTGGAATTGTTGGGTTTTGACACACAATTTATCAATTCTATGAAAGTATTTCCTGGCTGTTCATATTTGGGTACCCCAGACATTCTACAATTCTAGATCATTGGAAACTAAAAACATCATATAGCAAATAAACCAAAGATCAAACTATAATAAGTATCCTAGGCATATATTTGTCTTCTGGGCAGGGACATATGAGTCTCACTTCCTTAAAGGCAATAGAGCAAAAGTAATTTTAACAATGCAATGGCACAGACATATTTTAACCTGCTTTTTGTATTCATAGTATATTAGATTATCAATCCTTTTAATCATGATTCTCTGAATTCAGAATGCTAAATTGTAGGTTTAGTCTTCTCCTGAAAAACAACAAATGAGACTTGGATACAGTTGTGAGGAACTTATTTATTTACATTTATTTATTGGCCACCCAACTCCAGTAGACTCTAGAGGGGGCGGGATTACAAAAATCTCAGTGAATTTCAGTTTTTTTCTTTATAAATATGAATCGTTTTCTTCCATGCATTCCATTGCAGGAGACCCTATACCATTTCATACAAGTGGCTGTCCAGTTGTCTGGGCAGGAAAGACATAGGAGCACTTGGCATTCTATGTGCTCAATCAGTTGAACTACAGGTAGTCCTCAACATACAACATACAACCATTTGTTTAGTGAACATTTGCAGCTTCAACCGTATTTTAAAAAGTGACTCGCAAACAGTCCTTGCACTTAACAATGGTTGCAGCATTCCTGGGGTCACGTGATCAAACTTCAGGAGCTTGGCACCAGCATGTATTTACGACAATCACAGCATCCCAGGGTCACATGATTGTCATTTATGACCTTTCCAGCCACCCTCCAACAAGCAAAGTCAATCAGGGAAGCCAGATTCATTTAAGAACGGCAATGATTCACTTAACAACTGTGGCCAAAATGTTCATAAAATTGGGAGGTGACTCACTTTACAACTGCCTTACTTAGCAATGAAAATTCTGGTCCCAATTGTGATCATAAGTCAAGTTATATACAGTAAGTGAAAGATAAACAGCACCACAGTTGCAAGTGAAAATCATAGGCACAAGCACCAGAAGGCAAGACAAGAAATGATGGGTGAAAACTAACCAAGGAGAGAAGCAATTTGGAATTAGGGGAAAACTTCCTAACAGTGAGGACAATTAACCAGTGGAACGGCTTGCTTCCAGAAGTTGTGGGTGCTTCATCACTGGAGGTCTTTAACAAGAGACTGGACAGTCGCTTCTCTGAAATGGTATAGGGCCTCCTGCTTGAGCAGGGGGCTGGACTAGAAGACCTCAAGGTTCCTTCCTATAAATAAAAATATTAAAATAAAGACTTTGGGAAAACAGCAAGGGGCATTGTGAAAACACACAGTCAAATATTACTTTGCTCTTCCACTGCACCACTGCATCTACAACTCTTGACAAATTTATCTTTTCTTTTATGTGTGCTGAGAGCATATGCACCAAAGACAAATTCCTTGTGTGTCCAATCACACTTGGCCAATAAAGAGTTCTATTCTATTCTATTCTATTCTATTCTATTCTATTCTATTCTATTCTATTCTATTCTATTCTATTCCCGCTGGTTTCTTATTGACCATTTTATTAATATCCCAGTTGATACCTATGGTAGACCAGTTTTGACCTCAACCAGTATCTTCTAAACACAGGCTAAGACAGAATATATCATGGAAAGTCCAATGCATTTTGTACATCTTTCCCTCCAAAGGCTTTCCCTCCAAGAAATACGGTATCTACCCATTCTTGACCATCTCAAATTAGCTGGTTCTGTTAATTTTAACCTGCTCTAAGACTTCTCCCTATGAACAACAAGCAATTTTTCCTTGGCTTTCAGAGTGTTAAGTCTTTGAGTAATGGATGGGTGACCTTCAACCTAGGGGATCAGAGGAGGTCCATTTTGTGTTCCTTTTATTTGGAAGAGATTGAAGCACCAATTCTGAGTTAAAGGTGGAGTTTGATTGGCAAATAAACAACTATAAAGTACAATAAATCCTACTGAAGAGGTCCAGTCAAAACATCCCAATGAACAGCTAATGCTGCCATAATTAAGTCCAGATGTCTCTGAAATGTCTGTCATAATTGGTTGACTTGCCAAATAAGGAACAGTCTGACCTAGAGGGGACCCCTATGCATCTTGCAGGAAGAGCTTTGAGATGCAAATGTATATCAATCTAAAGCCACCATTTGCAGGAAGACAAGGTGCAAAAGTTTTTCCATTCCTCACTTTGGTGTTCATCAATTATACCTTCATCTGTGAGAATAGATACCCTAGCTAAAGTGGAGGTAATGTAAGTGGTTGGGCAAGGATGGGTGGGCACAGGTGCAAGTGGAGGTGCAGGTATAATAATTACATACACAACAATATGAGATCACAACTGCCGGTTCTTTAGCTGGTGTTGGCCTTCAAGGACATCGAGTTCTTCCCCAGAACCGAGGATGTCATAATGCCAAAAAGGCTCTGAGAGTTGTTGCGTAGCTTCTTCTCTGGCAATATTACACTGCTAACCAGAGCATACAAAACATTTGTTAGACCAATTCTGGAATACAGTTCACCTGTCTGGAACCCACACTGCATATCAGACATTAATACAATCGAGAGAGTCCAGAAATATTTCAGTAGAAGAATCCTCCACTCGTCTGCTCGCAATAAAATACCTTATTCCACCAGACTTGAAATATTGGAATTAGACAATTTACAACTATGCCGCCTCCAATCTGATCTAAATGTAATTCATAAAATCATATATCAAAAAGTCCTTCCTATCAATGATTACTTCAGCTTCAACTGCAACAATACACGAGCACATAATAGATTCAAACTTAATGTAAACCGCTCCAAACTCGACTGCAGAAAATACGACTTCAGCAACAGAGTGATCAGTGCCTGGAATGCACTACCTGACTCTGTGATTTCTTCCCCAAACCCCCAAAACTTTAACCTTAGACTGTCTACAGTAGACCTCTCCCCATTTCTAAGAGGTCTGTAAGGGGCGTGCATAAGCGCAACACTGTGTCTACCGTCCCTGTCCTACTGTCCTACTGTCCTCTTTTATCGGTACTTTTTACTTATGTTATGTTTATACAAACAACTACTATCCTGTACATGTTTGACAAATAAAATAAATAAAAATAAAATAAATAAATAAATAAATAAATCTAAGCAGTATGGTCTTTTGTAATTTGACAAATTGAAATTTTATCAATGTGCAGAATTTCTAAGTGCTATCCAAGATTTTTTTGGTATGGCACCAGTATGCCAATAACCACTGGGACCACCAAGGCCAGTTTATGTTATAATCTTTCAACTTCCATTTCATCTTGATACTTTGTGATCTCCCCCAATTCTTTCTCCTCCATTTTACTATCCCCTGGCATTGCCACAGGAATTATCCACACTTTCTTCTTTTCCAAACACAGTTAAATCTGGCGTGTTATGAGCCAAGACTTGATCAGTTTGTATTTGGAAATCCCACTATATTTCAATCTGCTCATCCTCATCTACTTTTTCAAGTATATGTTCCCACTAATTTTTCATTACTGGCACATGGTAATGTTTACAGATGTTCCAGTGAATCATTTTCACGACTATGTTATTTTGTTGTTTTTAATCAGTTTGTGCAAATTTTTGCATAAGCTGTGTATACTATATGATAGGCTGTTTCTCCGGCTTCTTTGCACAATCTGCATTTAGAGTTATTACTTAAATATATATGCTGCCTGAGTCCCAGTGAAAACCATACATATACTTTTTTTTCCAGTTTGTCTTTTGTACAGCAACATGCCCTCTGAAAAGTAGAATTGAAGTAACTTTTGTGATTTTATCTCTTTGACTGTCTATCTTTTAATCATCTAATTTTGAGCAAGTCTTTTCTGAAGAAGAAAGATTACAGTGCTGCCATCTGTTTCCCACAAATCAACATGACTGACTGGCTTTTAGATAGATTTAACTACATTCTAAAAGTCATGAGCGGATTTCAGGGAGGGCAATGTGAACATGGTATCATATCTGGAAAAACTTTTTTTTACTTAAATTACATTTGCCAGATGGCACATTCAACAACGACCCATCCCTATGGACAGTACAAATGAGAGTAATTCTTTTTATTTTATAACATTTTAATTTTATCCCTTGACTGTTAATCATCAGAGGCCTACCTAGATGTTGGAAAATTCAGATGGGGGCTTTTATAACCATCCTATCCTCATTCAATATTGTACACTGCCCAGAGTCACTTATCATGAAATAGGCAGCTATATACATTTGATTAATAAGTAAATAAAAATTTCAAGGATAGGTTACTTATTTTTTCTATGTAGATTAGAAAATAATAATCGTCTGTGTGTGTGTGTGTGTGTTTATGTGTGTGTGTGTGTGTGTGTAGCATTTTTTGCTGATAAATGAAAATAAAGGGAGACTATTATAGATCTATTTCGAGCTATTTAGCTCTCGTCAGATAGCCATACCCTTACTGGGATTTGATTTGGATATGACAGAAAAACATATATATATATATATATATATATATATATATATATATATATATATATATATATATATATATATATATATATATATATATATATACACATACAGTACATACAGTATATACTGTATATATATATATGTATGTGTGTGTGTGTATATATACATACATACATACATACATACATACATACATACATACATACATACTGTATATTGTATATTGACTCCTTCATGGATTACTGCCTTGTCATGGTGAAGGGGCTTGCATAGCTCAATGAAGCTATGAGCTATGCCATGCAGGGCCACCCAAGACAGACAGGTCATAGCAGAGAGCTCTGACAAAACGTGATCCACTGGAGAAGGAAATGGCAACCCACTCCAGTATCTTTGCCATGAAAACCCCATGGACAGTACCAAAAGGCAAAAAGATATGACGCTGGAAGATGAGCCCCTCAGGTCAGAAGGTGTCCAATATGCTACTGGGGAAGAGCAGAGGGCTAGTACTAGTAGCACCAGAAAGAATGAAGTGACTGGGTCAAAGCTGAAAGGACACTCAACTGTGGATGTATCTGGTGAAAGGAAAGTCTGATGCTGTAAAGATCTATACTCCATAGGAACCTGGAATGTAAGATCCATGAATCAAGGCAAGCTGGATGGTTCTATGAAGCCCTACAACACCTTCTAGAATTAGCACCAAAAAATGATGTCCTTATCATCATGGGGGATTGGAATACTAAAGTAGGAAGCCAAAAGATAACCAGAATAACAGTACAAAATGAAGCAGGGCACAGGCTGGTAGAATTTTGTCAAGATAATACGATGGTCATAGCAAACACTCTTTTCCAACAACTCAAGAGACGACTCTACACATGGAAATCACCAGACGGTCAACACAGAAATCAGATTGACTATGTGCTCTGCAGCCAAAGATGGAGAAGCTCTATACAGTCAGTAAAAACAAGACCAGGAGCTGACTGTGGCTCAGATCATGAGCTTCTCATTGCAAAATTTAGGCTTAAATTGAAGAAAGTAGGGAAAAGCACTAGGTCACTCAGGTATGAACTAAATCATATCCCTGATGAATATAAAGTAGATGTGACAAATAGATTTAAGGAATTAGATCTGATAGACAGAGTTCCTGAAGAACTATGGACGGAGGTTCGTAACATTGTACAAGAGGTAGCAACTAAAACCATCCCAAAGAAAAAGAAATGCAAGAAAGCAAAATGGCTGTCTGAGGAAGCTTCGCAAATAGCTGAGGAAAGAAGGGAAGCGAAAGGCAAGGGAGAAAGATATGCCCAATTGAATGCAGAATTCCAGAGAATAGCTAGAAGAGATAAGAATGCCTTCTTAAATGAACAGTGCAAAGAAATAGAAGAAAACAATAGAATAGGGAGAACCAGAGATCTTTTCAAGAAAATTGGAGATATGAAGGGAACATTTCATGCAAATGTATTCAAGTATTCTAGCTGAGTTATTCAAAATCTTAAAAGACGATGCAGTAAAAGTGCTGCACTCAATTTGCCAGCAAATTTGGAAAACTCAACAGTGGTCACAGGATTGAAAAAGGTCAGTTTACATTCCAATTCCAAAGAAGGGCAATGCCAAAAAATGTTCAAATTACCGCACCATTGCCCTCATTTCACATGCTAGCAAAGTTATGCTCAAAATCCTACAAGCTAGGCTCCAGCATTATGTGGACCGAGAACTACTAGAAGTACAGGCAGGATTTCGAAGAGGCAAAGGAACTAGAGATCAAATTGCCAACATACGCTGGATCATGGAGAAAGCTAGAGAGTTTCAGAAAAACATCTACTTCTGCTTCATTGACTATGCTAAAGCCTTTGATTGTGTGGATCACAACAAATTGTGGCAAGTTCTTAAAGAGATGGGAGTACCAGATCATCTTATTTGTCTCTTGAGAAACCTATATGCGGGTCAAGAAGCAACAGTGAGAACTGGACACAGAATCACTGATTGGTTCAAAATTGGAAAGGGAGTTCGGCAAGGCTGTATACTGTCGCCCTGCCTATTTAACTTATATGCAGAGCACATCATGAGAAAGGCAGGGCTAGATGAATCACAAATTGGAATTAAGATTACAGGGAGAAATATCAACAACCTCAGATATGCAGATGATACCACTCTAACGGCAGAAAGTGAAGAGCAACTAAAGAGCCTTTTGATGCGGGTGAAGGAGGAGAGTGCAAAAGTTGGCTTGAAACTCAACATTAAGAAAACTAAGATCATGGTATCTGGCCCTCTTAATTCCTGGCAAATAAATGGGAAAGAAATGGAGGTAGTGACAGATTTTATTTTCCTGGGCTCCAAGATCACTGCAGATGGGGACTACAGCCAAGAAATTAAAAGACGCTTGATCCTGGAGAGGAAAGCTATGGAAAACCTAGACAGCATACTAAAAAGCAGAGACATCACCCTGCCAACAAAAGTGCGTATAGTCAAGGCTATGGTTTTCCCAGTTACAATGTATGGCTGTGAAAGTTGGACCATAAGGAAGGCTGAGCGCCAAAGAATTGAGGCCTTTGAACTATGGTGCTGGAGAAGACTCCTGCGAGTCCCTTGGATTGCAAGGCAATCAAACCGGTCAGTCCTATAGGAGATCAGCCATAACTGCTCTTTAGAAGGCCAGATCGTGTAGATGAAACTCAAATACTTTGGCCACCTAATGAGAAGGAAGGACTCACTGGAGAAGAGCCTAATGCTGGGAAAGATTGAGGGCAAAAGAAGAAGGGGAAGATAGAGAATGAGGTGGCTGGATGGAGTCACTGAAGCAGTCGGCATGAGCTTAAATGGACTCCGGGGGATGGTGGAAGACCTGGAGGAACGTTGTCCATGGGGTCACGATGGGTCGGACACGACTTTGTGACTAACAACAAAATATACTGTATGCACACTTTTATTCTCTCATGCACACAAATCTGAGTTTGAAGACAGAATTAGCTGTTAAAGGACATTGGGAAGACTGAAGTAGAATTCAGAAGTAAATGGGGAGTGTTAACTTAAGGGTTAATGAAAATAAATGAGAAAATCCCCTCTGATCCCTTATAATCCTCATGGTTTGAGTGCAGCTGTCAATCATTAGCAGAAGCTCTTTTCTAAAAAAAAATATTTCCCAATGAGTAAGATATTTTAAATACACACATATATTTTCCAGAAGAAATATGTTGGCAAGAAAATTCCCAGTTTCAACAGGGGAAAATATGACGAAAATCTGATGCATATATTGAAAAAAAACTATCGTATTTCTTTTGCTAGTGTAATAGTTTAGATTGTCTACTTAAGTTCATTTCCTTTTTCCAACTATAACAAGAGTCTATGTATGTACATACTTACGTACGTACGTATTCTGGCTTACTAACAGACATATGCAATGCTATCAGCAGAAGGAGTGATTCCATAAAATATAAACTCATGTATCTTAACGCACTATGTACAGAAAAGAATAGATTATAAAATCTTAAACGTTATTCTAATCCTATTGAGAAAGTTAGACATAGGAAATTATTTTAGTTAAACAGTATAAAAATAAATGTTGGGCCTACACAAAAGACAGATCCGTCAGATGTGTCAATAACAGCTTAGGGATACATAATTATATTATATAATATATGAACAGATTACTGGTAGATTATATACACTGGTGCTTTCTGATCACTTCTTGTAGGTGCTGTCATCTGCCTCATTAGGCATCAGTCCAGAACAGCAAGTTGCAGCACCCTTCTGGACTCCATTGATCTGGAAAAAGCAGTATCAAACCTGGTCTCTGTTTTGATGAGAGACCACCAGGAAATCCCAGGATAGCAGGTTAGATTGGGAAGTCTAAAAAAAATAACTTCTGTACTATTGTAATCATAACTTCTATTACTATTGTTAAGGAAAGTACAAGGACCAAAAGATGATTCAAGATTCAAGATGATTTACCTTTAGCACACCTACCGGTATAGCAGTTACCTCTTCCCCTGGATTTGGTATTTTCTGTTGCTAACATTCATGTTTTTCTTTATTAATTTTAACTACTATTGATATCTCTTATTTTCCAACAGGTGATTTAAAGCAGCGGTCTCCAATCTCCGGTCTGTGGACTGGTACCGGTCCACAGCATGCCAGAAACCAGGCTGCGCAAACAAGCGAAGCCCCATCTGTGGGATGCAGGCAGCACATGAAACCATGCCCTCTCCGGTCTGTGGAAAAACTTCTCTCCACAGAACTGGTCCCTGGTGCCCAAAAGGTTGGAGACCACTGGCTTAAAGCACCTTAAAAAATAAGAATATTTTCCTTTTCAATATTTTTTAAAACAAAAATAATGCTAACTTTTAAAAAGTTAAAAGAAACATATAAAATGGGCTAGCAATTGCTCAGGAAACCATTTAATTTTCAAAAATGGTGAAACTCTCGCAAGAATTCTACGGACTTACATTCAAAGCCTCATATGTATTTGCCTAGATTAAGCTTGTAAAATCTCAGGCAAGAACAGTGAAATCTCATGATTTGGTGATCTCAACTATTTTAATATTTTAAAAAACAATTTATACTTATTTAATTTGACGCTATTTACAAATATTAATGCTTTGTTATCCATGGGCCCTGCATTGCTTACTGTGGAACAAAATAAGTGTATATAAATACTAAACACATACAAAATAAGAGCATTAACCAATTTTGATCAGCTTCTCTGCTATTCTTTTGGTGGTCACATTCCTCAATGGAACTGCTTCAACATACCAAATGACATAGTCACAGCCAACCACTTGTCTGAAATGGTGCAGGGCCTCCTGTTTGAGCAGGGGGTTGGACTAGAACAGGGGTCTCCAACCTTGGCAACTTTAAGCCTGGCTGACTTCAACTCCCAGAATTCCTGTTGCTGGCTAGGGAATTCTGGGAGTTGAAGTCAGCCAGGCTTAAAGTTGCCAAGGTTGGAGACCCCTGGACTAGAAGATCTCCAAGTCTCTTCCAACTCTGTTATTCTGTTATCCAGAATATATTTTTTGCCTTTATTACTGAAGGAAGTTAGCACCCACCCCTCTCCTAGAAAAATGAAATATCCTAGGAAATATTGAAAAGGAAGAATATGTTTCCCTGGATGAGGAAAGGAGAAACAGGTTTTAAATACAAAGCAGCTTCCTGCAGCTCCCTGCCCCTCTTTCAGCTCCAGGGTGATGGGATTAAGACCTTCACCCTTAGGACATGATAGGATTAGCCCTCTACCTGTCTGGCAGCCAATGGGATATATTTCTTACACAGGAACAGGAAACTCTCAAGGTGGGACCCAACAGAGGGTATAAACTAGGGCACTCTCAGCATCTCAGCCCTTTTTCTCTTCAAGGCATGTGATCCCCCTTTCCCCAGGACCTCAGACCACGTGGTCCTGCTGTCCTCCGTTAAACCATCTTTCCAAGCAACTTCCATGAATCCAGTGTCTTTTTCCCCACTTGGAACTGAACCCAGAAGGATATTCCTTACAACACTACATTGTGGCAAAGGTAAAGTGACCAGATTTTTTTTTCTTCAAGCGGGACACCATTGACGGGGGTGGGTTTCTCCATTTGAGTTTTGCCCTCTGCGCATGCGCAGAGGGCAAAAGAAGGCAAATGTCGGCGTCCAGGTGGGTGGGTGGGGAGGCGGGAGGCCTTTCCTCGCCTCCCGCCTCCCCTTCGGGAGCCGGCAATGGCTTGGGCTGGCTGGCTGGTAGAAATGCTCAGCCTGTGTTTCCCGATCCCCGAGGATACCCAAGCCCCATTACCTGCCACGGATAGAAGCCGCTCAGCACATGTTCTTCTCGGGGGGGGCAGACCCACCGGCTGGTCCCCCGCCCATTATCCACCCCCTTCTCTCTTCGCCCGATGGTGTCCTTGCGGTCCTTTACGGAGGCAGGTGGGCGGGGAGGGAGCGGAGGTCCAGTGATTTCCTCTGGGAAAGAAGGGGCGGAGGCGTAGCCACGCTAAAGGAGGTGGGGGGGCGCACACGTCAGGCTTCCATGGCGGCGCCCCTTAGCCGTGGACGAGCAGCTCAGTCTCCTAGGGCTGCGCTGCTGCCAGCCGCTCCCTCCCTCCAAGCCCGCCTCCCCTCCCAGCCCGGGAAGAAGCCTCTCCACTCAATCGCTCGCTCGCCCACCCCTCCCCCTCCTCCTGCTCGCTCGCTCGCTCGCTTTCTGCTGTTCAAGAACGCAGCGCTTCGCCCAGCCCCCTCCCCAGACTCATTCATAGCATAAGGTGACCAGACATCCGGGCATTCTTTTCAAAAAGCGGGACTTTTTGAAAAGAATGCGGGACGCAGGACACACGCTTGAAAAGCGTGTCTGTCCCGCCAAAAGCGGGACGTCTGGTCACCTTAGGCAAAGGGCTTACAACATCCATAGCTACTTTAGAAAAGGGAATAGAGACTAAAGGTACTCTTTTCAAAGGAATTTTGTTGTGTTTCCCTTTTGATTTACTGACACACAAGGCAGGTTTTACAATATTGGGCCACCTCTCCACAGATCCCTGGCCAATAGAACCTATCCAAAATCCTGTCAGTGGTCCTATCTCTACCCATATATCAGGATCCACAATTTCCCTTCAAATCCCTCCCATATGCACATTGTGGCTCCACCCACTTATCAACTCAGACCACAACTGATTGCAGCTCTTCACCATCAAAAACCCTTTCACCCCTATTTTAAAATAAAGAAGCAGGACTTACTTGAAAAGGTAACATTAACAGATTAGATTCTATGAAGATGTTTTGCAACATTTCTAGCTCAAAGAAGAACCAAATCCTGCAATGACTGGTTGAGTGATGCTATTTATTTACGTATTTATTTAATGAAATGGAAATATTGTATAGAATCAATCAGGACAACTAACAGATAAAATTAGTACCCAAAGTTATTCAAATAGATAAGTGAAATAGGGTAAAAAGGATTAAGAATTAAGGCCCTTTGTAAAAGGTGATTTAGAGGGAGGGAAGCTAGATACAGCAGATAATATATTTAAAGGTCTGTTTGTTCGTGCCTGTAAATACCCATGGCTGATTTTGTTCTTTTGGTTTTCCCTTCTCACTTTAGGTTGACTTGGAAATAAATCCCCTCTGTCTTCCACCCCAAACTTTGGAGTGTAAAAGAGAACCTGTCTGCTGGTGCTATGGCCTGCAGGCAGGATTAAAGTGTTAGCTTGGTGTCTATCAATCTGTCACTTAAACATTTACCAAACTGCTGACCACTTCCATTCAAAGACCATTAAACAGGGATTAGGCTTTTTCCTGGGTTAAAATGCTAGGAATGTCACACCCCTGCCAGTTCAGTTTATGTGCAGGAAGAATAGAAATTATATGTTTATTGACTCCTTGGTTCTATCCTCTTGTTTGCATTGTCAACTTTCAACTTCCCAAAGTGATATCCAATTACGTCTTACTCTTTAAAGCTTCAGGCAAGACCCGCACAATTTGTGACCTAGCAACAAGCTAAATGCAGTCTACCACACCTGAATTGTAGCTTGTCAAGATCCTTGCCCAGGTACTGGAAGCAGAAGAAATAAACTATGGTCTGTTGTCTATGAACAGGACCTGCATTTAGCTTGATGGTTTAATAGTTACTGCAATGTAAGCCTGTCTTGAAAGAGGCTGAATACAGTATCCCAAATGCAGTTTGTATCAGACAAAAATACTAACTTGCAAAGAGTTTTAGGTAACATAACATGGTGGTGCCATCACATTCCAGATAGCATCCATCAGACCCCCCCCCCCAAACTAAATAGGAATTTATTATTAAGCTAAAAAGGTAAAGGAGTCCCCGTAGATTTTACTCTGCTAGTCATTGCCGACTATAGGGGGTGGTGCTCATCTCCATTTCAAGGCCATTGAGCCAGCATTGTCTGAAGACATTTCCCTGGTCATGTGACCATCACAGAGTGCTGTTACCTTCCCCACCTAAGTGGTACCTATTTATCTACTTGCATTTGTATGGTTTCGAACTGCTAGGTTGGCGGGAGCTGGGGCAAGGATGGGAGCTCACCCCGTCACATGGAGCTCAGGTTTCAAACCTGGGCTGCCGGCTTTCCAGTTGACAAGCCCAGCATCTTAACCACTGAGCCACCTTACCACTCCAATTAACAATTATTGCATGCATTAAATTAAAAATACCTGCTACGGTTATTAATATATTAAAAATGCCCCAAATCTCAAACTATTGGTGATCTTGAAAGAATCAGCACAATTGAAAAACAATCTAAAAGCAACATACACAGCAGCCAAGGAACTAAAACAATTGAGACAAAACAATAAGAACATCACAAGTTCCCTGTGATATTCTAACCCCCATGCCTGGGAACATACCCGTGTCTTAAGCAGGTCTAATACATTTTATCGATCTCTAATTTCTATTATCACTGAGGAAATACAATTGTAGTTCCAAGAGAAAGAAGATTTTCAACAGAAGAGACCTTAATTTAACCAGATACTTTTAAAAGCCTTTTATTCTAAAATAATTGAAATAAGCTTTTGGTCAGGTGGGCATTGAACTTGCAATTTATTTCTCAATCAATTGCATATGTTTCATTATCATAGGTGCTTAGGTTTGGGAAAAAAAACCTGGCTTCTCTACTAACATTTGGAGACAATGCAATTCTATATATATCTATACAAATGTAAGCTCCATTGACTATAATGAGGCTTACTTCCAGTCAGTCAGGTAAGGATTGGCTTTTTGATTACTTTCGTAACTTCGTCTATTTCTGGCATCTATTCTGATTGTTATTTAACTGTCTTGGTTTTTTTTTATAAATATATATTGGATTTTACAGTACTTTTTAAGCCATAGTGAAGCCTACAAAACTTCAGTACAATGTGGAACCACAGCCTTTTGATAAATAAAAATAATGATGGTTTGCAGTATATGCAAAGTGTTTGAAAGATGTGCTTAGCAAAGCACATTGGTTGACCGAAGCACTTCTTTTTAAAACATTAAAGTGGCCACTTCATTTAAAATGGCTGCTTTGAAAACCTGCTCTTTGTGTGTATGTATGTACTTCAGTCTACAAAGCATTATCTCAGCACATACTTCACACCGAGAAAACTGGGAACAGCTTTGGAAAGAACTGCATGAACTATGCAAAAGACACAGCTGCTTTAATGCTTTGAATGGAGATGTTTTGTTTTTACTAATGTGCTAGGTAAAACATTTATTTCCCATGTCTGTTTAAAATTATAGTTTTACTAAACTTATCAAAGCATAAAATACAAATAAAAATGAAAGTACTGTAGTAGGAAGTGGGGGAGAGAAAAGGAGAAAGGAAAAAGTGTCAGGTAAAAGAGAAGAGAAAAAGAAAAGCATTGATTTCCAACCCGTTTTAGCTGGGGTGGTATTCACTTACTTTCCCTACTGGTTCGCAAATGTGAGCGCGCACGCTCGCTCGCTTCAGTCGTGTGCACGCCTTCCATGCATGTGCACGGCCTTCCGTGCATGCGCTTTCCTTGCACATGCAGCTTGCATGCATGCGCACGGCCATCTGCACATGTGCTTTGCTCATGCATGCACGACTTGTACACATGCGCGTGGCTTCAAAACGTGCCTAAATAGGACAGCATAGCGCCGGGGCGGGTGGGTGGGCACCAGCGGTGAAATGCTCCCGGTTTGGGCGGGCCAGTCGGTCGTTGCAGAGCCGACGGAGCTGGTGGCTTCCCCCACCTGCTTCCCCCACCCGTCTGGACGCCGCCATTTGAGTTCTTTTGCCCTCTGCGCATGCACAAAGCATTCTGTGCATGCACAGAGGGCAAAAGAACTCAAATGGCGGCGTCCAGACAGGCGGGGGAAGCAGGCGGGGGAAGCCCCGCGCCGCGACCGCCACCGGCTCCGTCGGCTCTGTGACGACCGACTGGCCCGCCTGAACCGGGAGCATTTCAACCCTGGTGGGCACACCCCACCCGCAGGTCACTGCTACCGGTTCACCTGAACCAGTCTGAATCAACTGACTACCACCTCTGGTTTTAGCGCAGTAGAATAACATAAAAAAAACATTACAGCCTCAAAATTCTGTAAGCCACCTTGATTCGCCATGTGTGAATAGGTGGCAATAGAAATTCCCTAAATAAATAAATAAAAGTTGTAGCCTCAACTTTTACTTCCAATATTTAGCAGAGCCCTAATTCACAGTTCTTAGGAAGCATTAAAAATTGAGTCTTCAAATTTTGAACATTGATTATACAAAGTAATTTGTTGTCATTAGTATTGATTTACCCATTGCTTAAGTGCATCATGATTTTCTCTATCCAATTTTATAAATTCACAGAATATATTGGACAATAAACTAAGGATATGGTCTGGATTCCAACAACAATGGAAGCTTAAAATGTAGTTGGCTTAAAATACCATATAAGCACCATCAAAATATGGGGAATTAGGCACCACATGTACAAATAGAAATCTTGGAGGTCAATGTTTGTCTGTTTTAATTAATGCTTTGTGAAAATTTGCTTTGCAGTTTCTCGTATGGGCTTTTGTTCTCCTTCGGGAAATTTCTAATTTCTTTTGGTAATTTCATTATAATAAGTTTTCATTATTGTTGGAAAAGGCAGAAGGCACCACTGCTGATTGTTTTCTGTTACACAGCTTTTCCTTGTTCCCTGGGTCTCCTTGGCTATTCACACTTTCCTTTAAAAAGCCCATGGGAAAAATCACTTCATGATTAAATTCTTACAGATTTTACTGAAGCATGAAAAGCCAAGCTGATTGCAGGCTAGTGCAAGGATGGTGGTATCATGAATGACAGGACATTCACATCTACTTCTTGGCCAATTAGTGCAAAACCAACACATTCCATCCATCAAATTCTGTCGTCCTTTGAAAGAAATTCCAAAAGCAAATTTAAAGTGCAGGAGAATCTTTCTGTACAACACTAATTTTAATTATGAAACTTTAACAGAAGCCTTTGGTCTGGCTCTGATAAGTAAGGTAATAAGTTTTTTTTTAAGAGACAGTGAAACTCTCTTTTTGGAAAGATTGCAAGTGTTAGGAGTCTGGGTATGATCTAGTATTACTTGAAGATACGTAGTGGCAGCTGATTTTTGTATTTCAGATCTGGTAAAGGTAGTACTTCCCCATTTTCTTACCTTACCCCCAGTTCTTTAATCCTGGTTGTCTATTTAACTAATACAGTTCTTTGCTTTTGAATCTCTGCCTCATGTTACATCAGATTTGGACACCTTTCAGTGAAAGCCAAAAAGACATTTACTACATTTTAGAAGCAAAGAACAAAAATGAAGACATTTCTTAAGCCGTTTTTAAAAAAAATAAAAATAAATCCCAATGTATATGATATGCCCTCGTTGGAAAATAAAAAGTAAAATATGCATGCAGAAAAGACAATATTGGGAGAGGGGAAAAGGCATTCAATAGCTCAGCAAAACAGAAGAGTTTTGAAACTGTCAGAATGCCTATTACATGGGGGAATATTCAGTCATCCTGGTATTTGATCAATTTCATGCCCTTGACCTGCTTTATTGATGGATGTTATCAAGTGAAAGTGATCTAAGCAAATAGTACAAGATCTCTCCTTCCTCCCAGTTGTCAAACTCCTTGGTTTCCTTGGTTAAAAAAGAAGCCCCCACATTAGCTTTTTAGAAACAGGTTTAGGGTTAGGGTTAGGGTTAGGGTTAGGGTTAGGGTTAGGGTTAGGGTTAGGGTTAGGGTTAGGTTTAAATTTAGGTTTAGGTTTAGGTTTAGGTTTAGGTTTAGGTTTAAGAGCTGAGGTGGCGCAGTGGTTAAAATGCAGCACTGCAGTTCAGCAGTTCAGCTGTTCAAATCTCACCGGCTCAAGGTTGACTCAGCCTTCCATCCTTCTGAGGTCGGTAAAATGAGGACCCAGATTGTTGGGGGCAATAGGCTGAACTCTGTAAACCGCTTAGAGAGGGCTGTAAAGCACTGTGAAGCGGTATATAAGTCTAAGTGCTATTGCTATTTAGGTTTAGGTTTAGGTTTCATTTAAAATCTGCTTCAGGCTGGCATCCTAAGTGCACTTCTTTTATTACATATTTATTTAAGAAATTTATATAGCTGTCTAACTTACGAATAGGTGACTTTTAACACTATATATCATTGAGCAACTGCAAAGAGTACAACTCAATTAGAATTCTCTGTACTGAACCAGCTCTGTTGGATGGAACATTTTTCACGCACTTATTGTATGTATGTATGTACCGTATGTATGTATGCATGCATGTATGCATGCATGCATGCATGTATGTATGCATGCATGCATGTATGAGTATTTAAACAGAGTGCAGTGCTTCATTCTCTTCAAGTTGTTTGATGCACTCAGGCGCAACTACCTGCAATACTGTCTGGCTTAAAAGTGTTGCATTTGGGTTCTAGATTTGGATTTGCATGCACTTCAAAGCACCTCCAGGAAACTGAATTGCTATGGTGACAATTATTAATTTGTGGATTAATCCCACTGAAATTTGAGGAATTAAGCCGACTGTAGATTTCTAGAAAAACATTATACAAAGCCAACAATTTGTGCTACAAGAGAGCACAGTCAGAGGCCATAGCAATGTGCAAGCTCTTCCTCCCAAATCCTGTGTAGAGCTTCAGTCCTGTTCCAAGAATTATAATCAAATTATCATTTTTCAATATGAGCAAATGGGAAAGAAAAGAATGTAATACATTGAAAATAATCCCGTTAAAATTAATATAGTTAAATTAGTGTTCACAATGTTTATATACTGGAATGTGGTTCTGTCTTTCAGTGTACAAGAATAGCACTTACACAATCCTGCTTTAGAGGAACCACATTGACACGTGCAATCCAAACCTGGAAGTAGCTATTTGAAAGCATCTTAATTCTTTTCAGTATGGTGAGCTGAGCAGGAATCCTTCCATCTACCATATTTTTTGGAGTATAAGACGCACCTTTTTCCTCCCTAAAAGTGGCTGAAAATTCAGGTGCGTCTTATACTTCGAATGTAGCTTTTTTTTCCAGCCCTAACTAGGTGCTAACAGATCTTCCCAGCTCTTACCTTGCAGGCTCTTTCATTGTTACTCTCTCAGAAGAAGGTTTTCCAGCCCTAAGTCTTTGCAGGTTTTTTTTCCATTGTTCTACTTGCTCCAAAGAAGTTGTTTTCTAGCCCTAACCAGGTGCTAACGATCTTCCCAGCTCTTACTGGCTTGCAGGCTTTTTCATTGTTATTCTCTCAGAAGGTTTTTTTAAGTCCTAACCAGGAGATAAAATAATGTGCTGAAGCTGACCAGACTAAGGATGCTAGCCAGAAGAATACCTGGTAGGCAGATTGTTTTCCCCTATTTTCCTCCCCAAAAACTAAGGTGCGTCTTATACTCCGGTGCGTCTTATACTCCGAAAAATACGGTAATTTTATTGTATAAAATTTATGTTCTGGTTTGTTAATTTGTTTTTATTACTTGTGAAGACTTGAATTCCTGAGTGAAGGCCTGAATTCATGAATACAAATAACATAGCACAAATCATATGAAGGGAAGTTCACAAGTAGTATCTTGTGGTCCTATAGAGTCCCATGAAATTGGCTTGATTTCCATAATACAAATGTTGAACAGATGTTTGCTTTTTCAATACAGAAGTTTAAAAGACATTTAAGTATATTTGATGAATCTGCCTAGAAATGTTAATTTTATGTGGTTGCTATGCTTGTCACTTTCTTTTAAAATATTTTCTGATTTGCATATACTGACCTTGTCTATTTTATCTTGAAAAAATATCTGCTGGGAGGAAACAGCTGGTGATCAGCTTAAATACTAACCAAACATTTCAGCTTAAAGGTTCCTAATACTAACTAAATTTGAAAAATGTACAGTATTGTTGATATGCATTTGTTTAAAGTATCGAAAGGATTCTGAGGTATTATGAAAACCGTTGTCATCTTCTTCTGTAAAACAATGGCATAGCATAAAACTCTTATAATTAATAGTATTATATTGCCAAATCCTGTTAACATTCAAGTGTGCTTTTGAATGAAAAACGTAATCATTTTCATATTTGATATGAAAGCAGATAAGAATTTATATTTTTCATTAGTTATTTCGGGTAGGCAAAAAAACCAAATGCTTCATGTCATGAAAATTTTAACTATTGCATCATTGCTTTGTGCCAGCTAAAAATATCTCCCAACATGGAATGCAAATAGAAAATGTTGCCATTATTTCCATTTCTATTTCCACCCTTTTAGTTCTAAATTTATACATAAGCACAATAAGAAAAATGTCGGTCTCCAATTAAGGAAGGTACATGGTACTCATCTTTAAAACAATCAATGCTTTGGACTTTCTTAGAAATTCAAATCCATGAATTATTTCAGACATGAGTTTGGTACACTTGTTACCTTAAAAAAGCCATTAATAGCAGTGAAAAAGCCCCAGGAGATGGGGGAAGACTGCCAACAGTGCTCAGAAAGATTCTCATCTAACATTTTACTATATTCAGATATTTGCCTAATGTCAACCTTCCTAAGTAGAGTGAATGCCACGTAGAGCAATTTATCAAAGCTTGAACTGGTTCTTTACTGATAGGTAAATCTGATAGACAATCTGCTATGGCCTAGAGGTAGAGCTCTTGCCTCACAATCAAGAGGTTGTGAGTTCAATCCTAGGTAGAGGCAGATGTTAGGGTCTCTTGCTTGGGCAGGGGGTTGGACTAGATGACCTGCAAGGTCCCTTCCAACTCTGTTAATCTGAAGGTATCCTTTAGAGTCTTTATCCTTAAAATAGTAAAGACTGGATAAATGTTGACTAAAGTAGCCTCAAAAATTGTAATGCTTCCGTGGAACCAAAGCTGCAAGTCAATAAAAACAGTCTCAAAACCTACAGCATCTTTACAAATAACAGTGGCTCCCTTTTCAAACTTGATTCTCTCTAACTCTGTTTTCAAATCATCAGTGTCAATGGGAGGGTTTGCTACCATAAGGTTTCTACTTCTTTTTGTCCAGCATTTAATTAAATTATCCCATAATGAAATCTTTCCCTAATGAGCCTCTTCTGAATAATTTAGTAGCTATTGAAGCCATTCTAGGAGTCTCATCAATTATGTATTGGTACAACACCAGGCACTTCCAATCAATTCTTCCCTTTTTCTCTTCCTACCACTTATGATTTGCTTCATTAAAAGCAACTTTGGGTTTTATTGCCGATTGCCCAAGGTTAGATCATTGATGCTTGATGTCAAGGGCCTACCAAGAGATTATGGATTCATTTGTGCAAAACAGAGAGAGAGAGAGAGAGAGAGAGAGAGAGAGAGAGAGAGAGAGAGAGAGAGAGAGAGAGAGAGAGGCCAATTCTAATAGTTCATGTCTAGTTAAATGTATCACTATGTGAGGTTTATCTTAGATCATTATTTATATACAAAGATATATTTTGCATTTATGTGAATTGCTTTCTCCTCATGCATTATAAATACAACGTTGTTAAATATCCAGATACTGAAAAATTCACTTAAAATATGTTTGTATGGAAATTCTTTGTTCATATTTCTTGTCAGACACATTTAATTTATATTAGGATTTGGAGTCTAAGTATTTAAATGTACATATTCACTTTCAAGGAACAGGTTTCGCCTGGTTTTCCCTTCAGACCTACAAAGAGTGCAGTATTTTAAAGAGAGAAAGTCAGTGGAATCAGTTGTTGGTATTGTTATCTTCTTGGTCTGAAGATCATTAGTTTACTCATTGTGACCTAGACTGCATCTCACTGTTTTGAGTCCTTTAGGACTTAATGTGGCCTTCTAAGGCAGTGGAAATCCCTCTCAGCATGTTCCCACTACTATTAATCCTGTGCATTGATTTAACATCCCATTCCTTGCTTTAAAATTATGCTACAGGATGATACAACTCTGGAAACTATTGTTGAGAGTTTGTTCTTTCAATAAATCATATTTAAATAATAGCTTCCATGCTGTTAATATAATTTTGTAGTTTATAAAAGAACAGCCTATTTTTTGCCTGCTGACTCTTGAATGAACTATTTCTTTCCTTTCTTTCCTAGTTTTTCCTAGTCACTTGCAGAAATCTTCCATATTTTACAGCAAATAAGAAGGGAGTCAAGAAAAGAAAAGAAAAGAAAAGAAAAAAGAAAAGAAAAAGAAAAAGAAAAAGAAAAAGAAAAAGAAAAAGAAAAAGAAAAAGAAAAAGAGAAAGAGAAAGAGAAAGAGAAAGAGAAAGAGAAAGAGAAAGAGAAAGAGAAAGAAAAAGAAAAACACAGTTGTTGTACTGTAACTGATATTTCTTGGATATCAGCATCAGTCATTCAAGGCATGTGGGATCATTTTAATTACCTTTAAGAAAACCTAGCAGAACATGTCTAACAGAGACTATGTATGGAGTCTTGCTTTATTGCGGGACCTTATTTCATTTACTACTGAAGAACTTACCGTATTTTTCAGAGTATAAGACGCACCTTTTCCCCCCCCCCAAAAGAGGGTGAAAACTTGGGTGCGTCTTATACACCGAATGTAGCCCCACCCAGCCACCCCACCCCTTGGCCTCTCCCTCCCAGCAATTTACCTCCTTGCAGCAAACAGCGTAGAGCCTGATTAGCACAAGTTAGTGATTATCTGCCTCCCGACAGACAGCTGACTGAGGCTTGCAGGCCACGTGCTAAAATGAAACTGAAACTGGGCTAGCTGGAAGGAGGCAAATTGCTGGAAGGGAGTGGCAGAGGCAGAATTTTATTTTCTTGTGCTAAAGGAGCCGAGATGGCGCAGTGGTTAAAAGCAGCACTGCAACCTATTTCAGCTGACTGCTAGTTCAGCAGTTCAGCTGTTCAAATCTCACTGGCTCAAGGTTGACTCAGCCTTCCATCCTTCTGAGGTCAGTAAAATGAGGACCCAGATTGTTGGGGGCAATATGCTGAACTCTGTAAACCGCTTAGAGAGGGCTGTAAAGACTGGATGCAAGGAGGTAAGTCAATAACTATAAATGTCTGTAGAATGTTCAGATTATTAGACTTATTTTTTGAAGACTGCTTTATTATTGTTCTAGACAACTTAACAAAATGAAGAAGCTTTTTAAAATAAATGCTTGCTCTGAGGAGGCCCAGTGCTTTTGTATCTTCTTTTAAATAGCAGAGAATAATGTATACTTCCAGAAAGTTGTTGTTGTTGCTGCTGCTGCTGCTGCTGCTGCTGTTGTTGTTGTTGTTGTTGTTGTTATTATTATTATTATTATTATTATTATTATTATTATTATTATTATTATTATTATTGTTATTATTATTATTATTATCAAAGCCACATCAATTTTAACAGTATCTGTACAAGTATAGTCTGAAATGTAATAGTGTCCTGTTTTAGTATTAAGATAAGGCAGCTGAGTTAAACCCTGACTTAGTCATGTTTGGAGTAGATCTATTTAAATAATTGGGAGGAGTTACTACATTTAAGAAAACTTTCTGGCATTAATATACTGCCATAATGTACATTTCTCCAATTCTTTGCTATTTCTATGGGTCAGGTACACATGCACAGAAATACACAGCAAACAGTGTATCTAATCTGTACTGTTTGCTGTTTGCTGGGAGGCAAATTGCTGGGAGGCAGAGGCAGATTTTTTTTCTTGTTTTCCTTCCCCAAAACTAAGCTGCGTCTTATACTCTGAAAAATACGGTATATAAGCCAGCCTCTAGTTTGGTAGATCTCCATAAAGGTATTATATTTATGCTGTACAAGTAGCCCTTTCTTACAGCCATTTGTTTAGTGATGATTCAAAGTTACAATGACATTGAAAAAGTGATTTATGACTAGTCCCCACATTTACAACCATAGCAGCATCCTCTCGGTCACATGATCAAAATTTGGGCACTTGGCAACCGGCATGTCTTTATGATGGTTGTGGTGTCCCGAGGTCATGTGATTGCCATTTGTGACTTTCATAGCCAACTTCCAACGAGCAAAGTCAATGGGGGAGGCCAGATTCCCTGTAGTGGAAACAACTGCAGTGATTCACTAACAATTGTTACAATAAAGTTTGCAAAATTGGGTACAGCTCACTCAACAAACATCCTGCTTAGCAATAGAAATTCTCGTTCCAGTTGTGGTCGTAAGCTGAAGACTACCTGCATTTAAATGGTCTTGAATAAAAGATTAATAAAGAGACAGTCCATATGGCTATATATACAGTTATTAGGCAACCCTATTCCTTTGGTTGTGTGCTGTTGTGTGAAATATATACCTTATTAAAAATGTGCACCCCCACTACCTTTATGTGCACCCCCACTACCTCTACATTGTCTTTTATGCATACTTCTAAGCCCATTGTGTTCTCTTTATCTTAGACTCTCCTTCAGTGGTGGGTTCTAAATAATTTTGCTAACGGCTCGCATGCACGTCGCTTCTGCGCATGCGCAGAAGCCTCCCGGGAGGGTGGGCAGAGCCTCCTGCCACCGGCACTACTGATGTTAAGAACCGGTCCAAACCGGGAGAAACCCACCACTGCTCTCCTTCATTATATTTCATCCTTAATCTACTAAAAAAATTTTTTAAAATATTTATTTATTTATTTTGTTATTCTTATATGCCGCCCAACTCCCGAAGGACTCAGGGCGGCGATATATTCATCTATCTGAAGGGATACAAAGGGAAAATTTACTGCAATGTAGAACACTCAGTGGGTGCTTTGAGCTGCAAAAATCTGAACAATTGCTAAATGGAAACAAACAATTTGATGTTTCTATATTTGTCTGTGGCCATCTAGTAGTTTTCTGGAATTTTGCAGACTGCATCTGATAGCCCTACTATGAAGTGATGATACTTGTTCTTAGGTAGGTATGGTTGCAATGAAATTGAATTACCTTTCCCTGTCTCCCATGGCCAGTTGCCAAAAGACTTGCTTGCTGCTAGGATTATGTGTCAACATCACCACTGTGTTATTAGCTCTCCTGGAAATGTGAGAGATCAGTGAGATTAGATTTGTCCTTTAAAAAAGCCCTGAAAAACAAGTCTCAGAGCAAATCAGAGTAAAGAAACTTGAGGGCCGGTGGGGGGACTGAGGGATGTTCATCATCGGTATTCTGATACCTTCACTTCAAACTGTGGAGAGTTGTGTGAATCATGACACCCTACACACAAACCTCACCACAAAACAGCTCTTCACACAACGGTTACGATCTGGGTATAGGTAGTCCTTGTCTTACAACCACAACTGGGACCCGGATGTCCACCTAAGCAATGAGGTCATTAAGTGAGTTGTGCCTCATTTTGCAACCTTTTTTTGTTGTTGCAGTTGTTCCATGGCTTTCCCTCATTGATTTTGCTGGTCAGAATCCCCATGGGAAGGTCATGACTCCAGACCATTGCAACCATTGTAAATAAATGCATTTGAACTTTGAACACATGACTGTGAGGACACTGCAATGATCGTCAGTGTGAGGACTGGTCAAAAGTCACTGTTTTTCAGCACCATCCTAACTTTGAATAGTCATTAAGCAAATGCAAATAAGCCAAAGATTGTCTGTATCTAGGTGTTTGCAGTGACATATAAAAGGTAATTCTTATGATTCTTGATGAATGTATCATTAAGTGTTGCACCTTATGATTCTTGATGAACTTATCTTTTCTTTTATGTACACTGAGAGCATGTGCACCAAGACAAATTCCTTGTGTGTCCAATCACACTTGGCCAATAAAGAATTCTATATATTCTATATTCTATTCTATTCATAATGAATTCTATGTAAGATATCAGTAGATTCATACGTATGCTAGTATGGGGCTACAGAGCTGGCCCAGAGTTCAGTCACCATTTCAAAAGGTACAAACTATTCTCTCCACGCTCAATAAATTAGGAACCTAAGAAAAACACTTCTTTGGCATACTTGTATTTTTGGCATAATATTTTTTCTTATATGAGGATATTCCACATTAAAACCAATTAGGAAGACTAGAAAATATATAATCTATTTTTTAAAGAAGAAAAAGCCTAAACTCAGTTACACCTGCCCGCTAACTAGAGCAGTACAATGTTTTGTGGCAAACTAGATAGAATAACGCTAAGCTTTTTAATGGCCTTTTGGACTAAATCCCAGGAGTGAATGTCTCATTAGCTCTAGTTTGAGACAGGTTAGCACCTGCTAATATCTATGTCAAATAAATTAGCTTACGTCAGCTGCTACTCACATTCAAGGGTCTATCCCTTTGAGACCTTCGTTTTCCCTTCTTATCCAGGCCTATGCAGATGGTTGTCTCCCAACAGCTGTCTCCTGAATTAGTGGCCCATGGGCAGGACAATGCATGCAGTATGCTAAGTTGATCAGGTTGTGTATGGCGTTTGCTCAGAGCTCTACACCTGTGCTGTACAGATGGCAAAATGCGGTCTTTGCTTCCAGATACGTGGCAGGGGATGGAAGGGAGGCCAGCTCTTTAGCATTTCTATTTGTCAGAGGAATAGTCAAAGCTGGAACATATAAAATGTACAAAGCATGCTTGAATGTTTTGGAAAGCCAACTGAAGTAATAGAAAAACATCTGATTTGTTTGCTCATTTGTTACTTTTTCCAGGGATGGAAAGTACCAAAACATAGATTAGCAAATTTTATGAATATCTGGAATCAAACAGCTAACCCTAATTAAGAGGGGTTTTTTAACTTTTGGTTTTTTATGTATTAATAGTAATGTATAATTAATATTAAGTATTAATAATTAGGCCGACTCCGCTGGTATGGACATGTCCAGAGAGCAGCACCTTCCACCATGGCTACCAACTAGAAGTCAATGGCCAGCGACCTTGCGGGCGTCCAAAACAGAGATGGCAAGACACCATCAACAAAGATATGCAAGCCGCGGGCCTGCACCCTGGAGACACAGCTGACCGTGCAAAGTGGCGTTCAATGATCCGAAAAGCGGACCCTGAACCTGCGGGAGTACGCTAGGAAGAAGAAGAAGATGATGATTAATAATTAGTGCCTGGTACTTGTTTTGTGCAGGGTTTTTTGCCATCATTTTTCTTTGTATGTTGGGGCCTTTTAGATTAATCAAGGATTCACTTATGATAACTCTAAGCTCCCATGAAATCTCTGATGGAAATCTGAGGAAATCTGATTGGTCATCCCAATCTGCAAGGGATAGTATTTCAGATCTGTTTAATGAAATGTGGATTGGGCTAGGATCTACAAAGCATGGTGGTTTTATCTTTTGGAGGAATATATGATAATTAATACACACCCTCGCCGCCCAAAAGAGTTCCCTCTATTGGATTGCAAATTGCTTTGTTTTATTTTTATTTTTTAGAAGGAAAGAATCCTCCTTAATTCCTGCCTAACAGTCAGAGCTGAAAATGGGCATTTAGGCTTTAATTTAGAATTTGAATCACTACTAAAGCATCTGCTCTTACTATTAGGAAGATTTCCTGACATTAAACTGAAATGTGCTTTCCTGTAACTTAAAACCATGATTCCTTGTCCTCTTCTCTGGAGGGCAGAGACCAAGTCTTGATCTTCTTTATATGTGATATTCTTTAAGATTTTATCATACAACCCTCTCAGTTTCTCTTCTAAAGGCCAAACTTTTCTAGTTCCTGCCATTTCTTTTGACAAGACTCAGCTTCTCCTTTAATGACACTTCTTGCTGCCCTTCTCTTCACCTAGTCCAGTTTCTCTTTGTAAAACAGAATAGTGTATTTCTGTTAGACCAATGGACCAACATAAAACAAGGTAAATAATTACTTTCTGTGATAAGCAAATTATCATAACATTGGTTCTGTTGATATATCCTGAATCTTTGCTCTTGTTGAAAGTGAACAGCCATTCTCCACATGACAAGTGTACCATTCTCAGGGCAATATATTGTTCTTTGGTATATATGGTACCTGAGTGAATTGTACTTTGGTATATACTGTGTATAATAATGCTAGACTCTCAAAACATTGCCACATTTTGGCAGCTACAGAAGGCTATCTAATTGAGTGAAAACATTTGCTTGCTCAGAAAGAAGGCAAATAAGCACTGTGCTCACTTCAGTAGCCAAACTGGTTTCCATGACAGCATGAGCTTATCCCTCTATGTGATTCCTGATTGGTTGGCTTCTCTTCAGGAAAAAACCTGCATGTGTCAAGAACTGCAAAAGAGGGACTTCAGGTAAAGAAGCAGCTGGAATTAGGTGGCAAACAGCACATGAAAAAAACCAGACCCAACTAAGGAGTTTCAGAAATATTTCCTTCACTTCATGCCTGTCCTGCTGCAACAATTTAGCAAAGTCATGCTTAATTCAATAAATGGACATCATTAATACCTTAATTAATGATTTGGTAAGGCCACACTTGGAATATTGTATTCAGTTTTGGTGGCCACGATGCAAAAAGGATGTTGAGACTCTAGAAAGAGTGCAGAGAAGAGCAACAAAGATGATTAGGGGACTGGAGGCTAAAACATATGAAGAACGGTTGCAGGAACTGGGTATGTCTAGTTTAATGAAAAGAAGGATCAGGGGAGACATGATAGAAGTGTTCCAATATCTCAGGGGCTGCCACAAAGAAGAGGGAGTCAAACTGTACTCCAAAGCACCTGAGGGTAGAACAAGAAGCAATGGGTGGAAACTAAACAAGCAACTTAGAACTAAGGAGAAATTTCCTGACAGTTAGAACAATTAATCAGTGGAACAGCTTGCCTCCAGAATTTGTGAATGCTCCAACACTGGAAGTTTTTAAGAAGATGTTGGATAAACATTTGTCTGAAGTGATGTAGGGTTTCCTGTCTAAGCAGGGGGTTGGACTAGAAGACCTCCAAAGTCCCTTCCAACTCTGATGTTGTTGTTATTGTTATTGTTATTGTTGTTGTTGTTGTTGTTGTTGTATTATTATTAATACCACTATCTATTGATTAAAATCAACTTGCCTTTTATAATTAAACTTACAGTATATCAGAAAGGCCTAGCTTTCCCTTAAATATTAACATATTGGCTGCACATAAGGTTTTGTTCTTATATACAGATAGTCCTTAACAATTCATTTAATGACTGTTCCAAGTTGCAACAGCATTGAAAAAGTGACTTATGACCATTTTTCACATTATATGAGTGTAGCAGCATCCCACATGATCAAAATTCAGATGCTTGGCATATGGTTCATATCTACGACAGTTATAGTGGCCTGGGGTGATTGCGACCTTCTGACAAGTCAATGGGGAATCCAGATTCACTTAACAACCATATTACTAACTTAATAAATGCAATGATTCACTTAATAACTGTGGCAAGAAAAGTCGTAAAATGGGGCAAACTCACTGAACAAATGTTTCACTTAGCAAAATAAATTTTGGGCTTAATTGTGGTCATAACTGCGCGAGGTGGCGCAGTGGTTAAATGCAGCTACTGCAGGCTACTCCAGCTGACTGCTAGTTCAGCAGTTCAGCTGTTCAAATCTCACCAGGCTCAAGGTTGACTCAGCCTTCCATCCTTCTGAGGTCGGTAAAATGAGGACCCAGATTGTTGGGGGCAATATGCTGAACTCTGTAAACCGCTTAGAGAGGGCTGTAAAGCACTATGAAGCGGTATATAAGTCTAAGTGCTATTGCTATTGCTATTGCTATAACTCAAGGACTACCTGTATTTTAATGGCATGAAGGTAATGTGTATTCTATCTGCTGAGTGGGTCAAAAGAAACATGCAATTTTTTAGGAAACTCTGTTTGCTGAAGCTATTCAAACTCATATGATGGAGAATATTTGAAAAGAGAGAGACACAAAGGTTTGTTAGCTGCGTAGTATGTCACTGTGGTTCAACACATGTATGCAGCCCAGAGTATATTGTACTTCAATAGGATTTTCATGTGGTTGAATCCATGTACTATCAGGAAGGAAAGGATAACAAGTATTTCTTCTCTCCATCACACATACATATACACATACACAAGCATACATATCTATACAACGTGCTGCTACTTCATATATCACATACTGTCAAGTGAGTTTAAACATCTGATTATAGATTAGAATAACAGAGTTGGAAGGGACCTTGGAGGTCTTCTAGTCCAACCCCCTGCTTAGGCAGGAAACCTTATACCATTTCTGTTAGAGATAAGAATTACTCTTATCAGAGGCGAAATAGATCTTTTCCTGAAACTCTGACATTATAAAAATAAACCGCAGTTTAAATGCTAAGGTATAAAATATTTATTTCAGTACAAAAACAATAAATCACATCTTGGCTATAAAAAAAGGTCTTGCTCCTTACAGAAGCAGAAGAAGAAGAAAGGATCAGAAGAAAGGAATGTACACATGCGTACTAGGAACATATTAATCACGTGCTCAGGAATAAGCCATTATATTTAATAGGGATGCATCTCCCCTGCATATACATGTAACAGGCAACATAAAATCACTGCCTGACAATTTCAGACAAATGGTTATCCAATCTCTTCTTTAAAACTTCTAGTATCGGAGCATTCACAACTTCTGGAGGCAAGTTGTTCCACTGATTAATTGTTCTGTCAGGAAATTTCTAGATTGCTTCTCTCCTTGATTAGTTTCCACCCATTGTTTCTTGTCCTGCCCTCAGGTGCTTTGGAGAATAGCTTGATTCCCTCTTCTTTGTGGCAACCCCTGAGATATCGGAACACTGCTATCATTTCACCCCCTAGTCCTTCTTTTCATTAGAGCTAATATTGATGTATTTAATTGTTTCCCCTCCACTATCATTACAGATAATCCTCATTTAGCAATTACCTCATTTAGAGACTGATTGCAGGCACAACAGTGGTGAAAAACTAACTTTTCAACCAATCTCCCATTTACAACCTTCAAAAGTTGGTAAAGCAAAGGAAAACTGAAGTAAGATCGTAAGCACTATTGCAGTTTCACTTAGTGACTACTTTGCTTAACAACAGAGTTTCTAGTTCCAACAGTGATTGAAGACTATCTATATTTGTGAAATAGAGTCCAGTAGTATATGTAACTGAGTCACCCATGAGTGAGTGAAATAGAGTGAAACAATATACCGTGGATGTGTATTTTTCTTTCTAGGAAGCCCTGGAATATCTGGAGCAGAAGTGGTATTCAGCAGGTTCTGACCAGTTCTGGAGAACCGGTAGTGGAAATTTTGAGTAGTTCAGAGAACGGGTAAATACCACCTCTGACTGGCCCCGTCCCATCTACTCTCTGCCTCCCGAGTCCCAGTTGATTGGGAGGAAATGGGGATTTTGCAGTAACCTTCCCCTGCTATGCCCACCAAGCCACACCCACCAAGCCATGCCACACCCACCAAGCCACGGCCACAGAACCGGTAGTAAAAAAATTTGACTCCCACCACTGATCTGGAGAATTATTAAGTCACATTTTCTATATGTTCTTGCATAGCTCTCCCTAAAGTAAGGAACGGCACAGAATTTGGTTCGGTAATACAGTACTCATCAAAGATATAAGCATATTCTTTGATCTATATAAAACCTCCAGATTCAAATTTGGTATCTCAGTCTACTCTCCTGCTGTCTTTAACTTGCTTTTGTGTCTGCCGAGACAGCTCAATCCCATGAATCTGTTCTAAGTCAGTTCACTGCCTTTGAGGCATGCTAAACCCTTAGAAAAACTCTTTAACATTTTAATTGGTCTCAGTTTTTATTGTATTAAAACAGAAAGCAATAAATTTGGGAGTTTCTAGGATAATCAAAGGCTCATATAAATGTTCAGAAATAAATCTAAAGGGGACCCCACTATCACTGACAAGGTGTGAATGTTAAGGAAGTTGCCTCAATTTTCATTAAAAAAAATCATAATTAAGCATAACATTTCTAAGATTTAATGTTCAAATTTTAAAGGTTATGATGTCTCAGATCCACAATGCAGAATAGTACTTCCAGTCTATGTTGTTTCTTGTTAAAAAAAAAACCTTTCCATCTTGTACAATGGCAAATTATCTGATAATGTCTACAAGTTGGTATTTTAATAATATTAAGAAAAATATAATTAAAAATATAATAAAGTACAAAAGTTAAACTGTTGTGATGGTTCAGATACACAATGCAAAATAGTTCTTCCAGACTATGTTGCTTTCTTGTGTCAAAAACCCTTTCTATCTTGTACAATGGGAAATTATCTGAAATTAACAAATGCTGACTGATAGTTTTAATAATATTAAGAAAACTATAATTAAAATACAATAAAGTACAAAAGTTAAACACTGTATGGAAATCCCTTTTGCTCAGTTATTTTGGAGAACGGAAAGAAAAATGCCGTTATAACAATGTACTTCAAATAAGTAGAATTGCAGCCAGTGTGAAGTAATTTATAAATTCAGACCACAAGAAATTATAAATAAATGTTTAAATAGAAACATTTATCATTATAAATGCAAACAGGTTGTTCTTTTGTAACATGATTTCTCACTTAAACATCGGGTCCATTCTTACGGTTTTTCAAATCTGATAATTTCCTTCAACTTTTACTTTTATAGCTGTGACATTAAATGCACATTGGATTGTTACAGCCAAAATGTTTAAAACAGATGTGGCTGTTAAAGTTACATTATGAATTTTACAACCTGAGGTTTTTATGACACTGAACTCCAAGCCACAAAAACCAAACTGGGGGGTGAAATAGGTTGTAGCCTTGCAGTGACATATTACTGCACCATCAAAAACATAAAAGCAATCAATGTGAGATCAATGCAAATAAATGTAGGTGGAAATAATTCAGAAATTAAGAAGCTACTGAATAGACAAGAATGAGCTATGTATTGACACTATATTTTTGACTCCTCAAAATCTCATACTTTTTGGTATATTTTAAATCAGCGGTTCTCAACCTGGGGGTCGCGACCCCTTTGGGGGTCGAACGACCCTTTCACAGGGGTTGGGAGACTTCACCCAGATGCTGCCATTTAGGTTCTTTTACCCTCCGCGCATGCGCGGAGGGTAAAAGAACCCAAATGGCGGGGGCGGGGCGGGGGTCGCGGCAGGGTGGATCGCGGTGGAGGCGGGGGGTGGGGGGCGGCATTAGGAAAGTTAAGAACCACTGGTTTAAATCCTGTTCCCTGGATTTTAATCTTTATAGAGTTTCCTTTGCAAAAAAGTTTGAGTGATAGAATCTGCATTTAATACCTGGATCAAATTATAAAATTTCCCCTCTTTCAGTCCGAACTGCTGTTTTTGTAATGGAAATATCCATTGCTTTCCCCTCCTCCCAGCTTAGGAAAGACTAAAAGAAAAAACAAAGGTTACCTCACCTTGCTACAAATTCTTGACTTACAAATCTGTTTTATGTTAGAATGCCTGGCTTTCAAAGATGTGTTTAAAGAGCAATGGGATTGTATTTAACTCCACTATAAATTTACTTCCTATGTAACTTCCTTTAATAGAGATATTATAGCACAGTATTTTAGAACTTCATAAAGAAATGTGAGGGCACATTCAGTTTCATGCTGTGCAGCATTCATGCTCCATAACATTTCTTTATCTTCAGACTCAATTATGGTGTTTGCACTCTAGTGATTTTAGTTGCTGAGGCATTATTTATGCTAACATTTGATTCTCATGCAATTGTTCATTGGTATCTTGGCATATTTAAACCATTTTTTATTATAAAAAGGGGACAAAAGCCAAGAACGCTAGCAACTTCTTACATTTTCAAAACTAGTAACTTTATTTTCCTTGGGAAGACAAATACCAATTAGACTTCACTCCTGCTAATATTTCTTCCACCAGGTTACATAAGAGTGAAAAACTCCAATTTGCTCTTAGCGATATCAAACCAAAATCTGTTTAAACACCTAGCTGATCATCAGCGAATGAATACTGTACTGATTTTTGTCCTGTTATTGAGCAACTCCTTCCAAGTTAATGCAAGTTAATGACCTGGAAGAAATATTTCCAAGCCAGTTTTGCAAACTAAAACTTCCAATGCCAACCCTAATCATAATTTCTTCTTGTGTCTAATATGAGAAAACATTCACATATGCAATTTTTCGTCTACAACTTACAGTACAGTACATTTTGAGAAAAAGTCTACTGGATTTTCTTATTGCTTATAGAATTCAGTACTAAACTGGTGGACATTAACATAGGTCACAATGAATTCATTCTCAGTGCTTGCTTTTGTCATCTCTTCTGTGTGATTTGAGATATATGTGTTGCATTGGTTTGTGATGGCTGGAGATTAAACTAGATAACAGGAAATTTTAATATTATGGTGATTTGCTTTTTGTTTTAATCTGGTTGTTTTAGGCAAACAACATATTTTACAGTTAACTTATGACAATGACAACACTGAGTCCTAATATTAGGTTATGAGAGAAGTAAAAGAAAAGGAAGCAAAAATATGTGAGAATCAATTTCTTAATATAAATAGAATTACTGAACTGGATTTTATGTATTAATATTTATTCCAATGTTGGCACTGTATTGTAATAAAAGTAAATATAACTTCAAATTAAGTTTGATTCCTAATGACTGAAACCATTCCATTTTCTTGGAAGTAATTCAGCAATCACTGAAATGAGATGTGAGGATATTAGCCAGGCTTTAAGAATCCTTAAAATAATACTAACAATGACCTGAATATATTTCCCTCACTATTATGACTTTGGTTTCATCCCTTTGGTTGTTGGGAAAAGAACTCGTCGGGCATAAGATACATCAGAGAGAGCAGGACATAACCTCCAAGAAGATATTGTGGAATATCTGCATAAAGCTATACCAGCACTTACGTCGAAACCCTATACTCACAAGTAGGCCATTCTTCTCTCTATTCTTGTCCTATTCTTGCCTATCAAGCCCCATCCAACCCCAATCTGGAGACATTGCTTTAGGAAGCTACTCTAATGGAACTCCCTGAGAGAAGCCTGCAATAATAAAGAAAAAAACAGCCTGAAGAACTCTACTGCAGGGATATATAAGCCCTATTATATTCTCCTATTCCTCCTTAGCTATGACAAGCAAGCATGGGACCTTGCTTGAGAGGAAACTCAAGTGTCATAGTAGGAGTGCCAATTATCTCCCAAAGGTTTATCTCACCAAGTTTCTATCTAAAGAGAAAGATGCAGTTGGAGCAAAATTTTACAAGGGAAAATAAGAATCAACCGCAGATAATCAACCAAGAAATAAATAATCTCTTTAGACCTTTGCTGAGTAACTAGTTCATTGTTTGGGACTGTAGATGTGTTTAGATTCTTGTTGCTAGTGTGCCTAAATGCATTATCTGCTCATTCTTATTTCTAAAATTCCATACTCCAAACTATTATATTTTATCTTGTAAAAGTTTTCCTTTCAGAAAAATTATATTCAGGTTAGTGCTATCATTTTCAAATTATCAAATCGAGGAGTATTGCAAGGAGTATAGCATTTTATTGTGTTGACAAATATTTACTAAAATTACTTTTTTTAGGAGTGCTGTGAAATTTATTACGATGGAGTTCTACAAATCTGCATTAAATGCTTTACTGTATAACCAGAACTTGCTTTGGTTATACAGTTGATCTCTATCTTGTGAACTTTTGCTCTATGAAATGGCAAGAAAAATGTATAGAAAATATTAGGAAACCGTGGATGCTGTAAAGCTGAAGTCTTGCTATGTTAAAAAAAAGAGAGATAAAAAATCACAGTGATTGAATTCAAACAGCATACTAAACACTAACCTCAGATTGACAAAATGTGATGATTCTGTTCATATAAAATGCTATGCCCAAACCACTAAAACATAATATGATTTAACATGTTTGACATGGTCTGCTTTAACAGCATGTTAAAACAATGTCCCACAATGTAAAACAAATGCTGGGCTAAGTTCTACTCAATTCCCTTTTATCCTAGGCTGTCATCCCCTGTGACAGTGTCGTTTTTCATTCAAGCTTATGACGGAATGTTGAAATTCAGAGAAGGGAAGGAGAATGCCAAGCCATTACGGTAGAAATATCCAAGTTGTGGGAAAGTAAAAAGTGTGAGGAAAAAACCCCTCAAAACAATTCAGTCTTGATGTTGTTAGGTATAGGTTGAAGTAGAAAGGGGCTGTGACAAACTTTCCAGATTCTGTTACAATAATTGCATTAAACTAGGAGCTAAGATTTCTAGTAACCATTGTTTCCTGGATTGCTAACTTTGATTGGCCAACAAAGCCTTATTTATGACCAATGTTATCACTGATATGTAAGTCAAGGAATTAGTTGTGATGGAGGTTTTGCTCACTGGATCTTTCTTCCCCAAGATATTTGTTTATATAAATATGATCAAAAGACAAATAGCTACAGAAATGTAGTAGAAATGACTACATTGGGATGGATAAAAAGAAGGAAAATTAACAAGAAACATGGCTATCTATTGAAAGGATAGTGACCTGTTTCCAACTGGAAAATTATACTTTCCATCATGTACATCAATGCCCAAATAATGCAAATTAACATGTGTACATTATTTGCATCAGGACATGACTAAGATAAATTACATAATATGTATCATTTGCATAATGAATCATGATGTACAGGACAACTTTGTGGCTTCTACCAGATGCCTATCAGCTGGAAAGTTATATTAAAATGAGAGGAAATTATATTGGCTATGACATCCTTCTTCTCACTATCCAATGCTTTTGCGAAATTGTGCCTTTTCTGCAGCATCTTCTTCATAGTTTATTTTCTCGGCAATGACTAACACAAATCCTTGCAGCTGTAGAAATCATAATTCTTCTATTAGTCCAGTAGTAGTCTATACTGGCAATTCAGCTTTCCTTCCCAGTCCAACCAGTAGTAATACTAATGGCTTTTGCCGTCCCAGAACAGGAGTTGGAAACAGATCACTATGCTTTATTCAACACATCCATCAAGCTTGCATGTGTACTTTACCTTTGACTTTACATAAAAGTTTAGCATTGTTAGCAAATGTAGAAGAGCCACCCAGCCATTTTATAACAGATGGTTACAAAACATTCGATCCTCACTTAGCTCCTGATGATTTCACTTCTGCTTTTATCAGTGGCTATGTTCCCTCACAATCTGTAGATTCTACTCTTCTTCATGAGTGATAGAAAAACTTGGCCTAATCTATACCCACATTAGCCATCTCAATAAACTTATAGTTTATGTCAGTCATTCCTTCCTTGAATTGCACATAGAAAGTCTTTGACATACTCCAAAGTATGTTCTAACATTATTGGAATTCTATGTTTGTGCTTCTCCATTGCAATGCTATTTCATTTCTATATGTTTATTGTAAAAGCAAGCAGGAGCTATGAAGGTAACAATACTGCAATTGGTGGTGGAAACTTAGATTGGTTTTAGGGAAGCAATAGCAATAGTATTTAGACTTTTATAGTACTTTACAATGCTTAATAGCACTCTCCAAGCAGTTTACAGAGTCAGCATATTGCTCCCAACAATCTGGGTCCTCATTTTACCAATCTAGGAAGGATGGAAAGCGGAGTCAACCTTGAGTTGGTCAGGATCAAACTCCTGGCAGTGGGCAGAGTTAGTCTGCAATATTGCATTCTAACCACAGAAGCACCACAGCTTTTCTAGGATAACAAAAATATATTTACTACAGAAAGAAGATTGGAAAGGGGTGGGTGGGTGGGTGGGTGGGAGATGATGATTGATACATAGTTTGTCCAAGAAGACTAAATTAAATATGTTCTAAGCTAGAACATATTTCTAAGACATATTGATCATTGAAAAATCAAATGGAGATGTAGATAACAGATGAAACTTAAGTTTGTCAGTTCTAGATTTGGTCTACAACACTATAAGATTGTGTAACTTTTTTTATCCTTAATTATCCTTAACATTTTTTGCACATATGCATAGACACAGATATACAGTACACACACAACTAAAACAGAAGACAAATTATTCTCAGGGCCCTGGTTTTTAAAAAGCAAGCAATTTATGACTTTTGCATTAATATATTGTCCTAACCTATGATTGATTGAATAAATCTCCATTGCCTCAGTTTGCTTGACACAATGAGTCATAAACCATGCTTCTCAAATCACAGTGACTGGAATTTATTTATTTATTTAACAAATTTATATGGCCACCCAACTCACACACAGTGACTACAGATGGATCACAAAATTAAAATCCCACAGTATAAACCCCTATTATCATCACGCCCATATCTTTAAAAAAGCATGGGTAACTTGAGATTCCAAGGAAATGCAGATTATTATTATTTTTGCAGCTCTAAGGTTTCATAATTTTTGGAAAACAAAGGCACACATTCCTAAAAAATTAGACATGAAAATATAGTATATTTTTCAGACTTACTTTAATCTTTAAAAGTAAAACAAAGCACTTAAGTCTCCCAATTATGGGAAAAATAGAAAATCAGACTCTGATGACATCATATGTGATAATCCTATGCATTCTACATTAGTGCATTACTGTTTCGTCCTCTGTGGGCTCTGGCATTAAAAAAAAATATTTACTGGAACACCCAACCATCAGAACATCATCCAACTTTGAGCTAAGCCAAAACTGAGGAAACTTCAGTTTTTTAGTTTGATTATGAATCCAGCAACGTCTGTGTCCCACCCGCACTAAGTTTAGAATATATATTTAAATTCATTTCCTGTAGAAAAGAAATCATGTATAATCATGTCCTGATAAAGAGGGATCTCCTTGAAAGATCCTGGGAATTTAGAACCCATGAATAAATCATTAAATAAATGTATCCATAATACGTTGCTAATTATAGATGTATTTAGCTAATTTTTCCTTGATGAAATATATGGATCTCAGCAGTGAGTAGACTCTCTTTGCTATTTAGAAATTGACTTAAGATTTTCATAATGACTCCCTCATTTGCAACTAAGCATAGCATGACTCTCACTTTTATCTTGCATGGGTTTCATGCATGGGTTTTTATCCAAAACCCATGCATGAAATTTAAGTCGCCTTCAGCTTTGCTGGTGTTAAAGCATTGCTTTTCCTTTACGTCAACAACCAGTAGCAATTTCAAATCTGATTGCTATTCATGCCATTGACAATCCACTCTGGTGATCCATATAGAACAGGATCAGCCTGGCAGCTTTAGACCAAATTAGATTAGTGTGAGCACATCTCCACACTCTGGTCTCCAAGTACTAATGCCAACTTTGAATCTCCCCCCCCCCATTTGGAAAGGGCTGAGAGAAGTGCCAGATGTTGAAAAAGGCTTATGAGGTCCCTTGTTTTGAAAGAGTTTTCTTGCTTTACAAGTGCAGACTTAGCACAGGCACACATCCTTCTCTAGTCTCCATGCATTTTTTTTCCTGCTGCTACTACTACTTCTACAGTATGTTGAAAAGCTGTGTTCTTCGGAACTTTTTAAAATTCCACAACTCGGCAAGTCGATCAATAAGCTTTTGAAAGTGTGGAGTTAGCAATGTGTTGAACTGATACTTTTCTGAGAACAAAAGCCAAAGGGCTTGGCCATCTTTTAAAATTTGTCCACAGCAAAACGGGAAAGAAAATGGTTTAAGACTTATACCTAAAACTTGTTTTCTTTCCAAGTCCATCCATCTATGCAACATGGATGACTGGGGACTGGCTGATTATTTCCCATCAGCTGAGAATATTCTAGATGCTTAATAAGTTGTTTTACACACAGTGCATTAATAAAATCAAGAGCCCACCCTTTGATAGAAAGCCAAAACATAGGCATTAGATACATGATAGGCAGAATGGGACAACTTGGCATAGCTAGTGTCAGGGTTCCAAATAGCGTCCAAATAGCATCCAATAGAGTCCGAGGCAAAATCTTCCTCAAAGTTCCAATTTATTAATAAAGCCATGTTGGCACATCTGTGAGAAACCCGAATCTGAAGCTACGAGGGTTTCTCCACCCAGTTTAAAGTTCATTCCCTTGTTCCCACACCCACAAGTTCATCATGTTGATCAGTCTCGTTCTGCCACCGTGTCCGCTACTCCCATCAGCTTCCGGCCAGGTGCTGAACAAAGGATGACCAGAGGAATTTGTTATGGCTACATGACTTCATCGCTCATGCAACCGCCCCTCCAAAATTCCCACAGCAAGAATACATTCTAAACATCAAGTGTGGCAGGCAAAGTCTCTAGTCAAATATGGCTTCGGCCTGACAGCTAGCTCATAATAGCCAAATCACCACAGCCATTTGGCTCAGCCTATTTACCACAGGACAACTTGCTATAGGACAATTCAACAATTCAATTTAAGTATTTAAAATAATTTAAAACATATTTTAATTTTTCTCAGTCTCATTTCATTTTGTCCCTTCTTTTGCATCCTTTCCTTAATGATTCTGTTCCACCTTTTCTTCAATGTTAATGTAACTCTTGTCTTGTGGTGAGTTGTCCTATGGCAAGTTCGTTGTGGAGAGTTGTCCTGCAGTGAGTTGGCCACAGCGAGGTTGACCATGGCAAGTTTGCAGTGGCAAATTGGCCTTGGTGAGTTGGCCGGGTTAAGTTGGCCATGCCGAGCCGGCTTATTTTTCTGTTGATGAAACTAACAGAATTGGTAAAAAGCAGTTTAATGAGGGAGCTGGGAAAAGCCCTAGTTTATATACAATAAACTAACCTTCCAGAAATTTCCTAATTGTTTTGGATTTGACTTGATTTTAAATGCTAAGTTTCCCAGTTGAAAGTATAATTGAATCTGTATGTTATGAACTCATCCCTGTTAAAACCTTGCTGCTGTAAACAGCAGTTGCAGTAGCTGTATTGCTGTAACTCTCGATGATGAACAAGAAGCTATGCATCATTTTGCTACCAATACCATTTATAGGTTTGCTCTTTGTACCCTTTCCTATACCCTGAATTCTAGATTCGGACTGATGGAAGACCCCAACAGATGCTCCTCAACAATTGCCCAATTGTGTCAGCTTTGATCTCAAAAAACAGCTGCTTTTGGAAAGGCGGGGGGGAGTACAGAACAGGGAAGACCTCCACCATAATTAAATGTTTACTATCTATAGTTGGATTTTATTTGGTTTAGAAGCTTATGCTTATAGAAGTGGATAAAATAGCTTTGGAGCATTTATGTGATTCCACTTAAAGCAATAATTCTTGAGTATCATTTCCCCCCTCATCAAGACATTCAACAATAGTACTGGATCCCACATCAGTGAGATATGGAACAAAATAAAAGGTATTGTTTGGGTGCTAGTTGGGTAAGAAGATGGGGGATGAAGTTCAGAGTTGAGAAGTTCAATCAATTATAATTCATAAATATTTCCAAACCCTAACAGAAATCCGAGATGCCTTTTGCATCAGTAATGACTTACCATATTTTTCGGAGTATAGGACGCACCGGAGTATAGGACGCACCTAGATTTTAGAGGAGGAAAACAAGGAAAAAAGTATTCTGAACCAAATGGTGTAGTAATATATTATTTAATAAAATACCAGTGTAGCAGAATACTTTTTACAACCATGTATACTTTTTACAACCATGTACACTTTTTACAAACTTCAAACTTGACAGCTTTAAGACTTGTGGACTTCAACTCCCAGAATTCCTTCTCCAGTCATGCTAGCTCAGGAATGGGAGTTGAAGTCCACAAGTCTTAAAGCTGTCAAGTTTGAAGTTTGTAAAAAGTGTACATGGTTGTAAAAAGTCTTGCCAAGTTTGAAGACCCTTGCACCCCTAACCCAGGGGTCTTCAAACTTGACAGCTTTAAGACTTGTGGACTTCAACTCCAATTCCTGAGCTAGCATGACTGGAGGAGGAATTCTGGGAGTTGAAGTCCACAAGTTTGAAGACCCTTGCACCCCCTTGGCAAGTTTAAGACTTGTGGACTTCAACTCCCAGAATTCCTCCTCCAATCATGCTAGCTAGAGTTGAAGTCCACAAGTCCTCCCGGTCTCGCAGCCAGTTCCCTCCTGAAGTTCAAGGGCTGCAACTTGAGCTGAGCAGATCTGCGGCGAAAGCGACAGCTCCTGGTTTTCCCGGCCAAAGAGCGCTCGCTAGAGAAGAGCAGCTGAGGAAGCAGGTGAAGCGCGGCGGCAGGCAGGTGTTTTGGAAGCGCCGAGGGCAGCACGCACGTCCGGGATGCCCCTCTCGCTTAGCCGGCAGCAGCGGGCGCAGCGAGTTCCATCCCCACGCGCGTCCCCGGCGCTTGCTGTGGCGACGCTGTTTTCTCCGAGACCTTTGTCTCGGAGAAGGAGCAGTAGACAAAGGTCTCGGAGAAAACAGCGTCGCCACAGCAAGCGCCGGGGACGCGCATGAGGACGGGACTCGCTGCGCCCGCTGCTGCCGGCTAAGCGGAAAGCACAGAAAGGGGCATCCTGGACGCGCGTGCTGCCCTTGGCGCTTCCAAGACACCTGCCTGCCGCCGTGCCTTGCCTGCTCGTACGCCCGCTCGCTCGCAAGCGGGCAGCGGTGGGGATCGAAGCGGAGCGGTGGCACCTCGAAAGGACTGGGGTGCTAGATTTCATGCTAGCTCAGGAATGGGTGGCAGGGGCAAGCAGCGGTGGTGGCGGCGGCAAGCAACAGCGGGGACGGCGGGGGCAAGCAGCGGGGGGGGAAGCGGCGGGGGCAGAGGCAGCGGCGGGCGGCGGGGAAAACCTCTGAAGGGTGGGGGCTGGGGGGGTTGGGGGCTGCATTCGGTGTATAGGACGCACCCACTTTTTGACCCCCTTTTTGGGAGTAAAAAGGTGCGTCCTATACTCCGAAAAATACGGTAATTTATGGCTGATGCAAAAAAAGGGAAGAAAAAAAGACCTTCCATTTCTTCTCCCATTCATATTGTAATTTCAAAGAAAAGAAACTATTCAAGAGTGTTTTCTTGTCTTGCTATTCCCTTCAGGGATAAGCATCCATACTGATACTGCTGAGAGCCACCACAAGTTTAATAGAGTACTCAACTCAATTAAGCTTTTTGCTTAAGCAGTGCACCATTTCATCAGGGGTGAGTTCTGGTTTCTCCCGCTGCCGGTTTGATCAGGGGCGCGCCACATGTGCATGACAGTACTTTAAAAAAGCTTCTGTGCATGCGCAGTACTTGAAAAAAAGCTTCTGCGCATGCGCAGAAGCTAAAAACAAGATGGCGGTGCCTACGGCGCTGCCGAGAGAACCGGCTCGGGGGCATGGCAGGCCTGGGTCGCTGCCAGTTCCAGCGACCCAGGCCGCCAAGTTACTACCAGTTCCATAGAACTGGTCCGAACTGGGAGGAACCCACCTCTGCATTTCATAAAGAAAACATGCAACTGTTGTGCATTTGTGATATATACATCGTGGATGAGCCACGGTGGTGCAGTGGTTAGAGTGCAGTATTGCAGGCTACTTCTGCTGACTGCCGGCTCCCTGCAAATTGGCAGTTCAAATCTCACCAGGCTCAAGGTTGACTCAGTCTTCCATCCTTCTGAGGTGGGTAAAATGAGGTCAAATTGTTGGTGACAAATATGTTGACTCTGTAAACTACTCAGAGAGGGCTGTAAAGCACTGTGAAGTGGTATATAAGTCTAAGTGATATTGCTATTGCTATACCCATAACTATATCTAGTACCCACATGTGATAATAAACTTAATGTGAAGGACTGCACTGCTGACAGTGATTCTGTTTCATGTATGTGTGAAGGAGGAACAAAATTCAGATCTGCAATATGATCAGTCTTGATATCTTAGTCACCTATAAGTTGAGATGGGCAAATCAGCATGTCCTTTAACAGGAAAAATATGCTAAGAAAACAGTACTGTATGTTCTCCAAGCTAAACAAGACAGAGCTGGGAAGTCTCTAAATCACATTTAAGCCATCAGGGTAGGTTTGGCAGTGCTAAGCTTTATTTTCCATAAAACAACTAGATTAATAGAAAGTTAACATTGAAAAACTCAGGAATGAAACTTAAAGAATCGATGATAATTGTAATCTTCCAATTTGGAGATTTCAAAGAGAAGGGCAAACAGAAATGTATTCAGATTATGATTTTTAAAGGAATTAAATAAGATGGGGAAATTCTATCATAAGGAATGTAATAATAAAAGCAAACTTAGAATGAAGGAGGCTCTATATACAGCTTTTTCTGCAATTGCAAGAACTCCAAGAAATGCTTTCATTACTGCTGAATCTATATAAATGTATATAACTAAACACACACAGAGAGACACATACACAGGCACAGGCACAGGCACACAGACACACAGACACAGAAACACACACACACACACATATCTGATATATACATATATCTCTCTGATGTTATGTAGAAGGAAGGGGAAGCCAATGAGTTAACTTGGAACAGGAGATGTACAAAACTTTGGTCTGAAGGCAATTTAACTGAATTATTGAACTGCTACTAGGTACCTCTCAGTCTCATATTTAATTTGTATGCATGCATGCAGTGGTGGGTTCTGAGAACCGGTCCGAACCGGGAGCAACCCACCGCTGCATGCATGCCCACACATAAGTCAAACTGATAATTGGAACTGAGTTGACTCATGAAATCAACCATTCAAATCAACCATTCAAATCAAACTTTGGTGATTGCACACCCTTAATATGAGCCAATTTTTCCACACATCTTGGTAGGACTACCGGACTGTGGTTGGATTAGGATGCTTCAATGTACAAACATGAATATTCTGCTTGCACTATTCATCTGTTCTTCTCAAATAATTCTGGAGATGCTACAGTTACTATTGAATATTGAACTGAAGCTTGGCTTGAACTGGGTAATAATAACTAACCTCAAACCACTTAGTAAGCTCCATGGTGAGTGGGGGCTTGAACATAGGTAATCCCAATCAGACCTTGTGCAACATTTTACCACTGCACTATACAAGATCACTGGCTATTTTAAAGATGTCCAAGGACAGTAAAATCATTAAGTTCACAGCTTTAAGGTAGTTAGCCACATAAGAAAATCCCAATTTTAGCAGATTTTCTGTAAAGCTGTTTTCATTTCAAGCTTTCGTGTAAATAGCTCTCTGATATTACAGCCAAAGCACATCATATTGCACAAGAAAAGAAGTGGTGCCAATCTTTGCTGCAACTATGGTAACAACATGGTAGGGGTTGTAGCAGAGATTGGCTAAGTCAAGGGAAGAATAGTAAACAGAGAGTTTCTGAAACATTCAGCTTTAAGAATACGTTTGGATCAGAGAGCTAAATACATGCTACTTTTAGTGTAGCCAATAACCCCATGTTAGCTCAGGGTTTCTCAGTCTTGGCAACTTGAAGAGGTATGGTGTTCAACTCTCAGAATTCTGGGAGTTGAAGTCAAGTCCACATCGCTTCAAGTTGCCAAGGTTGAGAAACACTACATTAGATATATTTTGACAGAGCTTGTGTATCTAATTATGTTAATATCTTGGAAGTGAATTGAAAAACCACCACAGGATTTCTCATTGTGATATTTGCTGGGATGCTTGTGGTTCATTTGAAAGTAATGCTGACTCCTCATGTAGATATTTGTTTTGGAGTTTTCAATTGACTGCAATTTGGCTGAGTTTATGGATAAATTGGTTATCATGGGAAGGAAGGAAGGACAAAAAAGTATTGCACAATAATCCCCAAGGAAACATCTGCTCATATTTTGCCTTTTTGTTTCAGCTCAACTAAATTACACAAATTGCTTCTTAGGACTTAGCAGTTTTCCTTTAAAATATCATTAAAAGAAAGAGTAAACAAGGACTGGATTTTCCTTCAGCTATCCCTCCTCCATTTTTTTTCAGATGCTTTAATTGAGATGACAAAGAGGAAAACTGTGTATGTTTTTAGGTTTCTTTAACATAATGAGAACCACTAGGCATCTGTATTGGCTTTCTGTCTTAATGGGAATCTCATAACAGCCTCATATATGAGAAAGTGATTGCAATGGCAAATATTCAGAATCTCACACAAGGCCCAAAAGTTAGGGTTCTGAGTAACGCATCCGTTAAAATCAGAACTCCAAGGCAGGTAGAGTCCTCAAAGAACATGTTTATTGGATACATCATACATACATACTGCTAGTGAAAGCCAATTCTAAAAGTTCCCATGGGTTTTCCCTAATTAAAGAGCAAATATTTCCCTCCCCAGATGTCCCCGGTCACATTGTCCAATAAAAGTAGCTGGCAGGCTGCGTGGTCACACCGCTCCTCCTTCAACTGCAACCTGTTGGGATGACCTTGGTTCCCACAAGATAACTGTTTGTTTTCACTTCAGAGTTGAAACTCACTTTGGAGTTGACACCATAGTGATAAAAAATAAGCAAGCAAGCAAGATTTGGATTTCTTTTTACTGATTCCACACTGCTGTTAAAGCAGAGCAGGGGCATCCACAAGCAAGGTCAAAAAGTTCAAGATGGCAACAGTAACATGTGATTGAAACCTTGCCTTCTTTTTATGTGTATCCTGCATTATAAATGTAAAAAAGGTGGGAGTTTGATCATGTAGCTGTGGTCACTTTCTTGATTTTTTTGACCCTCTTTCCCCAGTTGCCCCTGATTGAAAGCCATTTCTGCTCATCTCAGGAGCAACTAGTACACATTCCTACTAGAGGACCTCAACACAGCAACCAAGAGAAGTTCCTGTTTTTTGAAGCTGCAAATCAATCCAGTATTTTCCTCTTGAGACAATGAAATGAATTATATTGCATTCTCTCTCTCCATGTTTTCAGCAGTCATTGTTGTTGCTAAAAATATACAAGCACATACTCTTTTACCAAAACATATTCCCTTGTGTGCATAGCACATCATGTACCAGAATCATTTTGAAACAACTCAATTCATTTCATAATAGATAGCCAATCAACCACATAGTTCACAGTAATCACAGTAATAAGCAGCATGGAGTAAGGAGCATATATTTTTTATTTATTCACCAGAATTATTTATTTGTCGCATTTATATGGCTGCCTATCTCACAAACAAGTAATTCTGGGAGGTGTACAACAAAAATCTACATATACAAAGCAAATAAATATTATGATGCTTTTATGCCTTTGGTTTTCTATTGCTTTCAATGTCAGTTTAGAAATTAAAAGGTAGAAAGAAATGAGAATGTATTTCAAAGTTTCTACTGGGAACTTGGATATTACATAAATTTATTGTTTTGTTCTGAGATAAGCAAATAATTAGGGTAAGCAATCACCATTGCCAATAAATGTGTTATCTGGTCTTGTGTCTCTCTGTGGGGACTACACATTAACATGGTGCAACATTTCTGAAAAACACTCTTGATGGCTTTGTACAGTGAAAGTCAAAACCAGAATGCCAAACACTTTTCAGCAATTTCTCTTGCATGACCAGAGGTGTGGATTTTATGTGCATCTTGTAAAAAAAAATAAGAACTCTCCAATTTGCAAGTGGTATGATGGGTCACAGTAGGGAAGAAAAGTTGAAAATGTTTTTCAAATGAATTAAACAAAGTATACCTGTGAGAATAATTTTCTGTTTCATGTAGAGATTGTATATGCTCTGATGGCTTTAGTGAATTAAGTATATTGTTTGAAGCATTTCTTGGAAGCATAGCGTTTATATCCTAGCAGGACTTTCAGAAATGCTAAACGTTACACAACATTTAACATACAATGCTCCGATGTGAAAGGTTTATGCATAGAAACATTTAACACTTTACGTGTTGCTCAGGAGGTTGGCATAATATGGACAACACACACAGCATATGTTTACACTTGTAATTCTTTGCACAGGTACATTGGTTCCTCCCTTGCAGCATACCTTCCTTGAATTACTTGCACTATCTTCCAAATACAGTGCAGAAATGCAATATTACTACGTCTTGTGATACCTTATATTTAACTTGTGGTTTTCCCCCTGCCATATAAATTTAGATATATGCTTCTGCCATTGTTAAATGGTGCACTAGTTGTCAAAACAGATATTGTTTAAAACAAAAATAACATTCTAGGTAAAACATTTACAGAAATTCTCCCCCACCAATCACAATTGTACTTTCTCCCATCTTGTAGCTTCATTTCATGTTTTAACATAATTGTTTTGAAATAACACAATCCCAATTTGTCATGTGATACCTAGGACCTTCTTCTCAATCTTAAAACCTGTTTTATTCATCAATTCTGTTTGATCTTGTAATTTCATACTTTTTAAACATATTTGCCTTCTGTTTATTAATCTTAAAACCTACTACTGTCAAGCGCTGGAGAAATCAGGAGATTCAGGCAGTTCAAAGGAGTATAAAGATTTGTTGCAAGCTTAAGCTCTCTATAAGAGTCTGACCTACTAACAGTCAAAAAATAAGCAGAAGTTAAGAAGTAAATCAAGGTGGATTGGATTTAGATCTCTTGTGG